>OX578155.1:72722246-73085609 GCA_951213105.1 Amaurobius ferox
GTATGCATGTAAATCGAATATTCAAAAACTTCAAGTGGAACAGAACAGGATACTCCGAATCATCAGGAAAGCCCCTCGTTACTTACGTAATGATATAATTCACAAAGACTTTAAAGTAAAAACTATTAAACAGGCTATTAAAAAACAAACTACAAAATTCTTTAGAGACATACCAAAAATACCGAATGAATCTCTGTTTAATCTCCAGGACTATGACCCGCGGGCGAATAAAAAGCGTCCCCGTGCAGTCTTGTATGAACCTCCCTAAGCATCGTTTTAATTTTTCTAGCATTCCCAGTCTGCTTATTGTGCAACTCTTTAACCTCTTACATTCTTTTAGCATCTATCTCGCAAACTCCTCCCCCCTCAGCTTGTAACCAATGCTGCAAGTTGTATCCCAACTTGCCTCTAGATGGCAGCACCGCTGCACCTTAGTTTTCACTCTCCTTCCAATAAGGAAGGCTGGACTTTGTGTCCTTTTTTGTTTGAATCAGATCAATTTCGCTCAAATGATGACATGTGTTAATACTTTATCCACAGACCGGAGGTAAAAGCCTTCGGGCTAGGCACTCCAGCACGTATCCAACATCCCTGGGTAATAAAAAAATCCAGGTTTACTTAATCACGTCGTCTGACTTCTAGTCAGTGCGTTGCTCTGAGTGATGGCAACTTACAAGATTTTATAATCATTTTATTTTCTCTCGTCAATTTCATTAAAGTATCCCCCCTGCCTATATTTAATATATATATGGCTCCTTCGTGGTATCTCCACAGTCTTCCAGATGGCAGCACTGCTGCAGCAGGTTCTACTCCACTTCGAGGGAAATCCACACTGAGACTTCTCTGCTAGCCGGCTAAAGTTTAAAAACTTACATTTGGGGGATTTGGGATTTGATGACTCTAGTTATCATTTCGACGATTTGGACAGTTTTGGTCATTGCGTCTTCGTCGCCTTTGAGAATTTTAACTACATCTTTTAAGATACTGCTGAGTTTATTAATATCAATGTATTTTTCTACCTCTTTGTACAGACTTAGAAACTCTAGAAAAGCATTTGCATTTGGAGATTGAGGGGTTTTGTCTGATACAGGTTGAGCTGGGCTAAGTGCTCGTCAGTAGTTCCTCCTACCGTTTCGGCACTTGCCGGCTCTTGCTGCACAGGGGAGGTTATCCTAGAGGGGAGGGGGGAAAAGTTATCCTCGCCAAGGGTGGGTGAAGTTTTAGCAGATTTTTGTAACTTTTTTAATTCCTGCGTTTTTTTACCTAAACCAGGGGTTTTTTGGGGACAGTGCCTAAAATTGGCAGGGTGGGATCCTGAACAGTTGGCGCATTTCGCCGAGGTGTCCCTATTTCTTGTACAGTTTCTCGTGGGATGACCTTCGCCACATTTAAGGCAGCGGGGGGGGGGGGGGTACAATGGTCAGAATGATGGTTCCAAAGTTGACAATTGTAGCACATTTTATGGCCTCTCGCCTTAAAATTTGAACTTTAATTTGCATGGAAAACAGGGAATTAACTTCATAAATCCTCACCCATCCATCCGTCGGCTCAAGACCGACCAAGAAGATTGGGAGGGGATCCTATCACGCCTATTCCTAAGCTGCGTGATTCTAACAATTTTAAAACCAAGCGCGGCAAGCTCTTTTTTTATTTCCTCAACACTGGTGTTAGTGGGCAAGCCCTTTATTACTACCTTCCTCGGCCTATCCGTTTTGAGGTTTAATGAACTAAAAGGAATCCCCTCACGGGTTAAGTGTGCCTGCACACTTCTGTAGTCCTCAACGGACCCGGGAGTGATCCGGATCACACTCCCCATGAGAAGACCCTGAACTTTGCACTCTAAAAACTTGTTTAAGTCCTCTATGAGGGCTCCCCAATTAATTGTAGAGTCCACATAGAAGGACGGGACTTTTTCCTTAGGGGGGAGGGGCGCATCTGTCATTTCGACTTCCTCGTCACTTAATTTGCTAAATTTATTTTTGGTTTAAATATCCTGGGATTTTAGTTTAGAAGTAGAGGGTTTACTACTATTAGAGGTTTTTAACTTTTTGCTTTTTGGTTGGGTGATATACCCTTCAAGAATACTAAACATTTCGTGCTTAAATTTAAGATATAACTCATCTTCAGATTTAGTTTTCCTATCTTTATAAATATCATACACAAGATTGTAAGATTTCCTATTCGTTAAAGTACTAAGATTAGGGTGGCTGGCTAGCAGATTGGAATCAGAGACGGTACCTGATAATATTGTCCTGATCATCTGGGCTCGGTCGAAGGCTATCCCGTCCTCCTCCAGCTCCTCCTCCAGTCTGGCGATGACCCAGTCGTATATCTTGAAATGGCTGTAGATTTTCCACTCAGCGGAGTCTTTCTTTAGCTGGTTGCTCTCACGTCCCAGGGTCTTGACGGTTATAGGCTGCCTCGAAGACGACCGCACTTGGGGTTCCCTCGTTCTCCGATGAAGAAACAGGCTCTCCATGTTCCTGGCCCTGGTCATCCATAATCTCGGCCCAGTGCTTCTTTTCTTTGCTCACCCGCTGCTCTGCGAGCTCGGCTGACACTCCTTGTTGCGCCATTTTCACGGCAGTTGGTTCCACAATCTTTACACTGTCCATATTGAACCGAAGTTCAGTATAATCCACACCGTTGTCCATCATAAGCTGTTTCCAGCCATGCTACCTCTCCAGTCTCTCAAAATATCCACATCCGTCTTCACTGGCTCCGCAGCATAGTGCTCGCACGTGTATCCACCATGCTTGAACACGAAGTCCTTCCAGGCTTGAAATCCCTTTGCTTCCACTGGCGAAATGAACAAATCCTCCACACTCGTAATAATCCTATGCACATCCAACACAAAAATACTTGGCCCGACGTGGTTTACTAAAACTATAGAAATGATCAGGATTTAAAAATACATTAATCTGTATCATAAATATATTCATTAGTTTAAGTAAATTTAAATGAACATAGTTATATATTTAATTTAAATAATCATAAAATGGATTAAAAAATAGACACATTGCATTGTTTCACTGTGAAACATAATGCATAAAAAAATTACAAGCTAACATACTCAAAAGTTTGAAATATTATATAATATTTTGAATTTAAAAGATATACTAGCGTGTGGATTGTTAAATTGCTTCATCCTTAATTTGTTCTGGGATACTGATAATAGACTTTTTTTTAAAATATAAACTCAATCATTAATTACCCCGAGGTTGGGGTGAATTTTCCACCATAAGGCACTTAATAAAAATTTTACATAAATATATACACATACAATATCACATTTAACTTAATTAGCTATAAGAAAAAGCTATCCAAATATCAATTATTATACATTTATTTTTTTTTTCCAATGGCAGAGAATAAGACATACATTATACAGACAGAACAGAACTCATATCACGGGAAAAGTCAATATCTCATCATTTGGCCTCTAGAGTTCTAATACTTCTTCACCTCAGAAGCTCCACGCAGCGCCGGGAACCTTCCGATGTGGATCCAGTCCATTTCTTCATTTAACCCACAAAGTGGGCAATTTGGGCTGGAAAAAATACCAACATGATAGAGATGGCTCGACAAGCAATCGTGGCCAATTTCGAGCCTAAAATAGGCCACTGCGTTTTCCCGTGGTTGTCTGCTATTTTCATTTCCAAGATATTTCTCCAGCACTTATTAGAGACACGCATCATAAGTTCACCTCTCCATTTTTGTTTGCGAATATATAGGCGAATATATAGTTTCACGGAATGGAAGGAACAATTTGTAGATATCTTTTGAACTATTTGTGTACTTTTTATACATTTTATAAAAATACGGAAATATTTTTAAACTAATTATTCCACTACCTCTTAGAATGCAGTCTAATCGGCAGTAATAATACAGCACTAATTTCGTATGATGACCACGTGTATACTTATAAACACGTGTATAGATATGAAAACGTGTATACTTATAAACACGTATATACCGTGATAACTAATATTGTTTCAATTTTAATAAAAATAAATTACATACCCTCTAACGTAACTAGTTTTATTCTGGCAATCTATTTCTTGAAATGATCTAATCACTTAACAAATAATCCTTTTGCACGCTACTCAAACCACGCTACAATGTAAGCTACAGGGTTATAACATTGAAAATCGTCTTTGACTCAAACCAGACCATCACTAAGCGCTCAGACCAAACCAGACCATCACTAAGCGCTCACACCAAACCAGACCATCGCCAAGAGTGCGCCAACCGTTATTCTGATCCAATTTTGGTCCATCTCTGAGGGCGCTGCTAAAACGAGAGTGACAGGTCTGTATATATTAGTCTGTGATTCACTTATCAGATCAATTTTCTCTGGTGGACTTCACTCAAGGACTCAAGGACGGGGTTAGCGGAGTGCCCAGGAGAGGAAGAATTCCTCCCTTTAAACTCCAGACGAAAAGGAAAAAGAGATAGAAAAGGAAGTAGTAACAGGTAATTTAATCAACGAAGAGGTAGTTGAGAACTAAGAGACTTCAGGAGATTAAAAAGAAATTTTGCATTTTATAAAATTGTCCATAAATTTGTATATGGTAGATAAATATCAAGGTCCGTAGAATATCTTATATATAAGGTTGTCTCGTTCGGGGAAAAAGTTGTCCCGGGAAGGAAGGACGAGTGACGTCACTGCTAGACCCATTCTCTGACAGAGGCGAGAAGAACTATTGAGAAACGTTGATCGGAAACTATTTAAATATTTATCTAATAGTAACGGTGTGCAAGCAATATAGAATAAAATAAAACAGTACATGCATAGTAATGTGAAGTTTATGAAAATAAATTCGTACATATGAAAAGAAATAGCAATTTTTTTATGAGAATGGAAGCCATTAAAATTTTAACATAAGTGAAGTTTATACAAAGATTACTGAATGCTATGTTGAAAGATAATTGAATGAGCAAAAGTTATGTATAAAAAATAGTGAATGATCAGAGAAGAGCCAATAGGTGTTATGTGAATCGGTTTGAGAAGGATATAAATATATATATTTTTAATCTAAATGTGGCAAATCAGTCATCATTTAAATATTGACTGTATTCCGAAGTTTACAGGCATGAATAACGCAGTATAAATTAGAATAAATATTATTTCCAGGCAATGAATGCATAGTTTTTGTCTAGTTCAAAAATTTTACATGTTTTAGAAAAAATATATCGTCTGGATTTGAGAGAAGGTCAGGAAACTTTCAAAATCATCTGAAGAAAAAACAGTAATTGATTTAAATTTGAAAACACATATTTTATCAAATCATTGCAATAATAATTATTAGTCACGTCAAATGTAGTTTGTTAAGATATTTTTTGTTAGTAAATTTGTTAATAAAGTTTTTGCTAAGGCATTTATATCTTGATTCGTCAAATTGAAGGACTTCATCATGAGTAAGACGGAGTAGTTTCGATTCAATAAAAATGGTTTTTGTTCAAAAAAGCAATATTCATAAGTTAAAAGAAACAAGTGTAATTTTATGGATAATTTTGTAAAAACAAAATAAATTTATAGTCGCATTAAAATGATACATTTACCCCTATTTATTTTAAAGCAAACGGTGAATGGAATCTTTTTAGTTTGAAGCTCCTTCCCCATAAATATTGGACAAATTTCGGAGAAAAAAAATTCGTCGTCGAATAAAATGATAAAAATAGCCTTTGTTTCTTTTAGCATAAAATTCTGGATGATACTCTCTAACCCCCCCCCCCCCCTTTTTATTTTCCACGATTTTCTGTCGCATTTTAAAGTGCTGATTGACTGAATTCAACGGTAATATCTATACCATAAAAGAAATTAAATGAATTCACAAAAACTTCAAATAAACAAAATTAAACAGCAGATGTATATCATTAAATATATAGAAACGGGGTTTTCTTTAAGCATATAAAATGAAAATATTAATTACATGCATTGTGCATGCAATGATACAATCTAAATATTTTAAAATCAAATCGATGACATTTTTCAGAAAATTATAAAGTTCAAATATTTTTTGTATAGGAACTATTAGGAACGGAATGGTACGCTTACTCGATAGAATAAGTGCCATAGCATTTATATGCAGGAAATTTTAAATCACCAATTTTTAAAGAAATAGAAATTTAATTGCAAATTGATAAAGATAATATGGAGAGTTTTATAGAAATAAATATTATTTAATTCTATTTTTGCATATTTCTCATCAGTTGTATCCTATTTCAAACCTTTAATAGAAAATACAGACAGTAAAGTGCACAGTCTCTATTTAATGAATTTGAATGAAAATATTAATAAAGATTATCAATTTACGCATGAAATATGTAAATTTTGTGTAAAAAAGAAGATGAATGTATTTGTTATACGAAATCACCCGGAAAATCATATCCTTGTCTTAATATATAATTTGTCAAACGGCTGTTTTTGACTTCTTCATCCGTTAATTACAGCAATTTAGTTCGTTTTGAATTCAAATTTGAGTTCATTTGTCATATTTCAGTATTAGCACATTATTTTAGGAAACATTTCATGTATCTCGTTGATGTTTAAAGCAAGGCATTTTTAAACAAAACCGTGCTGTTTTCCAACGTTTTTCAACGAAGCGCCGCTTGTCAACAGAACGGAAGGTCTAGCAGTGACGTCACAGCTCGCCCAGAAATGGTACCATGGGGGGAATAGCGAACGAGACAACCTGTTAATTCTATTAACCTTGGATAAATATGTCATTTTGAAAATTTGCATAACGATTTTATTACTCACATTACGTTAACACTTTATTGACCGGCCACGTCTAATTCTCGTTTTCACGCCTAAACATTTTTGGCCGGTCACGTCTTACCTCGCCTTTGTCAAAGTAAATCTTGTTACATTTACAACTTCGAGATCTATTTGGATGAAGGAAAAAATCTATAAGAAACTATATTATCTGTCTTAAAGCTATATCTTGGTAATTGGCATCATGTATATCAAGATAATTATTACAACAGCGTTTCTACAGTTGAAATATTATTAGAAAAGAAAAGACGTTCCTACGGACGACCATACGGGAGAACCGTGGCTTAGTACTAATAGATAAGTCAAAGAATCTTCAGAGAGGGAAAATGACTATTGTACGTAAAGGATCGACCCATTGTTCTCATCTCCTGGAAAGATAAAAGGTTAGTGCGTATGATATCAACTATTCATGATGCTTCTATGAAATTAACTGGAAAGTAAAAAAAATTCTAAAGATGATATAATTAAACTTACATCCATAACAGAATACAACAAACACATGAAAGGAGTCAATCGTGCATATCAGTATTTGGCGAATAGCAGTATCTTTCGAAAAAATATAAAGTGATCTAAAAAAATAGCATTCTTTCTGATCTATTGTACTTTGTTCAATGCATTCAATATTTACTGTAACTACAAGTCACAAAATAAACAAAGATACAAAAAATTTCTAATAGAAGTAGCTAGAGAATTTATAACTGTTGATGCAAATGAATGCAGCACACTACCTGGAACTTCTTCTCGTACTTCAAAAAGGGTTCCTTTTAATGATTCACCTTTCAGGTTTTCAGGACAACTAAAAGACCAAGTTTAAAAAAAAATAGTCACTGGCGTAAAAATAATTCCAACTAAAACTTGTAGAATATGTTCTTCAAATGGTACGCGCAACAAAACGAGATATATTTGCAAAACATGTTGTGTGAAATTACACGTAGGTGATTGCTAGACGGTTTATCATACCAAACAAAAATATTAAAAACTGTATAAACGATATGTCCAACGTTTCATTTCTCTCCATTAACTATACATAAAGTTCTATTTACATACTTTCACTTCCACATTAAATTGCGAAATAATAACCGCCGTCATAAGATAGTTTAAGCGTAAAATTGGCGGTCAACAACATGTTAAGCTTAATTAATCTGGTTTCATTTCCTGTAAACCGTCAGTACTAAAAGCAGAGCAGTTTACTAACAAGAATATAAACGTGGATTTTGTTTGCGCATTAGACGACATTTTATTTTATGTACAATATTTTAAAGTATTATTTATGGTATATGAAAGAAACATATTAAACATGTAATTCAACCAAACTGATATATATATTATATATATTATATATGTATCAGATATGTCTATATATCTAAGATATTGTATAACTTATATATATTACTGATATATATAACTGATTTTATATTATAAACTGATTCCAACGAAAGCGACCATTTTTTTCTGTGTTGCTTTTCCAGGGTGTCTGAGGCACTATTTTACTCTCTGCTACTTTTATTTTGTCAATGCGATTTTCCGCTACAACTGCACAATATTCAGCATCGCATTTTGTAACTATCTTTTTTTTAACAATCTTTTGATCCTTCTGCTTTCGTCAAGGTTTTCAGATAATTTTTTGTATGCTCAACGATACACTATGCAATAACAACCACATATTTTCTGATAAGAAAGAACCACTGGGTGGGAAGGCTGTAACTAGGAAGATGGAATAACATCCTCCAGACCTAGGAGGATTACTAAATACTTAACGATATGGACATTTTACAACATAGTTGAAAAGTGTTTATGACTTTGAAAAAAAATTCTGTAGGTTGACCGGCAACACATAACTTCGAAAGAATCCGATAGATGGCAGATCACTTCTGCCGCTTGTGGTTTGTTTATACTGCTGCTCAACCCATATTCGAAAAAATTCATCAAAGCAGCTTGTTATTTTCATTTGAAAACTGCATGTGCACATGATTGCATTGGCTGATTAAGTTTTGAAGCATTAAGAGTGATTAGAAAAGCTTCTTATGCGTAAACAGACTAACTCCTGACATTTTGAATCGGGCTTTTTTTTATTTTCTATAAAGAGATATTTTCGTCGGTGTTATTGTACGTTGAACAGCAAATTATGAAGTCATTACAATCCCACAATTACTAAAAATTTAGTTCTGAAGTTCTGTATTTATACACTAAATACCACGTAGATTTAAATTGTTCCGCAAGCTGCATTACTTATATACATATGCTTCTTTCAGCGATGAACATAATTTTTTCAAACTTGTGAACTTGTTACTGAAGTATATATTAAGCTTTTCTTATTTCCATCGTAATGCAATCTGTTGAATCTGAAGTGGACAAATTCCACTACTTTATTATTTCGTCCTTCAATACCTTTTATATTTGCTGTAATAAAACTACAGATAATGTATGTTTCAAATTCAATTAAATTTTTTATTTTATTTTTATTTTTTCATTGCAACCTTGTTTAGATTTAAAATATAATAGAGTCTCTTGCAGCGAAATGAATAAAAATAGTTTTATAAAATACAATTAATATTAACATTTGGAAATACAATTAGGAAATACATACATTTTACATTAGGAAAATATTTTTTATAAATGTTGATTTAAAAAAAAGAAAAGTGCTATTTAACAACAGTCAAATCCTTTACCTACTAGTAACGGGGCTATGGTTTCGTATATTCCAACTAATAGAATATTTGATTTTATGACAAATGTTTTTCTATCAATAAACGTTATGTAAATAACATGTACAGATTATACATAAGCCACGCCCACTAGTTCAATGACCTCTTTTTCCACCCAAAATTGTCAAATATTTCTATTGAACACCAATTCCTTTTCTAACTTCATATCCCGAAATTCCGTTTATAGAATCTTATAGAACATTTTGCAATAAATACATAATGTATGAGATAATTTAACATTTTATTATAAATAATATCCTGCAAATTCCAAACGAACTTAAAGTGAATAAGTTTCTTTTAGACGTGTTATTAAACTTGAGTGCTTGGAACTACTAATATCATAATTCATACATTCAATACATATTTTGCAAAACTGTGTGTAAACTGCAGTCATTTTTTCTAATACTTTATATTATGCAAATAACAGCATCAGTTTCTGCAGGATTCTCTGGACGGAGATTCTGAAACAGTCGGCGGGACTCTTGCATTTGATAATTGAAAACTTACTCCTGCATGAAATTGAGTATTCACAGAATTTTCTTCATTGACAATATTGACCTATTGTGGTTTTCAATAACTAAGACAATTTTATTGGTGATGCAATTTCATTTTAACTTATTATCTGCAATCTTTTAGTTTCTTATACAACTCATCTTACAATCGCCTGATTTGTATACATTCTGCATTAGGCTTCGTTGTAGAAATAATCAAATATTAACGATCATTTAAAATCTAAAATATTGTCATTGCATAGGCACAGAATTTAAACACAGGTAATATGCAAAAAAGCGGTTTTAGGACGGAGGCAACACTAAATATAAATGTTAACGTTACTTAAAAATCACGTTTATCACGTAGCGAAAAAAAAAAATATGGAAGCCATATTTTATTTTGCAATGAGTCGCGTAATATGGGTATAATTATTATATTAATGTTTATCTGAAATACGATTTCACGTATATTGATTAAATTTTTTTTACACATTTTACGTGATAATTTGAATATTTCTTAAAATTGTCGAAGCAATTTGTAAATTTTAACTCCGCTTAAGAAATGTTTGAAAAATTAGGTCCCATAGGGTTCAATGTATTGCATTTCTTCAACGCAGGTAAATCCAAAACTAATTGGGTTATTCCATACAAATGCTATTGAATGCACTTGGATACACGTTAAAAGTAATTGCTTGGGACTTGAAGGACTTGATTGTTTCAATAAAGTTTTGGAAATTGTTACAGACATTGATATGGAGGAGCAGAAACCAGGGCAAAAATGTTAGGAGGGAAATGTTTAATTTCTACATTATCTTTTTCGACGGCGTTGACATGTCTTATCTTTGTTACATGTTTACACGTGTATCGTTGTTGACGTGTGTTATCTCGTTTTGTTTATGGTATTTTTGTATTTTATTAATTTTCCTGATCAATGCAACTACTTAAAAATTATTTTAAATCAGTTTTTCCATTCTTCTCCTGCTAAGCCTAACATGGTTAGCGAGTTCTTCTTCGGTTACAATTTCGGTTGCTAAAAAATGGCGGATCTCGCAAAAGTCTTCATACTGAAGATGTTCCGTTTTGCTAGTCGAGACGAACCACAGAATTTGATGGTCGAGTTTCATTCCTCGACGCTAATCAGGGAAGGAATTTTAATGTCTTTCCTGAAGATAACTTTCTAAAAACTATTTTACCTCAATTTTTCTATTCTTTTCTCGCTAAGCCTAACGTGGCGATTTAGTTCTTTCTTGACTTCAATTTAGGTTACTGAAAAGTGGCGGATTTCGCAAAAGTCTTTATACTGAAGATATTCGGGTTTGCTGACCGAATCTTTAAATTGTGTCAGGATAGATACGGCCTTTACATCCTGATACAATATATTTGAGTTTAAATAAATGATCATCAAACTTTGATTATTTCAACAACTAAGCGTAATTTTCACTTATGGATAATGTAAACACCAAAAGATGTAGAATGAGTTGCATAAGAATAGCTGCATTTCGTTAACGCAAAATTATTTAGCTCATGGAGTCTGCAATATAGCTGATATGAATGAAACATTCATTGATTTTACAGAGAACCAGACGATATTTTAGATGAAGTTTTAAGCATAGAGTTAAGCATACCTGTACCTCCATGGATTTAAGTTTTTAAATAAAATAAATTATTATAGTATTATCAGGATGTAAAGGCCGTATCTATCCTGACACAATTTAAAAAAGTATATAGACCACGGAAAACTCTAATAATTAAATCATTAAATGCATACTTCATTAAGCTATAATTAATTATGGTCTATTACTTAATTTTAATTTATTTGATCACAAGTGGCTAGCATTTTAAAAAAACGGACTTACCCTCCAAGATACCTGAAACACATCATATTATTGTTTATTAATTTCAAAAGGCTTGGAGTCAAAAGAAGAGGCAGGTGTGGATCCAAAATTATCATTTATTAATATATATATATTTATTTCTATGCAAGAGAAGAGAATATTTATCCATTGCACAGTCTTATAACAATAACTTAATGCATAATCACATAAATCATATTTAATTATATTACTACTCATATAGCATTTTTTAATATCATTTAAGTATGTTTCATCATTATAATTTTACATTTTAATATTCATCATACTAGTATTATATTCTTTCATCTTTGTCTCTATGGGAGTTTCTTTTAACATTATTCAATCAGTATTAGATTTGAGCATTGTAAATAAATGCTATAATTCAATGGCAATCCATTAAAGATTGTTTAAAGTGTTGCTACATTTCATTATCTCAATCAATGGTTACAAATAGCACTGTTTTAGATTCTATTTTTATCTCTTCATTTAATTATTCTAATTAATTAGAGTCATTGGACAATGGAATTACAATATTAGAAATGGAGTAACTTACGGGCATGATATGCTGAGGCTTGTAGGATGAGGTACCTGCTACTGTCATCAGCGACATAAAGTTAGTCTTTTCTTTATTGCTCGGAATGGTTCTGTTTTCACCATTTGTGAGTCCACAGAATTACTGCACAGAATTAGTGATGATGTAAAGTTTCTCGGCCACAATTCAGCCATTTACAACAGTAGATCAGAGGTAGCTGGGCGTATCAAATGAGCAGTAAACCGTTTCATAGCCATCGATTATTCCAATATCACCGCTTTCAGCTAATCAAGAGATGTCACCATCGTCGATTGATATTATGAACATTCCATAATTAATTTCCGGAGCCTGTATCGGCTCAAGCCTCCATTAGGACCCCAAGTCATGTATAGAGTCACTCAAATCTTAGAGCCAGCATTCTTTTTTGTATAGGTCAGCAACAGACCAAAATTTAAGAACATTTTTAAAAAAAAACATAGCGAGCGAAGTGGGCCTCTAAGCCTAAAGTATGGCTCGGGTCATCCGGACTCCTGTCCGTCGTTTCGCACATACAATTCTTAACCAGCACAGCGTGGTCAAATTTTTGCAGTCATCACTTTTGTAGAAAAAAGTCCAGAGCGGCCGGCGCAAGCCGGACCACACTTTTCGACGACTCTCTCCTCTCTTATTTTTTTTATTATATTTTTTTGCTGCGCTAGTCATAGCGCTCTTGCAGGAACATCTGTAATTGGCTACTGCTTGACTTACAAAACCTCTTATTGGACGTGGCCTACTATAACGCAAAATCAAAGGGGAAATGATGTTGATTTCCCCCTTGAAGCGTCATGCCCATCTGCGACTTTTGTTCAGCTGTACTGTAAGGTGGGAGTAACTTTTCCCCATTATTTTTGGAAGTTGACAGTGAAAATGGCTATCTTCAAATGACTGTCCATGTTAACCTTAAGGGTGCAGAATATCAGTTTTAGGTTTCTGTGGGAAACAAAGTTTGTGGCTGTGAAGGAATCTTGACCGTTACGGGTTAAGCAATGTAAAATCTTCCTTGCACGTGCTGAAGGGGGGGGGGGGGGCTGTAGACTGCTCTCTTTTGCAGCTGTGAGCTCATCCTGCAGATGTTACATCCCGTGTGAAAATGATTTTGAAAATGGCTCTTTTGCCAGGCGAATGCCTTTAGAATACTTTATAAAAGAAAACTTGTAAAAATCCAATTTTGCAAAAAATTAACTTCATCATTAAAATTTAAATTAAAAAAAAGCTTAAAAGGTTCTCAAAACCCAGTGCATTAATTATAATTGCACAAAATGTCATATCTTTTATGACATATTGTTATTGTGTTGCTTCAATATGTAGATGCACGTGATTTAAACAAAAATAAAGCGGTTTTAGGATGGATACATACTAAATATGAATTAAAAAAAATTTAAAAACCACGATCTTGACACAAGATGAATGCCATATTTTATTTTGAAGTGGGTCACGTGATCTCTTCGTATAATTTTGACGGGATCCCTTCATATAAATTGTGTAATTATTATTTTAATTTTCATTTAAAAAACTGAATATATTTTGCTGAATTTTTTTTTATATATTTTATGGGATAATTTGAATAATTTCTGAAACTTTCGAAGCAATTTGTGAATTTTAAATACTTTTAAAAAATGTTCGAAAAATTAGGTCCCATAGGGTTCAATGTATTTCATTTTTTTAACCCAGGTTCAATCCAATATTAATTGGGTGATATTATTCATTTATATTCCCATAGATCCCACAGACCGTCTGAACAACATACTAAAATTTCATTTTCATAAAGTCATTTTTACGGCAGTTATCGTGCTGAAGGACAGACAGACAGACAGACAGAATGAACAAAGTCATAAACAATTTCAAACTATGTTGTAAAGTGCTAAAAATTAATAGGAAGAAATAACACATTTCGTATAGTTAACCATGAAAAACTTATAATAACTTGTATAGATGCAATTCCATCACGGAAAATGAGTGAATAAAATTCTAATACACAAAATTTAAAGTATAATTTCAATCCTTCACTTTTCGTAAAATTTTGTCACATTTTTGGCAAAGGTCTTGAAAGTTTGTACACGTTTTATGGAGCCACTGCATGCACCTTATCCTGTCATCCTTTTTGGCTGTGGTAATGTATCCTTCTTCACAGCGAACACAGTGATCCTCATCAAACTCTATTCCCTCTGAATCTGTAGAATCAGGTAATTTCAAATCTATTTTATTTTCTTCGCTGCTATTAATCAAAATCTTATCCAAAAAAAAAAAAAAAATTAACCTTAAAAAAAATATTCTTTACAGTGCTATAGATATAATGTACTAAAAACTGTTTTCGAAATTAGCATTGACTTCTAAAAGATAATAAAGTTATCGACTTTACAGATCATCAATAGATGTCGCCATTATGTTAATTAGTACCGTATTCAAGATGCTCACCAATGGCTTTAATTGTCTATCACAAAATAGGGAAGAGGCAGTTCGACGACTTCACAATAAGGTCATCACATCATTTCGTAAATGAGCAATTGGATTTCCAATGAGTTAAGGATTAATTCAGAACAGTGGTAGTGAAGCTTATTTTCTCTAATTGCATGGGACTTACGATCAAGCAAAATTTAACTAAAAGCGCAATCTAATCGATAACTTCAATTGACAACAACAGATGGCACTACACGGTCTTGCTCCCTACGAAGATTTTATTGCATGATGTGTCATGAATTATTGAAACCAGTGTTTGAACACTTCTCTCTTACGGACGCAACACTAGGTATTCCAGGCACTGTACTTGCGACATTCTATATTTAGCGAATTTTCAGGAATGAAATATGAGAAGTATTCACAGATATAGTTTTATGTAAAAGTTACAGTTTTATGTAAAAGTTCCACCTATACATATTCCACATGAATTTTTGAAAATATATTTATAAATACATCCATATTAACATTTCAGATATTAAGAAAAGGTTCGAAGTATTTTTGAAATTATGTTCCTATAAAATTATTCAAGTTTGGGGTTATTAAATTTTTAATCCCAACAACCCCTATTTTTAAGAACAGAATTAATGCAATCAAAGTGGGAGAAACAGCAGCAATTCTCAGAATATTCGTTCTTCAGTAAAATATAGGAACAATGTAAAGGGTGCATTCTAAAATCCCTGCATTCTAAAATCCCAATTCAGCTAAATAACTGTGGAACAAACACATCTACAGCTATGGAAGTTAGATATTGGTATAGTGAAATAACTAAGTGCTATCAGATGAGACTGGCCGAAGCCTCTATTGTCAAAATTTGGAACTGAACTTAGTACCCCTATCTTGAAAACTATGAGAGATAGGGGGAAAAGCTGAATTAGAAACATGTAGAGAATCCACAAATTAGTAAGAAATGACATATGATACAAAAGGATAGTGTAATTAGAATGTTCCTAGGCGAAAGTATATAGCAAGATCTGAAGCAAAAGCATTTAACATCAGTATTTGTATTATAACTTTATGTAGCTTGTATAAGCATCCTCAATATACGTGACATATAGTTTAAAAGTACTGAACTTCAGAACTAAATTTTAGCCAATTGTGGGACTGAAATTACGTAAATTATAATTTTTTGAATAACGTATACTAAACTTATTTCTTCATGGAAAATTATGGAAAAGCCTATTTCAAAGTATAAGCGGTGAATCTATTTATCAGAATTAACGTATCACAAGCTTTCTTAATCGAACTTAAGTGTTCAAAAATTAATCAGCCGATGGAATAATGTGGCATACGTTTACCATATGAAAATAACAAGCTTGTTTTATGAATTTCCTTAAATAATATAAATTAAAAAATCTGCCGTGGGCAGCACATGACTTTCAAAACAGATTCAAAATGATTTTCCCTATATTTCTTTATTAATTCATTAAACTGAGTTTAATTGAACAAAATAGGCACACAATTATTTGAAATTACACTGAATTTGCACTATTAAATCAATTCTCGTTTACATTTGGTAACTGGACGTATTTTAAAAGTCGACGTAAAAAAATGAGAAAAACTACAATATCTCAAGAACAGCTTGTTCTAAATTAATAGAGTTCTATATTATCGACAAAAATTACATATAAAACAAGCGTTTAACCGATACTTTTGGGCATACTTTACTCTTTTATTTCAGATTTTGGTGACTTATCTATAAAGTTTTGTGAAATGTTATTAGCTATTATTAGTTTTATTGCTAGGGATACATGCATTGCACAGAGACACAAACACGCTAAAAATTATTACGCTAAAAATTATTTAGTAATCTAGAGGTCCCTAAACGTGTAGATCCTTCAAAAACTCGACTTGTGATTTTCTATATGATTTCAATACTTTCCAAGTATTGCAGGGAAAGTAAAAATCTGATGTGGGCAGCATATGACTTTTATTGCAGACTCATATTCACTTTCTCTTTATTTCTTCAATAATTAATTAAATCCAAATCAATTGCACAGAATATCACCCATAATTATTTTAAATTACACCGAATTTGCACTTTTAATTTAGTTTTCGTTTCCATTTGGTAACTGGATTTATTTTCAAAGCTGGCGTAGCAAAAATACGAAAAAACTAAAATATCTCACGAACGGCTAGTCCTGATGTAATGGGGTTGATCTTATTCTCTTAAACCAAAAATTACGTATAAAAGAGGCATTTAATTGATATATTTGAGCATACGCAGATACCTTTATTTTAGATTTACGTAGATACGTAGATATTTTTATTTTAGCAATACTTTTATTTTAGATTTTCACGATCTTTGCGGGTCATTTCGCAAAAAGAGGCAGGTTATTTCTTTCAAAATCCTACCAAAATCTAATCAACCACAGGGTAAACCACACGTGATTTATCTACCAAATTTTGTAAAATTTAGTAAATTAGTTTTTCAGCTAGAGTGGATAAAGGTAATTTTCGATTTGTCATTTCACAAAAAAATGCTGGTTATTTTATTCCGAACCATACTAAAATCTAATTAGCACTAGAGTCTCTCACAAGGCACTTTCCTATCAAATTTTATTAAATTCGGTCAATTGGAGTTTTAGTTACATACTTTGAGACAGACAGACACACACACACACACAGACGTCACCCTAAAAATGGTTTTTTCTCATTCTAGAGATGTCAAAACGTGTAAATCCGTCGAAAACTCGTTGCGAGTTTCGACATGATTTCAATACTTTCCCTATACATTACCATGTATTGCAGGGAAAGTAAAAACGTTCAACATTAAATAGCCAATGTATTCTCCTTGCTCGATTCCGAAGCTGGCAATTGACAGATCAAATCGATGCAGTGGTTAGCAACCAAACTATTAGAAAAACATAGGAGCAATTGGATGTAAATTAAACCTTTCAAATATGTTTGAAAATGAGATGAAGTTCTTCCTGTGACTGACTTCCTGTAACTGGCTGGCTTAATGTAAAGTAATGAATGTAGCCCATAAGGGAATATAGAGGCATTTACTTAAACAAGAACTTCCCAACTGCAGTTTTAAACACATTTCTTCTCTCATATCCATACTCTACGAAATTTCATTCGTTTCTCAAACACAGTGGTAACTAACTAGGTGAACTTTTATGACTGGACGGCAGTTATGAACGCATTCTGTAAAACGCCGAGTGAAATCACTCCTCAAATCAACGGCAAGAAACTAGAACGCATACGGATAAGTCGTAATATTTTTATTCTACAGTGTGGCATGTTTATTTTAAACAAAGTTTGTGTGTTTTGACTATTACTGCCTTTTAAATTTGTGATATTAACGTGAAACGAGATAAACATTTTATCGTTGTGTATTAATTGAACATTTGTGAGTGTCAGCGTATCCAATGATTGTTTTAGGACTAAAATAGAAAGTTAATTATACTTAAGTCTTATTAAAGCTTTTAATGGAGATAAAATTGTGCAGATCTTTCAACTTGCTCTTAGAATCCGCAAAGTAAACTATCATAAGTCTAAATATTATAAGACTAACTATTATATGACTGACAACATGAATATATTTGCATCAACTTCAGCAGTGAACTATTTCAAGTGTAAAATGGAAACGGGAACCTTAAAGGGTCATCATCGCAAGCATTGTAGGAGGTAAGAGTTTGATTTTACTTAACATATTTTATGCAAGGTATTACAAACTGTATTCACGTTGGTCTGAGTAGTAGAAATACTTAGCTACATCTAGTTAACAGATCTTGCACATTTAATGGCCAGTGTTTTTAAATGAGGACAGTAAAAATCTATTCCGGTATATACGTATATTTGAGTTGTATAAATACAGTACAATTCAGTTTAAAATTGTAGTGTTAACATTTTATGTAATTTTATTGCCAATAAATCGTTTTAGAAGTTTATTTTTTATATCGACAACTCTATCTACTTCTATTTTGTATCTGCTTGATATACTCGGATGATATTTATTCTGATATACTATATTTGCTGATATATTATGATGTTATATTTGTTGATATATTCCGATATTATATTTTCCGATATATTCTGATGTTCCGATATCTTCTGATGTTCCGATATATTCTGATGTTCTGATATTTTTCGATATATTCTGATTCCTATTTAAAATTTATTCTTGTGCGAATTTATGACTCACAAGTGATAAATAACAAGCTGTTGTTTACTTTGAGTTCTGAATGTATTGGATCTTAATGCTTATGATGTTTACGCAGGTGTAAAGAAAATAGTATAATATTGTGATGTTTAGTTTGATGGTCTTCAGCACCATTGCATATTTTCACGATCGTCTGTATCTTGATCAAAATTGCTTTTATAATGGCCAATAGAATGTTGTGTTTTAAAAGTTGAAAATGTTTTGGAGGAAAAACAAAACCGGATTTACGACAATTTTAAACTTTTGTCTAAACCTTTATAGATAAAAATGTGTAAAAATATTGAGCTTGGTCATTATTTGACAGAATGTGTGGATTTCAAAATGTATTTTAGTGGAATTTAACTAAAAATTTCCCGTAAGCTTGACAAATTCTTAAAATTCTGTATTTTTGTTCACATGTTTCGACTCGTGTAATACATCTTTTATAACATTTACGTACTAGTTACGGACATTTACAAAAATAGGCGGTTGAGATTTTGATTACTTTACTTTCTTTGCCAACCGTGCTTGTATTAAGTTATTTACCTATAACCCATTTAAATACTTTTAAACCCAGAAACAGATTAAAAAACGTGGCTTTTGCTGTATAAGCCAACTATGGCAATGAGTCGTGCAATCTGGTTGCATCCAGCCCCCCCCCCCCCCCATTATTTCTCATTATCAAAGTTATAGAAGATAGTGGTAGAGTAAATAAGAATTAATTTGCAAGCAATAACAGGGAATAATTGTGAAATTCGTGTTTGGGGGGCATTGATATAGTTACGATTATCATAACATCATATGAACACATATACATCAAACCATTTTCATATATGGTACCGATTATCACTTATTTTTTAATTAAATAGAAGGCAGGCGACGGATGAAGATGCCGTTTTCAGGTTTTTATGTGACTTGATAATAGTGTACACATAAAAAGTAATTTTCTTGTCATACCTATACACTACATTGCTCATTGATCATTTACTATTCAGTAAAGACATGTCTTCTATAGAGCTTTCAACAATGCCTTCTGCAGTGTATCTATAAAGATGAATTTCGCGGTCATGCCTATTGTTAATATTTTTATAAATTTGAGATAATCTGAGGGGGGGGCGGAGGCGTCTTATGTTAAAATATTTTTGATGTTTTTATGAGACTCACCCCAGACGTAATTATACCAGTGATAGTAGTGTACACATGAAAAGTAATTTTCCTGTCATGCCTACACTACTTTGCTCATTAATCATTTACTATTCAGCAAATACCTGTCTTCTATAGAGCCTTCAACAGTGCCTTCTGCAGTATATCTATAAAGATGAATTTCGAGGTCATGCCTACACTTTCTTGTTAACATTTCGTGTTCACTCAAGCACTACATTTATAATTTTGATAAATGTTAGATAATAGGGGGGGGGGGAGCATCGTATGTTAAAATATTTTTGATGTTTTTATGAGACTCACTCCAGACGTAATTATACTGCTGACATTATATTCCTATAAAACTAAATTTTGTATCATGTCTACTGTTTATTGACCATTGATTATTGTTTATTGTTAACTTAAGCTCTGTCCTCTGTACGTTTGATTAATATAAGAAAATGAATACAGTTTGTAAAAATACATTTGATTTAAAATTATTTCATGAGGCTTTGCACCATATGTAACTAGTGAGTATATATGGAAATAGGAACATACCAATGTCAGGAAAATAGGAATATATCAATATTCTTCAGTCAGGTTATTACGACTGTGAACTTATAAAATATAGCACACCTTCTGTAATCATTTTATTTGTTCCTATACAAGTTGCGTAAGTTTTCCTTGTCCCTTCGTGTACTCCAAAATGCATAGGGCCTCAAGCTACGCTTGTTGTATCTATACAAGCGTTTCCCAAACTTTTTTCCATTGCCGGGTTATTTTATATTTGCCCTTCGTAATCCACTAATATTTTATCGCCTATACTGGCCTATAGGGAAAATAAAACAGATTTGTATGTCCATACAGTTTTCATATATTTTAATACAGAAGCGTTTACTCTTACAGAAATCCAAAGAAATCAATGTAAAACCAAATAATTTATAATGAGAATTGTGGTGCTGCTTCTTTGTTAACTAGAAACTTCAGGTTTGGAGGCAAAGATTAAAATTATTTTATATCAAGTTCGAATGCCAATTCGTTTCTATATTTTAAATACACGTCACACAAATTAAAGGTGTAGTTGGGGCAAAATAACACGGGGTCAAGACTTAAATTAAGTTTTATTGGAAACTGAAAGAGCCAATAATGCAAAGATACGACAACACACTGAGGAGCATCCAATCTGAGCAAGGAGGGCGTATCTCAACCCCAGGCCAAAGGAAGTGGTCACAAGGAGAAAAGTCAAAGTACAGAATGCAATGATTAATTCAAAATAATAATGCAAGAGCTGAAAGAGGTCATGATTATTCAAGTGTCGTAGAGATAGAGTCGTGTTTTCAATCTGTGTTATTCATTTTAGTAGTGAAAATGTTATGGAAAACAACGATGTCTGACTCGAAATGCCAGCAAAAGAATCGGTAAAGATTCTAATCACGCTGAGTTACAGATTCGAAATCTAGAGATATGTGCCGGTCTTCATTATGTTAGGTCGATTTTTGATCTTTGGAATAAGTTTCAAAAGACCTGGTATCACTATGATTTTCTCCTCCTTAAACATTTGGTAAAATTGCTGTAATTTTAATTATAACAATAATAGAGGTATTAACAAATGATAATTTATTTTAAAAGTTAAAAATGTGGATTTTAATGGGTAGTGTTTTTGATTTAATGATTATGTTAAGAAACTTCTGTCACAAGTAATGGTGGGTTTTGCGGCCACGATAGCAATGTAGGAATGTTACGATTCACGACCACTTTATTACTGGGTTATTCTTAGTTATGCGCCTAACTGGCTAATCACCATACTTGTATTTTAATGTTTGGTGAAAAACAAATACCCTACACCTCCTACCCCCCCCAAAAAGAACCATCTAAAGTTTTTGAGACCTTTTTTAGGCGACCCGGCATTTTGCTTTCGTAACCAGGTGTCGGGTCGCGACCCACCATTTGGGAGACGCAGATTGATTGCATTGCAGCTGTTTAATTCTGAAAGTCAGATTATGCAAATAGTACCATTTCAGCTCCATCCCTTTAGTTAGGGAATGAACGAGAACTAGTTTTTGCAGTTTTTGACCTTTCAGTCCACTCTAAATAAAGAGTAACTGTTACAGTAATTAGGATGGACAATTTTCTCTTTCAAATCTCAAGGAATGGGAAAATAGTGACAAATGGAACGATAGTAACACATATATAGAGTAAACTGCCGTAAGCCCTAGGGTTGGCTGTGTGGTCTGGGCCTTCGACATCGACATATATAGAGTAATATTTTGTGATATAAGAAATATTAGTAACTATAATTACAAGAAATGTAATAATTTAACGCAAACTTCGGGTTGATTCCTACAGGGTGCATTCCTCATGACGCAATAGTAAACGAATTAGAAGGTCCATCCGACAGGCAGATGTTGTAAAAATGACAGTGATACACATTGTAAATTTGCGAGTTATGAATACGAGTATTATTAAACTTTGCGGATATACTCACAGAAACGGGGACTCTCACCAGAAATAACCACAAAATTATCTTTGTGGGTAATTTCACCGGTATTTCATAATCATTAAATTGTTACGCGTCATGTTCTTAGACTTATAAAAAAATCTAATAATCGTCTGACTTTAAAAACAACAGATGATACATTTCTGACAGTTTTTGAGTGAAAAAAATTCCATTGTTTCAAGTTCTTGGTACGTCATGTGATTTTAAAATTTAATTTACGTTTTTTTTTCAATCACACTGTATAAACAATAGCATTTTAATTTAAACAACAGGCTTTAGAATAAAAGTGACAATTTTCGTCAAGACACGACATCTGTGGGAACAGTTTTGCAGCCATGTTTTAATTAAACTACAGAAAAAATATTTATATATACTTTATAGTATTCAGCTGAAATTTAAAATAAATAACTTGGTTCAGAGTAAAAGTCACTTATTATCTTCGTGAAAATCTGTTCGACAAGAAATTTCGTTTGTAATTTGCCTACAGAGAAAGTATCAAAATATATGTTTCTCTCTTAAATTACAGCGTCCTAATAGTATAAATAAAAATATTTTATAATAATTACAACTTTCTTTCTTTATAAAGATAAGATATTTGTGCAAGCACATTGAAGCCTTGTTATAATTTACGTATCGTCAAAATACCAATATATATCATTATCATAAATTACAGTTAATTAGTGTTTATGGTTGTGAAGTAAGTCGGTAACTAACGCAGAAATATGTAATTTAGCATGAAATGGCACATACTATTATATTAAATTTACAAAATTAATATTAAATATTACTTCTTTGAAGAAAGCGGACATATGTTAATTAGGTGACTACAATTATTTCAAAGGATTTTTGAGCCCTTTTCGTCAGGTCAAAAATAGTGTTCTTAAAAGACGTCTGGAAATAATTGTTAGGGGTGGGACAGTTCAGTGGTTAGTGCGCGGAGTTTGCACTGATGAGTTCGGTTCACGCCTCTACCCAATCTGTACCTGTGTTAACGTAGAGTATGGGCACGTTAAGTAAGTCCGTCCGTGAGATTCGTGGTAAGGGAAGAAGGGTACAACCCCTGTGGATACAACCCACACTGGGTTACGGTCTAAATTGAGGGGCATTTTCCGGCCGGTCAAACCGGAACCTTACACCTTCGGGTAGAACGGAAAGTCTAGGTTGAGGAAGAAGAAACAATTGTTAGCAGTTTTTTTTTCATCAAGTTGAGGGTTGTTTCTTATTGTTTATTCAGACGGCACTGCTTTTGACCTGATTATGAAGACTCCAAAGACTCTCTAAAGCAATTGTAGACGCCTAATAATTCTATACCTGCTTTCTTCAAGGAAGTATTTGGAAGTTATGTTTTCACGAGAAACAATTTTATTTATTGTCAATACGATATATTGAAATGATTATCTTTGGGTTATTTCATATTTGTTTTATTCCATGCTATACAAATTCGGAATAAATTGAGTGTTTTTCATAAGACCGATATTGTCTAATTGCGAACAATAGAGTGATAATGAAGGTAAATTTAAATTATCAAGATACTTGTTGTTGTTGTTGAGACCCAGACCGTCCGATCTACCAGAACGGTATAAAATAACAGTTTGGTATCAGATACCTCTGTTTGTTACAACTTATTATTTTTAACCTTCATACGTTGTTCAAGTTTAGTATACACCTAAGTTGTTCGGGTCAAAAATGACCCATGGTGTAATTTTCAATATAATTGAATTGAAGTCACATTTTTTAATATTAGTAATGTAAATATATAATATATGTAACGTAAATATATAATATATATAAATGTAATGCAATATATAAATATATAATGTAATTCAATCATTCATTCCTGCAAATCACTGTAAACTTTCAAATACAATTCATTGAAGTATTTTTCCTGTATTTATTACATATATTTATTTTTATATAGTATATATTTTTATATTTTAGAACGCTCGTTTGATGAAAGCAAAATTACACAGCACAGACTAAATATTTGTGAAATATTTAGCTTACCGCCAACAATATAATTCTGGAAGTTGTCCGTTTATATACAATTGTTACACACTTGAATGAAATGTTTCTTACAAGTGAACTGTCCACATTTGAAACACTTTACATAACTTGTGTTGTAAGTCTGTGGGTACAAGTGACATCTTCCCCTTTTGCCAGCAGTTGCTACACTTCCGGATGCTTCAGGTCGGGATTCAGGTTGTCCTGAGTTTAGAATATTCACCACCAATTCTCGGACTACCCTTGCCCTTGGCAGATGTTTTCTTCCGTCAATGTGGCGGATTACTAAAGTCATGCCAAGCTTCTCAATGAAGATTCTCCTTTTGCGAAATGACCTCATCTTCCATGCTGGATTATTCTTGATAAACAATAGGAATGCATTATATTCGGAAATGTCCAGGATGTTGGAGAAAACTACAATGGGCCATGTTTGTCTTCCTCCGACAGGAATAGTAGGAGACCAGTTTATATAACGTGTCTACCTCTCCTTTGGTGATGTTATAGTCCAAAATGATTTGAGGTTTCTTTGTATCTGTGTCTACTATTTTACTGTCATGGTGAAGAGTGCTCTGGAGAACCACACACTTGCCTCTCTTCGGGATGTACGATACAAGATTTGTATCCTTCGTGAATGCAAATCTCGATGTGTAGTTTGGGGACCCTTTTGCAATCCACTGTGGAGGAATTGCTGGCTTATTCTTTCTCATTGTTCCAATCATTGTCAGTTTTTTTTTCAGAAGAAGCTGTTTAAGTTCATACGACGTGAAAAAGTTATCACATGTTACATTATGTCCATTCAGACCTTGAATGAGATCGTTGACAACCCTGAGATCTTGGTTTCGTTCTGGTGCAGAACCAGGTTTCTTTCCAAGGTAGGGCTGTATATTCCAGACACAATTGGTAGCGTTGTCACAAAGTACCCAAAATTTTATGCCGTACATGGTTTGCTTCATGGGCTTGTACTGGCGGAATGAGCACCTTCCTCGGAAAACTACCAGTTGTTCATCCACAGTAAAGTACATTTCAGGATTATACAATTGTCACAGCAATAATAATTAATAGAGACATTGTCACAGCAATAATAATTGAATAATAAATTGGATTTTATATATTTTATTTTTCCTATGCACTAAAAATTCAACACGGGTCAAAATTGACCCGAACGACTTATGTGTTACAATTTTTACTGTAAAAAAACTACCATTTGAAAAGAAAAATTACACATAACTGAATATTTACTATGACTATGAAAACAAAGTCATAAAATATTTTTGAAAAATTCCCAAAAGTAAAGTAGATCTATACGAAATAAATTTGATATGGGTCAAAAAAGACCCGAATACTGTAGGAAGGTTAAATGAAGCGAAAACATGACTTTAGAAATTATAAATAGCCATGTAAGGAACGCAATTTTAATGATGACTTATTATTATAACTATCGATAACTTTGCAAGGAATATTATTTTTACGAATTCATGTGATTATTGATAACTCTGTAAGGAACACAATTCGCATGAATTCCTGTGACTATTGATAATTCTATAAGTATTTCAATTCACATAGATTCTTGTGATTATTGATAACTCTGTAAGGTACAAAATTGTGTTCCTTACGTATAACTCAGCAAGGAACACAATTCACACGAATTGTCATGATTATTTATAATTCTGTAAGGAACACAATTTACATGAATTCTCGTGGTTATTTATAATTCTGTAAGGAACAAAATTCATATGAATTATTGAGATAAATATGTAAGGAACACAATTCATATGAATTATTGTGATTATTGATAACTCATTAAGGAACACAGTTCTTATGAATTCATGCGATTATTGATAACTCTCTCAGGAACGCAATTTATATGAATTTTTGTGATTACTGATAAATAACTCTGTAAGGAACACAATTATTTAAATGACTTAATAGAAAAAAATTAGCTTACCTCTCTATGCAGATGGCAACTAATGTAAGCACGCTTGCGAAAACGAAAATCGTTTGTAAGTACATCATCACTGTACAGAGACCGTCATTGAGTAAGCCCCATTCACCAGGAGCTGTTAATTCCAATAGCTTAATTGGCAACACAAAGATGCCAACCATGAAATCACACACAGCGAGGTTAACAATGTAGTAATTTACTGCGGTGTGCATCTTCCGATTTGTAAACACTGTGCAGCACACAACAGCATTTCCTATTACTGCAGAAACCATAACGACTAAGTAAACAATCACAAATGTCAGCCGCACAGCCAGTATCTGGGTGAAGTCTGGATAGGGATCGTAGGTATCCACTGTTGAGTTGGATTCAACTGCAGTGCTGTTGATGTTTGAAGTTTCAGTTATCATTTTAAAGATGCTCTTGTGTTTTTAGGTCTTTGTATGTATATGCATGTCTATACATATACCGTCTGTTAGCTCAAAAGAAATATGCCATATATTGATTAGCTACCAAGTATTGAAATTCAACGCTGTATATACTTGTTTGTTGTTTATTGATTTTTCGAATGCATTATGAGAAGAAATAGATTATTCTAATCATATCTTGTTCTTTTAATGATATATGTTGATATAGTTGAAGTATTAAATATAAACGTAGTAGTATACAGCTCAAGTCATAAGCTCGGGTCTTAAACTCAGATCATAAAGTCAAATATTGGCCGGCAATAATGATTTAATAATTAAGATTATTATAATGATATCCTGTTATTCAACAATGTTAGTAAACAATCAATCTTTGTCGATTTTTAGGAAAAAAAGGCAAGCTGCAAAATATAGTTTCAACAATACGATGTATATGTCAAATGATATATGTATAAATATATTTACATTGTTAAATGCAAAAAGGTTTCTAGTTCGGATTGCAACGTTATATATTTCATTGTAACGAAGCAGTTAAAGTCCAGAATGTATTTTTATAATATATGGCATTATGAAAAATTCTATTACAATATCTTGTTTTGCAAGTGGTGTACCTTAATAGAGTCATAGTGTTAGATATACACGGACTATAATCAGAATCACTAGATCAGTCTCGGTCAAGAGATTATTAGTTCAGGTGAAAGAAAAATGTTATTTATTGACTCGCAATGAAGGGGAAAATAATACTACTCAACGGTTTCTATTACTAATCAATTTCTGTTAATTTCCAGAAATGGCAAGATGTTAAAGGTAACTATTACAATTCCATGTTCATGTCAAACGATGCATGTTATACCCTGTGCAAGTCAAACTATGTGAATGTCAATTTATACTCATATTGTTGAATAGGAAATAATTAGTAATTCAGAATACAATGTTATTTACGCTTTGGCAATGAAACCATTAAATTTAACGATGACTGCAGGCATTTATTTTCAATTATTATTTAAGGAAAGCTGACAAGACACAAAGTATATATATAATTATACTGGCTGTAGTCTAATTATTTACTTATTAGTGCTACTTTTGATAAATGGATGAAAAGCTGTAAAGTTATATAGTGAATAGTATATATAGTAAGTTGAGCAGTTTTAAGAGAGTTTTATAAGACACAAAGCATATGTATATGCTACCTGTCAGTCAAATTAATAATTTATTCATGCTTCATTGATAAATAGATTTAAGCATTTTATGATGAACTTATATATAGTAAAGGAGGTATATAATAAAGCATTCAAACTCAACGCTGTCTGTTTATAATCATTTTCAGTTGAGTTTTAATAAAGTATGAAATTCTGTGCCAAGAGAAAAACAATGCTGCATGTACGTAAAATGACCCTTACATAACTGTTGATAAAGAGATATGCAGTAATATTATGAAAAATTAAGCATCAACTTTCATTTGTAAGTACAATTCAGTAAATTAGAAACCTTAAAATATTTAATTGCCTATTTGAGTTGGATTGAAAATTGAAATCTTCAACGCATCGAGGGATTATAAATATTGAAATAGTATATATAATCAAAAGTTAATTATGCAAGTTAATGCAAATTAATATAATAATTATGCAAATTTAAATTAGAAACCTTAAAATACTTAACTGTCTATATGAATTATATTTAAAATTGAAATCTTCAATGCATTGGGGGATTATAGGTATTTAAATGTATGTGTAATGAAAAGTTGATCATTCTGTGATGTGCTGAGTATTGGTTTAGTAAATGTACTTATAATGTACTTTAGTAAATGTGCTACGTTTGGACGTTAAAAAGAAAGTTTCTGGTTTATAATATTTGCAAACATTAACAGCTCCTCCTATAGATTAGTAATATTAATTACCTTGCAGTAAATTGCAAAATTCTGCTAAGCATACAATTTTAAATAATTCAAATATAGATACTTACTTATTAATGCAAGTATTTAACAAGGTTTTCTTTCAATTTATCGTTTTGAATGTAGAAATAATTTAAATTTGATTATTATGTTAAATGATTTTTTTAAATAAAGTCAACATCGTTGCATTTAAATATGTATGTATAATTTTTTTGGCCTTTTTTATGGTAAATATTTGGTATTCTATTTTATTCGTAAAATGTTGTTTCCTATATTAGAGGAAATATTAGTTTTATGAAATTTAACATGATTGTATTTATATCACATTATATTTCATATAATATGAATTATATGAGTAAATTTAGAATATTTGACAGTACTAGAAGAAGTCAGAATACTATTTGAATAATTAGACTATTTTTAGGGAATACTTGGAACTATAACAAGAAATTGGAAAATAATTTGAATTTTCTTTAGAATTAAATAAATATATTTTAATTTGTTTTCCACAAAAACGATTATTATTAATCGATTTTATATGATTTTTTTAATTGATAATCTTGTTTCACTCAGTTTAAATTGAGAAGCAGACAAATTTAATTATCAGATATTTATAGAAAAAATGTAAAATATTAAAATATTATTTTCGACACCTGGAATTGCAGACTTCAAGTTCATCATAACGATATTTTATTTTTTCCGTCCAAAATTCAAGTGAAAGTTGAAGTGCGATTTAAAGTACCTACACTTTTTAACTAATGAAAGTAAATAAAGTCTGTATAAACTCATATAATTTCCATAGCATATCTTCAATTCAGCAATTGTTGTTGTTACTTTTCCCCCCGTGGTGAAGGAACAATTCAGAAATTTTTTGGTATTATATTAAATTGGAAAGTTTTGCTTTTGTCTTTAAATATAATATAAAAAAAATATATTAATTAGGTGCTAATTTCTTTCATAATATTTCACTGATTCGAATTCATTAGACATATTATGCCCAAATAATGAATTTGAAATACTTAATTTTTCAGAAAATGCCTATATAATTTTATATTTTGCACACAATTTTATATTTGTGAAGAAAAAAAAAACAAAAACAAGATATATCTGTATGTTCTAAAACAAAAGCTTCTAATAGTTAACATGTAGATGCACTGAATTCTATATAGAACAGAATTACAAACTAAAAATTATCAATGTTTTTGAATAATATTAGTAGTTGTATTATAAATATTTATGTTATTAATAAAGTATACTTACTGAACTTTTTCCGTAGCATGTTTGTACAGTGCTACGTTTCGAAATACGAATTTATTGCTTAGATCAAGATCTTCTGTTGTAAAAACTCGAAATTCAGAGTCTGAAATCATGTAATTAGAAACGATTAAGAAATAAATATTTCCTATAATAAATTATTTCCCTTTTTTCGCATTTGTTATTGAATTAATAATTAAATGCACACATTTATTTTATGCGCATTCTGTTGAATTTTTATTTTCTGTATATATATATGAATTATACATTTATATATTAAATTTTACACTGTGGTAAATTTATAAATTAATATATAATTCACTCCGATTTGGAAAATCTTTCAATGATGATTTTTTTTTAAATTTTGATATAAAAATCTTAAATTTGTATCATGAAATTATTGATATTGCATTATTGCAAGTAGGTCTTAAAGAATTGTGAAAATTCACCATGTATTTGAAAGTAGATTTCAAAATTATCTTTTTAGTTTTAGAATACTTGAAAAATGTAGTTCTTGCGTAATATTATATACTTAGAGCTTGCGTATAAGATTAAAATCAAAATTATTGTTGTGCTTTATAATTTTCGAAACTTTCATATGTAATATACTTAAAGTTTCAATTGTGAATTTTCTTATTAACTTTAAGTTTCAATTTGAAATTTCAATTTACCAGATCGCGCTTTTACGTATGATATATAAGCAAAATACTGCAAATATTACAAATGCATTTAAGCACTATTGTTTCGTTTTATAGTACCTGCTATATTTCAGCTAATTTATTTTATACGTCAATTTATAAATTTTCATACTATTTGGATGAAAAAAAAGAGATAATGTTTATATAATGTTTTTAGATAATGTTTATCTCTACCATATTACAGTATTTTAATAATTTGATTCTACGAATTTTCTTTTTCGCATAAACATTACGAAATTCTCCAAATAATACAATTTCAATAATTTTTATGAACTTATTTCCACTTCAAATGCTTAAATGTTTTGATAGATATTTCAATTTTTCATTTTAACTTCCCATCGAATTGATTATTTTCAATTCAATTTTTTTATATTAATCCTCAAATTTCAGTTTTTTTTCTGTATTGAAGGAGAAACATGTCCTTTTAATGATTTTTTCTATTTCTCAGATATTGATTTAATCAATCACATGTTGATTTATTTGTGGAGCAATGACTTCAATATTCCCTTCTAACTTCCAATCAAAATTATTTTTACTTGAATGTTCTCATGCATTTTAATATATAAATCCTAAACATTTCATTTTCCTTTAACAATTAAGAACAAAGAAGTCCTTTTTATATTTTCTCAAATTATCCTCAAATATTGATTTAATCAATCACATGTTGATTCATTTTCGGAGCACTGACAACATAGCCATGCATTGCATTACATAGCTTGCATCCCGTGGATATAACGTCAAATTATGATCACAATAAATATTACGCGATTTTTGGAATAACACAACTTTAAATGCTGGTCTCAAAGTTTGAAATCCACACATTACTCATAGTAACATCATGATATAATCCACTACAATTTTTTTCAAGCATAGTTACGTAAATCCGACTTCGCTAATATTAGCAGGTCCCGAGTACACTAAACACTAATGTTCACATAATTCTAATTGCACTATAAATTCTGATAACATTAAAATTCACATAACTTTGATTATATTATTTGCAAATTTTTGTAGCATAAAAATTCATAATTTCAGTTAAATTGATATATTTTTAATATTGATACAACTTCGAAAACACCCGGTCTTTCACAGCAATTTTTAATGTCGTGCGTTCACTGTTTGGTAGGAACTTAGCAACTGACTCTTCGGAGAGCAGATGTCAAATGAGAAATTTCAGTGCGCATGCGCAAATCGAGGATGCGCCTTGGATTGTTTTTCTATTTCGAGGTATTTGGGAAAGATGAGAAACTTGCAAAACTGTTGCTTCTCCCGATTCTTGTTTTTTTCCGGATTATTGCTCGAGAAAACTATTGGATTTTTATTAAGTTACACCCGCAAAGTCCGGTAAACAAAATATAAAACATAGGCTGCATTAGACATATTTTAGTTGCAATATCCGGAATTTAGCAATCTTCTCGATTTTCTGATTCATTAATATTCCAGATTGTATTTCTTCTTGTTTAGGCTAACTTGTATCATAAACACAAACAGAATGCAAAATAAATCAGATGTGGGCATCACATGACTTTCACTACCGCTTTAAATTAATTTTTAATGTGCTGAATTAAATCCATTTTCATGCTCCATTAAATTTTGTTAAATTGCATAAATTGACATGTGTACTATATCCATTTTGCAATTTTTATTTATTTTTATAATTTCCCTACAATGCATAGTAATATATAAGGAAATTATTAGAATAGTCTCAAAATCGAAATTCGAATTTTTGACGGATTCACGCTCTTTGGGATCTCTAGGTTATGAAAATACTATATTTAGAGTGACGTCTCTCCCTCTCTTATTTGTCTCTCCACCCCTCTCTCTTTGTGAGTTCGTGTGTGTGTACACGCATGTTTGTGTGTGTGTTTGTGCTTGTGTGTCTGTGTATATATTCACTCTAGCTCAAAAGTTAATTCATCAGATTTCACAAAATTTTGAAGATGGGTCACTTGTAAGGTTGTGAGGTCTAAATAATATTTCGATTATTATTTCCCTCAGTTTGAATTATAATTTATGTTTACTTAAACTAAATAGTCTAACTGGTTCAGTTGATAGACAAATCACACCGATCTAATCAGCATTTTGTGCGTTCCTGAGGTATAGAGCAGGAATATGTTTCGAATCGTGAGAGTTTGAGTGGCTTGAGTAGTGGCTGCGTGAGTAGTGGGTTGAGTAGAGTGTTCTTGAGTATAGGGTTTTTGAAATGAAAGAAGGGTTCTTGAGTATACGATGAAGAATTCGAGAAGTGAGTGGGAAGAAACCTCCATTCGATACAACGATGACTAGGACGAGTCTAGTATTTGGGGTATGGCCGCAATACGGGTCGAAGTAACAGAATGCCGGGGTAAGCATATGAGCTTTGTAAATGCGTATCCATTTAAGCATTATCACCAGTCTAGTATATTGTATATTTGCCATTTATTATAGGCGTGTGCAATAATAATTAGTATATATTTCGACCGTGAATTTAAACAGCAAGCTGCAATAATTTTGTGAAGTAATTTAATATTTGTTTAATTTTTGTATTTTCTGTGAAGTCCCCAATAAACTGAGTTATATTTTAAACAGTACCGTCCTGTGTTATTGCTCTAGGACCGAGAGATTGAAATATCAAGTACTGTAAGTTTGAGTTAAGTCGCTTTTGACAGATTAAACAAAAAAGATCAATCATGCTTAAAGCATTGATTATGAAACACTTTCCAACTTCAATGCAATTTTATTTAAACAAGTGTAAAATGCAATACATTCCTCGGTAATATTTTGAAAATTATTACAATACTGCATTAATTTGTTATATTTGAAAACTTAAACCTTCATCGAAAAAAATGAACTTCATTCAAATGACGGCATTGAAATATAAATTGCCTGGTTTAAACATCTCTAAAATGTTATACATTCCTCGGTAATAGTTTTAGAATTATCATAATACTACGATAATTTATTATATTTGAAAACTTCATCGAAAACAACTGAAATTAATTCAAATGACGTCATAGAAAAAATAATGCGCCTGGATCTCTCTACAAAAACAGGATTTCATTCATAATTTACTCCCATTCATTTCATTCATCACAATACTATAATAATTTATTTTATTTAAACATTTTGCTTAAGACCATGGAGCTACAAAAAATTAAACTCTATGCTTGAAACTTCATCGAAAAAAATCGTCCTTCTCTTTATGAAATCAATTAATATTTCATTCATATCAGCCATACAGACTCCATGGACTAAATTATTTTGTGTTAGAAAAATACAGGAATTCTAATACAACTCATTCTATATATTTTGCTGTTTACATTTTACATAGGTGAAAAATAGGCTTAGTTGTAGAAATAATCAAATTTAGATCAGCATTTAAACTCAAATATATTGTCATTGCGTTGTTTCAGTATATAGATGCACAGAATTTAAGCAAAAATAAAGAAGTTTTAGGACGGATACAACACTCAATATGAATTAAAAAGAACTTTAAAAAATCACGATTTTGAAACAAGATGGATGCCATATATCATTTTGAAGTGGATCATGTGATCGTTTCATATCGTGGCCACGTGATCGTTTCATATAAGAGGTGTAATTATTATTTTAATTTTTATTCAAAAAACTACTGAATATATTTCGCTAAATTTTTTTTTATATATTTTATGGAATAATTTGAATATTACCTAAAATTTTCGAAGCAATTTGTGAATTTTAAATCCGCTTAAAAAATGTTTGAAAAATTACATCCCATAGGGCTCAATGTATTTCATTTTTTCGACCCGGGTTCAATCCAAAACTAATTGGGTGATATTATTCATGTATATTTCCATAGGTTCTACAGACCGTTTGAACAACATACTAAAATTTCATTTTGTTTAAGTCATTTTGCGGCAGTTATCGTGCTAACGGACAGACAGACAGACAGACAGACAGACAGACAGACAGATAGAAAGAAAGACAGAGAGACAGAATGAACAAAGTCATAAACACTTTTCAACTTTGTTGTAAAGTGTTAAAAAAATCCTCTACAAAGGCACGTAAAGAGGATAAAGGGACATTTAAAGATTGCAAAGTACCTTACCCTGATGATGATTAGATATTGCTTCTATTAAGAAAAATACGGACTGGGATTTTTCTTCGATATGGTCCGCAAAAATCGTCAAAATCAGAAATAAGAAATTAAATGGTTTTAAATGTATTAATTAAATGTTTGCTTTAAAAGTAATTTTTAGCGACATAACGAAACAAGATCATCACCAAAATTCTAGAACAGACCACTTTTAAGGTATTTAAGTTTTTGGAATTTTGAGGTGTTGATGATTTTTCACTGCAGCTCAAAATCTACTCAATAAAATTTCTCAAAATTTACCAGTTAAGTTACTTGTGGTTTACGGTGGTGCTGATTAGATTTTGGTCTGATTGATAGAAATACAACCTTCCATTTTTGAAAAAATTGGCACTTCAAAACTCGTTACAATCTAAAATAAAGGACAAAATATTATTAAATGTATTAATTAAATATTTGTTTTATACATAAATTTGAAAGTCGAAAATAATTAGATCAACTCCCTCACGTTAGCACAAACGATTTTGAGATACGAAAAAACTCGATCAACATAAATAAGCACAAATAACACAATAAGTCAGTATACAGCTGTTTCGACGATACGTTGGATCTCCTTCGTCAGTGCAAGAAAACCTACAAAACCGAAGTCCGAAAGAGAAATGATCGAGAACGGGAGAAGCAGCGGGATTATATACACAGGACCTGAATTAAATATGAATTGCTCTTTCTGAATCCAAGTAATAGGTATATAATCCGTATAAGCGTCTATTGTGTTTACAGTTTTTGTAACGCTCCGTTTTCCCGCGTTCGTATATTTTTATTTTATCTTGATATAACGCTTTAAAAGTATTTCAGAGTAACCAGAGATGCGATACATTTATCTGATTGCATTTCTGTTGGAAAGTATTTCATAATCAATGCTTTATGCATGATTGACCTTTCTTGTTATTTAATATATTAATTACTTGACGGTATATTTTGGTACTGGTATATTTTGGTTGTTCGTTTGTTTGACCCAAACCATCAGACCTAATAGAGGGTCCGGGTGTATTTTCTTATTATTCTTCGACCTAAACCGCCCGACCTACCCAAAAATGTAAGAAAGAAATCTGTTTGGGCGGCTGGAAAACGCCATGTACCAACTTTTGTGAAAATGGCTGAAAATAACGTTTAAACAAAAAATAATTAAATACCTAAACTAAATTTTGAAAAAATGTTCCGCAGTCTTGGGACCTGCCTTATACCGAATTTCGCAGTTGTGAGTTGCTTAGATTTTCTGCTACATGACCAATAGACAGACATATTGCGTTATTATGTTAGATAACTAATTTTCTATTCAGGAACTCAATTTTTTTGTGGATTAAGTAAAACAGAATAGCTAGACGCAATTGGATATGTTATGATATTTGCGAAAGTGATGGAAATTTCTAGACAACTTACTACAGACTTACAACGATCACGTGCAACGATCACGTGCGTTTGAGATTTAATCTCATGTATTAATATATTATACATGAGACCACCCAATTTAGACCGGAACCCAGTGGGGGAGGCATCCACAGGGACTGTACCCTCCTTCCCCTACCACCAACCTCTCGGAAGGACTTACGGACCCACATGTTTAACGTGATCGTACTCCGCGTGAACACGGCTGCACTTTTGGCAGTGGCGGGAATTGAACACGAGCCTACCGAGTGAAATTTCCGCACGCTAACCACTGGGCAACCGCGCCCTCCGCGACAATCTCCATAACTTTCTTTTTATTCACCCAATTTAGACCGGAACCCAGTGGGGGAGGCATCCACAGGGACTGTACCCTCCTTCCCCTACCACCAACCTCTCGGAAGGACTTACGGTCTCACATGTTTAACGTGATCGTACTCCGCGTGAACACGGCAGCAGTTTTGGCAGTGGCGGGAATCGAACACGCGCCTACCAAGTGAAATTTCCGCACGCTAACCACTGGGCAACCGCGCCCTCCGCGACAATCTCCATAACTTTCTTTTTATTCACCCAATTTAGACCGGAACCCAGTGGGGAGGCATCCACAGGGACCGTACCCTGCTTCCCCTACCACCAACCTCTCGGAAGGACTTACGGACCCATATGTTTAACGTGATCGTACTCCGCGTCAGTGGCGGGAATCGAACCCAGGTATACCGAGTGCAATTATCTCGAGCTAACTTCCCGCGAGCTAATTTAAATTTTATAATGACCATATGCTAGGTTCTTAATTCCACCATCCTCGTTCCACCGTTCCATCATTTAAAGTATCCATAAAATTAAAATATCCATTTAAAATATCTATAAATTAAAATATCTATTTAAAATATTCATAAATGAAAATATCCATTTAAAATAAAAAAAATCATCCATATCGTTCCACAAATCCATAAATATAATAATTTCAAATACATCACCACAATTCAAACCACCATAATTCAATCATTTAAATTATTAAAAATATCCATTTAAAAATATCCATATAAAATATCCATTTAAAATATCATATAAATATAATAATTTCGGCCGATGTATATAACACTTATGCTAGGCTCATAATTCATTTAAAACCGAAAGCGCGGTCTCCATGGAGACGGGGAAGAAATAACTGCGGCTGGGGAAGAAATGCCGTTGAAGAACTGAGCGGAAAGCCGAGAAATTTAAAATCATGACGTCTTTAAAATTGCGATCCTGAGGGCAATTTTCATTATTTCTGGACTAGATTGAACTTGTAAGAATGCCAGATATTTCAGCTTTCTGAAAATGTAAATTATTAATCAAATTATGAGTACTTTTCACTATGCGAGAATTTAAAACCAAAAATCGATTTTTTGAGTCAAAAGTGACTTTTGTTTTAAAATATTTAAAAAATATTAGAAATCAAAATTGAGAGTTGAAATTGATATATTTTTACTCACAATTGTCTGTTCTTTCCGGTGGTGTGATTTGTTTTTTTCTACGATGGCCGAATCATGGAGAAAAAAAGGCAAAAATGCAAAAAACGGTCGAAATCGCATAAAACATTAAATAACTAAAAAAATAATTAAAATTTTAAAAATCGGTTTTCACGTGTCCCCCCCCCCCGGGTCTCCGATTGCCAAATTTAGTAGCTCTCCGACTCGCGGTCACTGAACGTATAGTGTATAAGACAGACAGACAGACACACACACAGACATTGCCTTTTATTATTTAAGAAGACTCCGTACAAAGAACGGATATCCTGCTAGTAATATAATAAAATGTCTGAAGTGGGCAACATATGACTTTCCTTATATAATGCAATGTATTTACTACTTTTACAGTAAAAACAAAATAGGTTATTCTTATAGGACATACAGTGACCGCCGGTTATAAGATTCAGTGGTTATAAGAAACAGCCGTTTATAAGACCCAAAACGACAGAAACAAATACAAACTTCATTTTAACATTAAAATTGTGTCGCTTATAAGAAACACGATTCCGCTTATAAGAAACAGTTTTCTACAGAAAATTTGTTGATTTCCTTGCGACGCGGGTGTAAAAAAGAAAAAAATCCATTTGTTTAAGGTTAACTGAAGGACGAGTTGTTATCTCTTGTCTCTGGGCGTACGGGGAGGGGGTGGGAGTTTGCTATGTAACAAAGGATGACAGAGAATTTCTCCGTAGAAAGGCTTAGGGGGAACAACCCCAAACCAGTAAGAAACGAGTTTTAATCTTTTGGCAGTTAAGGAAACATACTGATAAGGAAAGGCATCTCTGCTTATGCACTCAAATAAGATTCGTACAGCTTTAGTTAGTCATTTTATGTTTTGCTAGTGGAAGCATGTCGCAAAAGAGAAAAACCCTTACTTTGCTTGAAAAGCAAAGTTTACTTAAAAAGTATGATTCTCTACCTCTGTGTAGTCAAAGAGAAGCTGCTTCTGCATTAGAAATTCCGCACTCAACATTATGTAAAATCCTGAAAGGCAGAAATGAAATTTTGACGCCAAATTGTAATCTTCAAAGAAAATGGAAACGAGAAGGAAAGGCAGCTGCTATAGAGGAAGCACTCTTACAATGGTTTTCTAACGCCAGATTAAAGAACGCTCCTATCAGTAGGGCAATTTTACTGAAAAAAGCAGAAAATTTTGCGGAAAAATTAGGAGAAAAAGAGTTCCGTGCGACTGATGGTTGGTTAAGCCGCTGGAAAGAACGAAATAACATTGTGTACAAAAAAAATTATGGAGAGAAGCAGGACGCGGACTCCGAGTCGGCATCTTCATGGATTACGCAAAGCTTACCACCTCTATTAGAAAAATACACTCCTCATCAAATTTTTAACACTGACGAGACTGGGCTCTATTTTAGAGCGATGCCCGAGTATACAATGATGTTCAAAAATGATCTATCCTCCGTTGGAAAAAAACAAAAAGATCGAGTTACAGTTCTGTTAACAACAAATATGACGGGAACTGTAAAAAAGAGCCCTTTAGTTATTGGCAAAAGCAAACGTCCGCGCTGTTTAAGTGGAATAAAAAAATTGCCAGTGATCTACGAAAATTCAAAGAATGCCTGGATGACAAGTAGAATTTTTGAAGACTTTTTGTTAAAGTGGGACAGGGAACTGATGGGAAGAGAAAAAATTCTTTTAATCCTTGACAACTGTTCGGCTCATCCTGTAGTACAGCTGACAAACATTGAACTTTGTTTTTTGCCACCCAATACAACTTCCATCATACAGCCTCTTGACCAAGGAATTATTAAAGCATTTAAAACCCTGTATCGGTCAAATTTGCGACAGAAAATAGTAGATGCAATTGATGAAGAGAAAGGATCGGCTTGCGAAATAAGCAAGAAAATAACCTTGCTTGATGCTATCCATATGATCGCAGGCGCATGGAAAAATGTTTCTGACATATGCATTTTTAATTGCTTCCGTAAAGCAGGATTTTTGAAAAATAATGTTGACATACCAGCAGAAGATGTAGAAGAATTAGAAGCACATTTCGAAGAATGGATTCACATCGATGAAAATTTACAAACATCTGAAGAAAAAAGTGATGATGACATAGTGGCGGAAATTCAGAATGTTTGCAATGAAGAAGAAAATGAAGACGACGTTCCACAAGAAGAAAATTTTCCTACAGCCAAACAGTCGCGAGAAGCCCTAACTATAATTAGAAAAACTCTTGAACATAGAGGGGCATCAGAAAAAGTTTATGGACTATTTTATGATTTAGAAATGGATGTACGTAAACTAATCACAGACTCATTAGCACAAACAACACTGGATAAATTTTTTGCTGTTCCTCAGTAATAGATTACGGTATGTATGAAAATGTACTATGCTCTTATACATAAATGAACGACCTATGAGTTTTACTTTTTATTCTTATTTAATTACATACTAGTATATGCATACATATAGATCATATTTTAAGTTGTAAGGCTTAATTCGTAAAATAAGAAATATTTTTGAATGCAAAACTCAATTTACAAATGTATTATGTATGTACTAATATTTTACTTATATACATTTATCTTTTAAATTCTGTAAAATTGTGTTCAATAGTTAGTATTTACAATGGAAGAACGATATTTAAAAAATTTCCGGATTTAAGAAACAACTGCTTATAAGAAACAAAACGAGCGAAACGAACGTGTTTCTTATAAGCGGCGGTCACTGTACTTATATTTTTTCCACGATATTGAATTTTCATCAAATAATCGTTATTTTCATTGATTTAGAGTTATTTTTATCTATTTGGCGAGATTTTCTTTGATTTGGTAACATTAAAAATGGCTCCAAGTTGGCGACATTCCACCAAACTTGTCGCCAAACTCTTGTCATGCGTTGTGGACGGAGAAATAATTTATTCTTACAGCAGATAAATGACTATAAGCGTTCAAATACAAAAGTATTACTCAAAGTTTTTTTTTTCAAGAATGGAACGAGCTAGATCCACGAGAATGATGTAACCAAATTTGTGGCATGATATTAAATATGAAAAGTGAACATGTTTCTCAATAGGAAATTTTTTCTTCTTATTTTATATAATTTTTTGATAATATTTTTGAAAAAATGAACAATATCTCGAGAACGGTTAGCGCTAAAGTTCTAAAATTTATATTAATCGTTTTCTAATGAAAAATTACATAAGAAATATCTATTTGCGTAACTTTATTAGTGTGATTTTTTGATGATTTTTTCAAAATTGCACTCGAAAGTTTAGGGGGTTTACTGTTTTCATTCGATTGCGAATGAAAACAATAGGCTTTCAGTAGTCACGGATTGAAATTTTTGTACCAAATTTCGTTTGAATCGGCCGATTCGTTTGTCAGTTATCGTATCCACAGACTCACTGACACACACACACACATACCCACACACATACAGACATACTTTCACACACACACACACACACACACACTTTTACACACACTTTCACACACACATACACACACACACACACACATACACACATACTTTCACACACACACACACACACACAGATATCGCCTAAATATTCGATTCGTGATCAGGGATGCTTGAAACGTGCTGTCCCGTCGAAAGATCGAATTCGAATTTTCGATCCCTTCACAATACTTTCCTTATACATTATTTTATATAAGGAAAGTAATTAAACAAATTGCAAAGTGCCAAGTATTCCGTGAATTTTATATCTATCCCTAGGGCAGCATGAAGTTCGGGAAATATTGTTCTAGAGTATTAAATGACATCTTTTGACGCATTAATTATTTGAAACAAGTCACATTTCCTTTCTCTAAGACGAGTTATTTATTCTAAACCTATTAAATTATGTATTTTGTTTATTCTTCTAAAACCCACTTTGAGATATTTCTAGCTAATCGTATTATTCGGAAGATTTTAATTCAAAGCTTATTTAAGTCAAATATCAGAATGCAAAATTAGTGATGTTACTTAAAATATTTTTAGAGTAATTAGAAGCTTGCTTATACCTTCTAGAAAATACATTAAATAGTGGTATATTACATGGAAATTTCTGTAAAATCTACCGTAGTTATGGCGCCGTTCGTCATCATCTCTTATTAAGCAAGAAGACGATAAAAAAGAAACTTAATCCTTATTTTGTAAACAATATTTTTTTAGAACATAATTATGTTATAATAGTTGTATAAATAATGCTACTTTTAGTATACTAGATGCGTTGTCCTTAGCTAGCGGTCCCTAAATATAGCAACCAGTTTTTATATGGATCATTTTTTAGCAATTAGTGTATGAAGCAAATAAAATATAAGAAAAAAAACCGCGCCTGCTACGTATGTGCAGAAGTCGCTAAGCAACTAGAGTGGTCTGAAAAATAAAATATTTTTTAACAAGCAAAATATTCTTATTTTGCTCACAATTATTCTATAGAACATAATTATATCATAATAGTTGCAAAAATAATGCTATGCTATTTTTAGTATACTTGGTGCGTTTTCCGTAGCTACCGGTCTCTAAATATAGCAACCAGTTTTTATATAGATCATTTTTTTAGCAATTAGTGTATGAAGCAAATTAAAGATAAGAAAAGAAACCGCGCCCTCTACGTACGCGCAGAAGTTGCTAAGCAACTAGAGTGGTCTAAAAAGTAGAAGAATTTTTAACAAGCAAAGTATTCTTATTTCGCACACGATATTTCTATAGAACATAATTATATCATAGTAATTGCAAAAATAATGCTATTTTTGATATATTAGTTGCGTTGAACGCAGATAGCACTCACTAAACATAGAAACCACTTTTTATATCAGTCACAGTTTAGCAATTTTTGTATGAAGCATATAGAAGACAAAAAAAGCTCCTACGTTACATGGGCACAGAAATTGCCAATCAATACAGGTGGTCCAAAAAATAAAATATTTTTCATCAAGCAAAATATAAAATTCTAAACGCTTAAAAAATTACTGCATAAAATATTATTTAAAAAAAAAATTATTGCAGAAAATTAACTGTAAAAATGCATGAGCGCCTTCTACTTAAATGTCAAACGCTACACAATCTTTAAAACCTATCATATTAAGATTGGTCTTTTATATTACGTTTGCAAGGAAAAACTAACTGTATTTCAAATAAAACAGGTCAAACTAGGTGTGAAAGTTATAGATAACTAATGCTAACACTTTAAATCCACGGATTCCACATTTTAATCAATTGAAACTATTTAGCGGTACCTTTTTTTCACTGCGAATTTCCATAAAGTTCAAACATGTAACTGAAAGTTACATGTTTAGAACAATACTGCATTTAAAATCTAACGATAACTATTATAACGATTAATTGTTTAAATCACTTAAATATTTCTTTTTTTTTTAATTGCAACGGCGTTTACAACATACCACTTTTAGTTTAGTTTTTGCCCCCGGTTTCATCTAGACATTCCGATCGTAGGCATCCGATCATCTGGATACTACGACTCGAATGAGAAACTATTACAAACCATATCTCCTCTCGTAAATGGAACGATCTAGATATACTAGAATGGTGTTATTACTTTTGCTGCATAACCTTGCATATGGAGAATTAACGTATTTGACGATATTTACAACTTTTTTAATTTTATCTACATTTTTTTTTAATAAATTTATTTGAAAAACGTACAATGTGTAGAGAACGATTTATGCTAACACTTGTAATACAATTTGTATCAGCACACAGTTTGTATCACACGTTTTTGAAATAAAAATTTACGTATGAAATTATTATGTATTTAACAGCAATGAAGATTCCGATATTGGGATGATTTTTTCAAAAATCTATTCGTAAATCGGGCAATGTCTCGAAAACTGTTCATTCATTCATTCTAGTTATCATTCTTTTTCAAATGAAAAATTAAGTATGAAATTAAGTGTTTATTTGTCATTGTTAAACATCTTGATTTTTATCGATTTTTTTTTTTTAAATAATTTTGTCTTTCGAACATTCGATTGCGTTCAAAATCAAAAGGATTTCAATGTTCCTTATTTGTAATAATCGTACCAAATTAGTTTCGAAATGCTTGATTCGTGAGATATCGCGTCCACAATCTCACCCCTCCTCTCACACACCCTCTCACACTAGGCCAACGGCCGTACCGTGCTGAAAACACCGGTTCTCGTTAGATCACCGAAGTCAAGCAGCATCGGGCGCGGTTAGTACTTGGTGGGTGACCACCTCGGAACGCCGCGTGCTGTTGGCCATCTCGGGTGCGGTATCCCCGTGGTTTGCGCGCTAGATTTGCACGCTGCCACATATGCCGCCGTGTTCATGCGGAGTACGATCACGTTAAACATGTGGGTCCGTAAGTCCTTCCGAGAGGTTGGTGGTAGGGGAAGGAGGGTACGGTCCCTGTGGATGCCTCCCCCACTGGATTCCGGTCTAAATTGGGTGGCACTTCCCGGCCGTCCAAACAGTTACCTTACACCTTTCTGGTAGGTCGGACGGTCTGGGTCTCAACAACTACACACACTATCACTTTGGAAAAAGAAAAATTCAATTCATGTATAGAAATTGAAACCCAGTAAGAATTATTATTTAATATGTTTGCATTTTTTTCACGCAGAAATGCATTCATTAAGTAATTCATTAAACTATTTATAAAGTTAAGAGATATATATGATAACGTTATAAGGCAGAGAATGATGCAACAAATTTTTTAAAATTTCATAACAATAATGAAATAATTTTTTTTTTTAAATTTCTGAAAATTTAGTTGCGGATCTCATAGTAAAAATTTAATGAAGTTTACAATGTGGTTCGATATGCTTCAGATATATGTACTTATGGTATTTGTTTTATGCACTAGGGGGCTCTGCCTCCTGCTCGTTACGCTTCGCCAAACCCCCTTAACAACCTTCCCGAGACGGGAGGCTTTGCCCCCTATTCGCTGCGCTCGATTCGCGAGCTATTTCATGTGAAACTAAAGTTTACATTGGTAAACGTTTTATTTTAATGTATTATACTATTATTTTTCTATAAATGTACCATAATTCATATTTTTGTATGCTATAGTTTTTGCGGTACGAGACAGAGAAAATCGATGGGCGTGCCGACACAAAGGAATATTTTTCACTTCAGAAGTGCATAAAAAGTAAAATATCTCGTAAACTGCATCTAAATTTAACACGAAAAATCAATAATGCATAAAGCATTGAGTATAAAACACTTTCCAACTGAAATGCAATTTTATTTATACATATCTAAAATGCAATACATGCAGCGCTGATATATCTTAAATTATCACAGTACTATAATAATTTATAAAATTTGAAAACATAAAACTTCATCGACAAAAATGAACTTTATTCAAATGACGTCATCGAAATATAAATCGTTCGGCTCTCTATGTAAAAGTAATGAATGTTTCACTTTTATTCCACAGCTAAATAATTTTGAGTGAAAAAAATTCAGCAATCCGTATGCAACTCATCTGAAAATCACTTGTTTACATTATGCATTCATTAAAATTTGACTTTGTTGTAGAAATAATCAAAGTTTGATGATCATTTAAACTAAAAATTCTTGTAATTGCGTTGGCACAGAATATAGATGTACAGAAAATACACAAAAATAAAGCGGTTTTCGGACGGATGCAACACGAAATATAAATGTAAAAGAACTTTAAAGATCACGATTTTTACACTGGAGAAAAAAGTAGGACGCCATATTTTATTTTGAAGTAGGTCACGTGATCTCTTCATATAATGTGGGTGTAATAATTATTTTTATTTAAAGCTACGGAACATATTTTGCTAAATTTTCCTTTATATATTTTATGGGATAATTTGAATATTTCCTAAAATTTTCGAAATAATTTGTGAATAATAACTTAGTTTAAAATGTTTGAAAAATTGGTCCCATAGGATTCAATGTATTTCACGTTTTCAATCCGGGTTCAATTAAAAACTAATTGGGTGATATTATTCATTTCCATTTCCATAAGTTCTACAGATCGTCTTAACAACAAACATTTTATTTTGATAAAGTCACTTTTATAGCAGTTATCGTGTGGACAGACAGACAGAATGAACATAGTCATAAACACTTTTCAACTATGTTGGAAAGTGTTGAAAATGGGTCTGTCCAGGAAAAATTCCACTATGTAGGTACCTGCATTCATAAATTCGTGGTCTTGCTATTGCTAATTTATCCAGGACGCGAACTCGCAACTCAAATATTTTGTCCTTGAATTTGACATTAAATATCTCATAAACTGCAATATACACTGAAAAAGTGTTTATTCCCTCGAGTTCTCTAACTCTTTCTCTATAAGTGTACTAAATTTTACATTTTTATAAGCTATATAGTCCTTGCAGTACGAAACAGAGAAATTCGATTAATGGCGGCGTCAGCTACAATTTTTTATTACAGAGAGATACCAAAAGATGGTGCAACATTTATTGTGGTAGTTAATTAAATTAAATTAAATATTACTTATTCAATATTTAGATTTTAAAAGATATTATTTTTTGCGTTCGTATAGTATAAGTATATTGTATGTATTCACTATAAGCCTCCAGATTTATTGCACAAGTGCGAGCCCACTCTCCGTAGCTGAAACGTAACACATCGGTCATTAATCACAAGTTTTATCTTTTAAAATATATATATTTATATACACTCAATTATTTACATACATTTTTGCAATAACGATTAATAATTAATTAATTTAAGATACTTATTGATTCAATTTCTCTTAAAAATGACCTAGAAGATTATGTGAGACGGTCGTTATACGTGACCATATTTAATTTACATTCTACGTTTTGAAATATTATATTTTGTTGGTACATACCTTTTTATTGCAGTTACACTGACTGCATCAATTAACATGGCTTGGCTTAGGGATACGCCACAAACATCAAGTTTATATGCTGTCAGATATATTTTTATTCTCCCTTATTTAGGGGAATTTCATTTTCGTGTCCCAAACAACATCTTCTGTTGTCGTTTTTTGTGTGACCGTATCACTTCAACTATTTTCACCATCTCTCTCGGCAATCTTAATTTAGTTAATTTTGTTCCGAGGAACCACACATTTTCCGACATTCATTGGCCTTTGAGTATTATGCGATTTTAGGGTGCGTCTTGATTGGATACCCTCCTTTTTGATGGATCTTGTACGAGTTTTGCTCGGAAGCATCGGTTAGCCCAATGTCGCCATCGTGACCTTTCTTACTGATGATGACATCGTTAACTCTTGAATTTACGGTTCGAATTTACAATCGATTCGTCAGCGATTGAAAATATTATTGCAGAGTTTCAATATTAATACTACAGGAAGCATCAAAGAATCCTCTCTCCAACGAGATTTTAACAGAATTTGAGACAAAATATCTAGATTTTTCTCAATATCGCAAAGAAACGAAAATATATGTATGTTGGACATGTAATACATTTTAAACTTCATCTGCGGAACATATGACAATTCAATTTTCCAAATTTGTCAACATCAAAATACATTTATTTTAATTTATGATGAGAAGAAATATTATGTTTCTACATGTATTTCTCTTTTCTTTCTCTTTTTTCGACCCAGACCGTCCGACTTACCCGAGGATGCAAGATATCTGTTTGGACGGCCGGGACAGCATCAAGCAATTTTTATCTGGAACCTAGTGGGAGTGACATCCGTAGGGACTGTATCCTCATTTACTTGCCACCAACTAGTCGGAAGGACTTTCGGACCCACAGATTTAACCTGGCCGTACTCGGCGTAGACATGGGGATATTTTGGACAAAGCCGAGATTCAAACTCTGGTCCTCCAAGTGCAATCTCAGTGCTCTAACCACATTGTCTACCCCACCAGCTCTACATTAATTTTTTCTTAAACTTAAATGGGGCATTTTTTAACCATAATCTCAGTGAAGAGATAATTAATTTTTGACATTGTCAAAACAAAATGATAAATAGAAACACATTTTGCAGTAATATTCGTTCTTGATTTGTACATATTTTTCAAATTTGAGTTCGCTTCAATTTATTACTATATGTAATATAACTTGTTTTTAATTCCTTATATTTAAATTTGGATCATCAAACTAGGCAACAGGTTTCAGTGTATTGCAAACAAATTCGGACCGGTCCGCGTTGGGGATGGCTTTGAGTGCTTTCCGGACAGCTTAGTCTAGGATGAAATATTATTTAGAAAACAATTCTTGGACTTTGGCTGAATCCAATCTTAATGTTTTCGAGCTGGATGAAATTTTAATGTTTTGTATCTAAAATCTGAGACCTTATTACTTTCCTTATATGCATAATGTATAAGAAAAGTACTGTGACAAGGTCGAAAATTTGAATTCGAGTTTTCGACGGGAGAGCACGCATCCCTGATCACGAATCAAACATTTTTGAAGTGATGTGTGTGTGTGTGTGTGTGTGTGTGTGTGGAGAGAGAGAGAGTACAAAAATCACATTCCGTAAATACTGGAATCATGAAACACTTTCCAACTTCAATGCAATTTCATTTAAACATCTCTAAAATGCATTACATTCCTCGGTAATATTTAAAAATTAACACAATACTACAATAATTTATTATATTTGAAAACTTAAAAGTTCATCGAAAAAAATGAACTTCATTCAAATGACGTCAATTAAATATAAATAGCCTGGCTCCTCGGTAATGTTTCTAACATTATCATAATACTACAATAATTTATTATATTTGAAAACTTCATCAAAAACAACTTCAAATGACACCATCGATATTATTCAAATGACACCATCGAAATATAACATGCCTGGCTTTCTCTATAAAAGCAGCATTTCATTCATAAACATTTCCCCATTCATTTCACTCATCACAGTACTATAATAATTTATTACTTTCCTCATATACAATAATGTATAAGGAAAGTATTGTGACGGGGTCGAAATTCTAATTCGAGTTTTCGACGGGAGAGCACGTTTCAAGCATCCCTGATCACGAATCAAACATTTTTGAAGTGATGTCTGTGTGTGTGTGTGTGTGTGTGTCAATGAGACTTTGGAGACATTAACTGACGAACGAATTTACCGATTTGAACGAAATTTGGTACAAAATTCACAATCTATAAGTACTGGTAGCCTATTGTTTTTATACGCAATCGAATGTTCAGAACCTCCCTAAATTTTCGAGTGAAATTTTGAAAAAATCGTCAAAAAATCAAACCCTCAAATAAAGTTAGGCAAATAGACATTTCTTATGTAATTTTTCATTAGAAAACGATTGACATAAATTTTAGAACGCTAACATGAACTGTTCTCGAGATATTGCACATTTTTCGAAAAAATTATCGAAAAGTCATATAAAATAAAAAAATATATTGCCTATTGAGAAACATGTTCACTTTTCATATGTAATACCATGCAATAAATTGGGTGATATCATTTTCGTGGATTTAGCTCGTTCCATTCATGAAAACAGGTACTTTGAGTAATACTTTTGTATTTGAACGCTAATAGTCATTTATCTGCTGTAAAAATTACTTATTTCTTGGTCCAAAACGCTTGGCGAGAATTTGGCGACGAATTTGGTGAAATGTCGTCAACTTGGCGACTTGTTTGCATGTTGTTAAATTAACGAAAAACTCGCCGAATGGATAAAAATGAGGCTAAATCAATGAGAATGACTACTAATTGACGAAAATTCAATATCTTGGAAAGAATATAAATAACTACTCTAAAAATAATCTATTTATTTTCACTGTCGAAGTAGTAAATTCATTGCATTATATAAAGAAATTCATGTGCTGCCCACATTAGATTTTTTTTATTTTATTATTAATTTTTATTTATTTTTATTTATTTATTGGGGGTTAAAACATTTTTTTTTTAATTCTAGGATTTCAGAACGACAAACTGAATAGGGATTGATGTGATTTTTCTATTATCATATGTGCGTTTAGGAAGCATTTTGAAACTTTTCAATTTCGGGGGGAGGGGAGGTTGAAGCATTAAATTCCTCCTTAAATACGCCCCTGATTATATGCATAATGATTTAAGAGGGAACTGTGTATACAATGTGTTTCAGTATTTCATAAAGAGTGATCAATTTTGTAGCTCTAGAACCCCATTAATGTTAGCATATTTCCAATTAGAGCATCTGCATTGTAAGAAAACTTTATCTATTTTTTTTTAACTTCAGAAAGATATCTGTATAAAAATATGATATCTAACTTTTTATACAGTCCCTTAAAAGGAAATTTTATTAAAAGCGTTTATGTAATAAGTAGTTATCTGTACCTATAAAGTCAAAGCGTGGGAAATAAAGCAAATTTTCATACTTTCACAAAAAAATACGCTCTGAGGTATTTTTGGATGAACCTAAGAATAGTCGACAAACCACTGTTTGTTGAGAAAAAATTCGCTAAAAAATCAATTTTCCTAATTTTGAGTCAAATTTATGGTCATATATTTATAAATCTATTCTGCAAATTTCATATTCATATCATAATAAGTGACAATTGTGTCTATGGGGAAGTTTTCAGGAATCAGAATGTGCAAATATCAAATAATTGTCGATTTGATAAGATATAAATACCAAGCAAATCCATGGCGCCTTTCCATATTTCAAAGGTATTGAAATAGCTTGCTGAAACCTACTTGCTTGGCACAAGCAAACTCACAGGAACACAAACAACGATCAACAGGAATCAGACAACAAACAAAATTCTCTTAGAAAAATTTTTCCATAAAATCTGTTTTCGAAGAGCATCGTAAGATTGAAGAACTATCGATTTTATCTTTATCAAATATTTACCGAAAGCTTCTTTCGGAATTAACTTATCGTCAATATTATCGTCTATTTATTACTATTTTATTTCATGTGGTAAACCACGAAAATGTTTATAATATTTTCGAAGCATAAAAGGACCGAATGTATGAAAGGTGATCTAATGAATATATATATATATATATATATATAATTATGCAATTATATTTTTAGTTTTTCAGCTAGGGTGGATACATACCTTGCACAAACAAAAAGATAGATAAATAGAAGCATAGACGTCACGCTAAAATTAGTATTTTCGGATTCTAGAGTGATTGAAACGTGTAGATCCGTTTAAATTTCGAGTGGTGATTTTCGACACGATTCCAATACTTTCCTTATAGATTACTAAGTATTGCTGTGAAAGTAAGAATGGCTTTAAAAAGTTTCAGCGACTTTCCCCACTAAAGTACCGAAAAGCCGTTAAGTTAATTTTCAGATAATCAGATTTTAATAAAAAAATGATATCCGATTTATTGTCAATATGTAGATTGAATTTTTTACAAGAAAAATCTTTGAGAAATAACCGTAAAAAAAACTGAATCCCTATGTGTTCACTATTAACCCCGTCTCCAGTGATCTATCTGTGGTAACCAGTAGAAGGAATATATGATTTCAGAAAAAAAAAAAAAAATCAGCATCTGTCCTATCCTACAATATCGACTGAAAAGTTAATTTTGCCAATAATTGATAACAGACAGAATCTCAAAATATGTCACTGTGTGCAAATTTTTTGTTCTCTAGTTCACATGCTGTTTTCACATAACGCGCGCGCGTCATATCTGATTTAATGAAGTTTAATTAAGGAATTTGTAATAGAAAAGAAAAAGAATGACAGTTATTGTCCTGTGCAAATCTGATATTTTCTAAAATCAAAATATAAATGCTTCAAGATATTTGACGTGAATATTTAGGGATGTGGGGAGGGGGTTAAAATAGACTGTAAAATATATTAATACTTTTTTGCAATTAGTTCGTAGTAATTAGAAATGTTTGTCTTCTGTTTTCAATACGTCAGTCGATCAATACAGAACTATTTTTCATCAATCGAAGAGCATTGCTTTTCTCCAAAGTGAATGAATCTCTATTTCAGAGAATATTTCTCTATTCTTATGAAAGTGTCTTTGAAGTGTTACAGAAAAAATATCCATGCTTTGAAACCCCTAACATTCAACAATTGCCAAATTAGCAAAGAGTTTTCGAGAAACTGGATACGTTGCAGACAATGCGAGAATAGGCAGACCTTCCATTTTAGCTCAGAATAAACTGTAATTGCCGAATTGTTAGGTATTATTTGGATCATAGATATTTCTGATGAAGCTGTTTAATGACACTCTAATAAGAATTTATAGAAAAATATTGTTCTAAAGTAAAATGTCGTTCACTCTGTAAAAACGTTATGTTCATCAATCAATAATAATAAGGTCTGTAATAATCATCTGGCATATGAAAAACAGCAGACAATATTTCTGATATATATTTGCGGGTATATTAGTTCCTTCATGAAAAAATATTATATTATATCAATTTAATTTGGTTACAGTTTCTCTGTTACGCATGTATTTCAAATGCCACATGGTTAAATTTTGAAAAGTAAACTTTTTCAGCGAAAATTCAATTATGGAAAGGAAGATAATCGTCTCATTAGCCAAATGGATAACGTGTCGTTTTGTCAGAAGGAAATCAGCCAATGAGGTCCTATTATATGTAGCAATTCCTTCCAGAATATTTTCAGCTACACCATACGTTTCAATTGGACGGATACTTGTCCCTGAATTTCATCAATATTTTCAGCAGCAAGAAAAATTGATCAATGTTTGAACACCTTCCAATCAGAGGACGACAAAATTTGACATCACAGAGTTCCGCCTTTAAAGAAGGCGGCTATGAATACAGCTTTATTATGAACAGCGGGCATAGAATGACAATTCCCCGAACTTTTTACGGTATACATGAACATATGGTACTTTAAAGGTTACAATTATACTATAAAAACACTACGAAATGCTTCATGGAGGGATTGGTGAAATTATAACATTTATATGGCTTGATGCTAAACAGCCAAATACATATAGGTGACAAAATACTGGCAACCCTACGATCAGCTATTTGAGATGAGGATTCTAAAACAGGATTGACGAGCGGAATTCTCGAAGTTCCGGCAAATAAAAATTGCTCGGTATAATGAGACCTTTAGATTCACCGCTGAGACAAGAGATCTGTACAATGTCAACCGAACAACTTTATCCTGAATGTTAGATGCAGTGGATAACTGAAGTCAAAATAAAAACAAAATTATATACGGGTTGATATTGCAAAAATCACGATTAATAGACCCACTTAAAAATTTAGAAAATTTTTTAAAAATAGAGTAACTAATTCTTTTTATTAGATCACTCCATTTTTATTTTAGTATGAATTTTCAATTTGCATGGAGATGAATGTAAAATTTAACCTGCCAATAAATCGTGTCTTTTAGGGTATTTCGAACGATTTTTTAATAATGAACTTATTGTCTTTCAGATTCTGTTTAAAATTCGTTGAATAGAGCGATTTTTTTAATCTTTCCTATAATGTTAAGATGAAAAGGCTGATAATACTTTAAATGGCGAAGAAATCAATTTATATGAAAAAGTGCGGTTCAAAAAGTCAACAGTCAAAAGTACGCTTTAACATAAAATAACTAAAAAAATTATTCGAATTTTAAAAAAATCTCTCCGAGGTATCTCTGAACATGTCTATCATTGCAAATTTTAAAGCTGTGGGTCGCCTAGATTTTCCACTACGTTTCCAATTGAAGCGCAAAGATATATATATATATATATATATATATATATATATATATATCTTATTGTTGATTTGATTTTCGTGTGCACGAGCAAATTCTACAAATCGAACCAACATCTAATCAGCCCCAGAGTAACGTATACATGACCAAATTTCAGCAACTTTTGTCAGATAGTCTTTGATCTATCTCGTGTTGAAATCTATATATTCCACAGACAGACGGACACAAACACACGCATACAGACAGACTTATAGCTAAAAATTGTTTATTCGTGTTCCAAAACGTGTAAATCTGTCGAAAACCCGAGTTCCAATTTCCGACCTTATTAGTATAATATTTACCCTATGCATTACCATGCATTGCAAGGAATTAAATCAAATGTCGAATAGGAATTCATGATTAAAGGATTAAAAGGATTGCTGATGAAGTTGTTTAAAAACAAAAGTTCGTCATAAAAGTGTTTGCTGCACATTAATTGTTTCAGTACGCTAAATTCCCAACCAGTGAGCATTACATAACATTTATATTTAAAGAGATTTAAATGACATGTTCAACACATTTTATTTTTCTATCGTCAATGCTTTAAATTTCAGTACAAATTCTTAATCTATTATTGCCACGTACTTTAATCTATTGATTCTCTCGGAATAGGCAATCTTACGTCCGTCACTGTCATTAATCTGCATTTCGTGTTAATTAAGTATCTCCATTTAGCTACCGTAGATTATTAAAAATATAAAATAATATTAAAAATCTATATAAATAAATTTGAAAATCTGTCTGTCTGTCCCATCATCACGAGAGAACGGCTGAACCAAATTTGATGAAATTTTGTGGCTAGCCTGGAAATAGCCCCACTTAAAATTTTGTCTATGTTTGGAGTTTCTACGACCAGTGGTTCTCGAGATATTAGGAAAAAACGAAACTTTAGTTTGTCTCATCATCACGAGAGAACGGTTGAACCGAATTTAATGAAATTGTGTGGGTAGCCTTGAATGAGCCCCCCATAACTTTTGTCCAAGTTTCGGGTTTCTAAGACCAGGGGTTGTCGAGATATTAATGAAAAACCGAACTTTTTCCTAGGAGTTCTACTCTCTAACTCCGTGGTTTACCCAAATGGAAAGGAAGAAAATCGTTTGTTTAAAACGTCAAAGAGAAATAAAACTTTATTTCTCAGTTTGGTGGAGATTTTTTGCGCTAATTAGTCACTATCCGAAAGCATGAATTGTTTGAAGCATGAATTTAAATGGAAAAATCTACCTCAATGGCTTATATTTTTCACAAGCGATGAAAAGTATAAAGAACTCAATGATGAAAAGTATAAAGAAATCAAAATGGTTATTTAATTTCGCATTTTATGAGGAAGATTCTATCTTATATCATGTTGCTCGGCAACGCAATAGAATTAAATGTGTTTGTTAATGATTATTGTTATTTTTTCGATTTGAATAATAAATAAATGGATATAAAATATATTTTAGAAGAAAACGGTTTGATTTTTCTTTTAATTATATTAATTGCGAACTACGTACATCACTTTCATTTATTTTGGCAAAGAGGTTTCAAGCTTATATTGTGTTTAGCTAAGAAACTCATATATTCTGTCTACCCAATAAATTCATTTATCCAATTGTTGAAACAGAAAAAGAGTAGAATGGGTATATCTTCTAATAATATTTTAGTGTTTTCATTTAGTATATACAAACTGGATCACGATATTTTATTCAGATCTGCAAATTTAGAGCTACGAATTTGGCTGGATATCGTTAACTTGGTAAATTTCTTAAACGTTGCCAAATTGATTGAAATGTCTCCAAATTGATAAAAACGATGTAAATCAATGAAATTTATTTTGTTTTGCTAAAAGAAAGTACTGAACTGGTGTTTCGGTAGCATTTGTCTGTCAGTCCAACCGTTTTACTTAGTAACACATTTAGCGAATTTTAAAATATCACCAAATTGATAAAAATGTTTGTAAATCCATAAAAATATCTTGAAATTGATAAAATTGAGCTAAATAAATGAAATTGTGTTTTTTTACGGGGGGATAATACTTTGATGATGGTTTGTCAAATTATCGCCAATTGGGACTGTCCCACTTGGCGATAAATTAGGCAATTTCTTTAAATGCCGCCAAATCTTCATTAGAGATTGCATTATTCAGACGATATTTTGACCACCAATTTATTTGAAGCAAATCATAACATGTCACTTAGCAACGGATTTAAATCCAGTGTGTTTATGAGGAAAAAGATTTTTATTAAATATTTTCCGATTTTAATAATGAAGATATGTATATAAAATAAATTCCAGTGCCATCGTATTTTAGACTGGATAATATCAATTACGATCTTCAGATTTAAACATTATTATTATTGATGTTTTCGGGGATTATTGATATTTCCAATTTCTTATGCCATTGTTTTATTGCGGCAAAAATTGTCGAAACTCATATATTGTGCGAGTAATCTTCTACAAATGCACGGCTGTATCTTCTAATGTGTGAGAATATAAATAGTACAGGTATATTGGCATATATTTGGGCATATATAGGAATCAAGTACGGCCTTCTGGTATGAAGATTACGGGGATTATTGATATTTTTAATTTATTAATTAATCTGTTTTATTTTGGCAAAGATTTTTGAGACTCATATTATAATACGGGTAATCTTTTACTAACACTAGGACATATCTTCTAATCTACGACACTATAAGTAGTACGGGTATATCTTCCCATATAATTTTAACACTTTCATTTCGGCGCATATTTGAATCAATTACTGCCTTCTGGTTTAAAGATTACGGATTTATTGATATTTTCAATTTATACATTTATACATGTAAGTAGTACGGGTTCCATACAGTTTTAACCCTCTTATTTTGCATGTATTGATTCAATTCCATATTTTTGTAAATTTGCTTACAAAAGAGGCCAGGATGTTTTATTCTTCAGATCTGCCCGTGAAGATAATTTTGAATAGCGAGAACAGACATTCTTAACTTTATTTTAGGAGAATTATGTTAAATATTTTACCAGAATGTTTTGATTAAAAATGTCATTTAGTGTACTATAGGAATTTGCACATGATTGTGAATTTTAAGTTTCTTTACATTATATACTCCGTACGAAAAACGGGTATGCTGCTAGTATAAAATAAAAATAAAATATTGGAAACTACTTTAATATGAAACTTTGAATTGCTACAGAAGGTAGCCTTTGTCGGAATGTCATTAAATGATAAAATTCAGTTTTTCAAAATGCATTTTGCGCCGAATTTGTTACAATGAAAATTCAGTACAAAATCTTAAAATGTATCATTATTACATACTTTGATCTATTGTTTATTACGGCTATAACCAATCTTATGTGTCTGTTATCTATATAAATAAAATTGAAAATCAAAGCGAATTTGATGAAATTTTATGGGTAGCCTTGAAATAGTCCCATTTAATATTTAATCCATGTTTCGAGTTTCTAAGACCAGAGGTTATTTAGGTATTAATTAAAAACTAACAATTAAACCTTCCATAGAAATAGCTTGATGCAGACGATATTTTTTCTGCCAATTTATTTGAAGAAAATTATATCATGTCGCTTAGCGATAGATTTTAATCAAATGTGTTTATGCGGTAGACGATTTTTTATAAATCGTTTCCGATTTAAATAATAAAGATATGCATATAAAATAAATTTCACCTGTATTACAATTTTGACTGATGTATGTCAATCATGGTCTTCAGGTTTAAACATTATTAATATTAATGATATATTCGGGGATTGTTGATAATTTCAATTTATTACGTCGTTGTTTTATTTTGACAAAAATTATTGAAAGTCATTAAACGTAGTACGGGTAATCTTTCACAAAAATGCAAGAGTATATCTTCTAATCTACGAGAATACAAGTAGTACACGTATATTGACATATATTCTGACATATATTGGCATATATTATAATGAATTACGGCCTTTAGGTTTAAAGATTACGGATTTACTAATATTTTCAATTTATTATGTCATCTCTTTTATTTCGACAAAGATTTTAGAAACTCATATATTCTAGTACGTGTAATCTTCTACTAATTCATGGGTATATATTCTAATATTCGCAAATGTAAGTAGTACGGGTCACATAAAATGTTAGCTCTTTTATTTTGTATATATAGATTCAATTTTATATTTTTTGTTTACTTATTTAAAAACGGGACCAGGATGTTTTATTCTTCCGAACTGCTCGTGAAGAAAATTTTGTATAGCGAGAATAGAGATTCCTAAACTCTATTTTAGAAGCATTAAAATACATATTTTAATATAATATTTTGATTAACAATATCATTTTGTATACTATAGGAATTTGTACTTGATCGTGAATTTTAAGTTTCTTTATATTATGTACTCCGTACGATGAGCCGATATACTGCTAGTTAGTTAATATATTGTACAAAATAAGTATATGAAATTAGTTGCCATAGATAACTAAAAGTATAAAATAAAAATACACTATTGGTAACAACTTTAATATGAAACTTTAAATTGCTTTAGAAAGAAGCATTTGTCTGGATGTCATTAAATTGTGCGTTTGCATGGATTTTTAGAACTTATTAATCAGATATAATGATCTTGAATGCTTTTAAAACATACATGTATGCTTTTATCCCAAACGACAAAATGTAAATTTTTAATTATTTCTAGAATTGTCATAAAATTGTTGTGAAAGTCTGTTACGTAAATATACGCAAGATAATGAATAAGGATACTACATATAAATTCAAATTCGTAGCTGGTGATATCGTCAGACAACGAATGTTTACACTAGTATATTTAATTCTGCACACCAATAGACAGAAACTTGAAAACAAGAAATATTTAGTGAAATGCTTATCCAAATAATATTGGTTCTGTTTAGACATTTTATATGGGCAGCACATGACTTTATTCGCTGACCTAAATTCATATAATTAATCATTCATAGTCAAAATAAAACGCGCAATGAATTAATACATTTAAGCAAATTAGACTTTTATTTCAAAACTTCTTCATATTTGTGTATCCGAGCTATTTTTACTAATCGTAGGAAAATGTAATCAGCACCAGGGTACCATATAAGTGACTTATCTTCTAAATTTCACTAAATTTTACTGGATAGTTTTTGATCTAGCTCTGATACACAGACGGACCCACATATGCCCTATGGACATTTCTTTTCTATCAACGAAGTTTTAAAATTCGGCACAAAATCTTGAAATATGTCATCAGTACATACTTAGATCTAGATTAGTTTGTCACGGCATAGTCAATCTTTCGCTACCATGATTAGTAATTATTTCGTGTGAATTATGTACCTAGATATATTTGCTATAGGTAATTAAGGTATAAAATAAGATATACTATTAATAGGTACTTCTGTAAGAAACTTTGCTTTAAAAAAACCTTCGTCTTTATTCAGAATGCCATTAAATTGTAAGCATGTGTGGGCTTTAGAATTCATTAAACTGGTATAATGACTTTGGAATGTTTTTGAGATATGCATGTATGCAAATGATCAAATGCAAATATTGACTAATTTGTAGAGTTATCGGGAAGATTATTGTAAAAGCTTGTTAAGTAAATATGCTCAAGATAATGGATGTTGCGTGTAAATTCAAATTGGTGACTGTGGCCAAAATCCTCGGATAAATCACCTAAGGTGGGTTATCTATAAAAGAAATATTTATACAGAGGTAGTCATAATTAAAGTTATTTATTCTGTTGGCAGCATTCTATAGAGTTATATACTGGATGAACATTCAACAATGCTAATAGGCGCTCCAGTTTTATGTAAAATGCAAGTTATAATTGTAATCATTTTGAACCTATGATACCAATTTTTCAAAAACTTTTTTGTAAAATTTGAAAAAAAAAGCTACTAAAATTCTGGTTAAAAAAAGCTATTATAATTTTGGTAGAAAGCTACTACGATTCTGGTATGAGTAGTTGATTTGAGTCGCATTCTAGTTTATTTTTTAACATTTTACAACATAGTTGAAAAGTGCTTATAACTTTTTTCATTCTATCTGTCTGTCAGTCTGTCCGCACGATGACTACCGTAAAAATGACTTTATATGATGTTGAGACGGTCTATGGGACATATGGGAATGTAAATAAATAACATCACCCAATTAGTTTTGGATTGAACCGGGGTTGAAAAAATGAAATATATAAAAAAATGTTTAAAAAATATTCGGTAGCTTTTAAATAAAAATTAACATAATAATTTCACCCATATAATAAGAAGAGATCATGTGACACGCTTCAAAATAAAATATGGCATCCATATTTTTTCCCGGAGTAAAAATTGGGATGTTTAAACTTCTTTTACTTTTATATTTAGTATTTACTTTTATATTTAGTGTTGCCGACTCGGTGGTCGAACGGTCAAAGGCAAGCGTTTCTAGTGATCGTTCGGCTGCCGGATTGTGGTTCGAATCCCACTTGAAGGCATGGATGTTGTGTCGTTGGGCGCGATGTATTTCCGACTCCCGCTGGTGCGCCGGGGCAGCGTCATTTGACGGCTAACAGGTTTCACGGTTCTGGCCTTGTTATGAGTTATTGACTCTTCACATTATCAGTATCGAGTTTGCTCTGTTTGTATAATGTTTGTCTTGTTCTCTGCTATTGGGGAAAAATATATATTCATTGTTGAATCCGTCCTAACACCCCTTTACTTTCGCGTATTTTCTGTGCAACTATATTCTGCGCAAACGCAATTACAATATTTTTTAGTTTAATTGATCATTAAACTTTGATTATTTCTACAACGAAACCTAATTTTAATGCATGCAGAATGTAAACACTGTAAAATGAATTGTATAAGAATTGCTGAATTTTTTTTCACGCAAAATTATTTAACTCTGGAGTCTGGAATAAAAGTGTATGAATGAAACACTTCATTTACATAGAGGACCACATATTTTATATTTCGATGACGACATTTGAATAAAGTTCATTTCTTTCGATGAAGTTTTAAGTTTACAAGTAAAATAAATTATTGTATTTCTGTGATAATTTAAAAAATATCACCGCTGAATGTATCGCACTTTAAAGATTTCATTCATAATCAATGCTTTTTACATGATGATCTTTCTTGTTTTATTACCTGTCCATCTCTACCTTTTGCCTCAACTAACACCAAGCAGGTGTTGTTACAAGATTCATTAATTAATTTTAAAATATGTGGTAAATAAAGTAAGATAGAAGCAAAATTTACTTTAATACCGCATTTATTTTCCATTCTAAAATTGTTACTTTTATAAGATAATTTTACTTAGATTAATTAACACAAAACATACCGACCCTCAATATATACCTATTAGTGCCGTAACCGGTCAAATGACAGGTTTTCAGATTAAAAAAAAATCTGAGTGAATGCATATAATATAAATTTTATTAAAGAAATATTAAACAAACTTTAAGGTAATATCCTCCGTTCGGTTCCTAAAACTCGAATTGCTTCTTCTATTGTGCATGTTCTTATATGTTTCATAAGACGGTGGTCAATAATCATTGAAAATGCAATCTTTACTTTACCCTTTATAATATTACATTTTGCATATCTTATTGAACCTGATTCTTCCCCGAAAATGTTATGAAGTGCTGCTCTCCCAGATGTAGCACCTATTTGCATTTCTTCCCAAACAATTTCATCAATCGAAATATACTGCTCATTATTTTATTCTCATCTTCAGAACTTGAGAGCAATCTCATTCTTCTTCGTCCGGTACGTATTATATTCACAATACTCTCCTCTTCATCGTTGGTATCTGTGGACTCACACTCGGTGTCTAATAGATCATTATCATTTTCAAATAATTTATTTTTTTTCAGAAAGATCATCATCAATTTCCGAAAACTCTTCGCCTATGTTATTTATTTTTCCTAAGAATATGGTGTATCTTGAGTGTTTCGACATTTTTTCAGGATGAAGGTTAAGAATGGATTAACGTTGTAAAAACAAAATATAAACTAACTAGTAATACTTTTAGTTTTTGGCACATTTTCTTGCAACTTGAAATTTTAAGTACTTTATTACTTTCCTTATATACATAATGTATAAGGAAAGTATTGTGACGGTGTCGAAAATTCGAATTCGAGTTTTCGACGGGAGAGCACGTTTCAAGCATCCCTGATCACGAATCAAACATTTTTGAAGTGATGTCTGCGTGTGTGTGTGTGTGTGTAGGTGTGTGTGTGTGTGTGAAAGTATTTGTGTGTGTGTGTGTCAGTGGGACTGTGGAGACGATAACTGACGAACGAATGGACCGATTCGAGCCAAATTTGGTACAAAAATCACAATCTGTAAACACTGGAAGCCTATTGTTTTTATACGCAATCGAATGTTCAAAACGCCCCTAAATTTTCGAATGAAATTTTGAAAAAATCGTTAAAAAATCAAAACCAATAATAAAGTTACGTAAATAGACATTTCTTATGTAATTTTTCATTAGAAAACGATTGACATAAATTTTAGAACCCTAACATGAACCGTTCTCGAGATATTGCACATTTTTCAAAAAAATTAAGAAAAAGTCATATAAAATAGAAAAAAAAAAAATTTCCTATTGAGAAACATGTTCACTTTTCATATATAATATCATGCGATAAATTGGGTGACATCATTCTCGTGGATCTAGCTCGTTCCATTCATGAAAAAAGATACTCTGAGTAATACTTTTGCATTTGAACGCCAATTTATCTGCTGTAAGAATAACTTATTTCTTCGTCCACAACGCTTGGCGAGATTTTGGCGACGAAATTGGCGGAATGTCGCCAACTTGGCGACTTTTTGAAATGTTGCCAAAATAATGAAAATCTCGCCAAATGGAGGAAAATGACGCTAAATCAATGAAAATGACGACTAATTGTGGAAAATTCAATATCTAATAAGTTATATAATATATAAATATATAATAATAGTTATATAATATATGTCGAAAATTCAATATCTAATAAGTTATATATATATATATATATATATATATATAACTTATTTATTCGTCCATAACGCTTGGCGAGATTTTGGCGACGAAATTGGCGGAATGTCGCCAACTTGACGATTTTTTAAAAAGTTGCCAAATTAACGAAAATCTCGCCAAATGGATAAAAATGACGATAAATCAATGAAAATGACGACTAATTGTCGAAAATTCAATATCTTGGAAATGATATTAGTATCTACTAGAAGAAAAACCTATTTATTTTACTGTTAAAGTAGTAAATTCATTTCATTATATAAGGAAAGTCATATATTGCCGACATCAGATTTTTTAAATTTTAATACTCAATTATCACTTTCCTTATATACATAATGTATAAGGAAAGTATTGTGACGGGGTCGAAAATTCGAATTCGAGTTTTCGACGGGAGAGCACATTTCAAGCATCCCTGATCACGAATCAAACATTTTTGAAGTGATGTGTGTGTGTGTGTGTGTGTGACAGTGAGTCTGTGGAGACGATAACTGACGAACGAATAGACCGATTCGAACCAAATTTGATACAAAAATCACAATCCGTAAACACTGGAAGCCTATTGTTTTTATTCGCAATCGAATGTTCAAAACCCGCCTAAATTTTCGAATGAAATTTTGAAAATATAGTCAAAAAATCAAAACCACTAATAAAGATACGCAAATAGACATTTCTTATGTAATTTTTCATTAGAAAACGATTAACATAAATTTTAGAACGCTAATATGAACCGTTCTCGAAACACTACTCATTTCTCAAAAAAATTATAAAAAAAATCATATAAAATAAAAAAAATATTTCCTATTGAGAAACATGTTCACTTTTCATATGTAATACCATGCGATAAGTTGGATGACATAATTTCCGTGGATCTAGCTCGTTCCATTTATGAAAAAAGATTCTTTGAATAATACTTTTGTATTTGAACGCCAACAGTCATTTATCTGTTGTAAGAATAACTTATTTCTTCGTCCATATCGTTTGGCGATATTTTGGCGACGAATTTGGCGGAATGTCGTCAACTTAGCGACTTTTAGAAATGTTGCCAAATTAACGAAAATCTCGCCAAATGGATAAAAATGACGCTAAATCAATGAAAATGACGACTAATTCTCGAAAATTCAATATCTTGGAAAGAATATTAGTACCTACTACAAGAAAAATCTATTTATTTTACTGCAAAAGTAGTAAATTCATTACATTATATAAGGAAAGTCATGTCTTGCCCACATCAGATTTTTACTTTCCTTATATACATAATGTATAAGGAAAGTATTGTGACGGGGTCGAAAATTCGAATTCGAGTTTTCGACGGGAGAGCACGTTTAAAGCATCCCTGATCACGAATCAAACATTTTTGAAGTGATGTCTGTGTGTGTGGAGACGATAACTGACGAACGAATGGACCGATTCGAACCAAATTTAGTACAAAAAGCACAATACGTAAACACTGGAAGCCTATTGTTTTTATACGCAATCGAATGTTCCGAACGACCCTAAATTTTCGAATGAAATTTTGAGAAAATCGACAAAAAATCAAAATTACTAATAAAGTCAAGCAAATAGACATTTCTTATGTAATTTATCATTAGAAAACGATCGGCATAAATTTTAGAACGCTAACGTGAACCGTTCTCGAGATATTGCACATTTTTAAAAGAAATTATCAAAAAGTCATATAAAATAAAGAAAAAATATTTTCTATTGAGAAACATGTTCACTTTTCACGATAAATTGGGTGACATCATTCTCGTGGATCTAGCTCGTTCCAGTCATGAAAAAAGATACTTTGAGTAATACGTTTGTATTTGAAATATATATATATATATATATATATATATATATATATATAAATAAATTATTAAATCCAAAGTTAGAATGTATGTAGTAACTCATAATACACTATTCTAAAATTTTCTACAAATACAAAGAAATTAAGACAAAACGAGGAAATAATAAAGCATTATATAGTCATTTATCTGCTATAAGAATAACTTATTTCTCCGCCCATAACGATATGCGATAATTTGCTACGAATTTGGCGGAATGCCGCCAACTTGGCGACTTTTTTAAACGTTTCCAAATTAACAAAAATCTCGCAAAATGGATAAAAATGACGCTAAATCGATGAAAATGACGACTAATTAACTAAAATTTAATATCTTGGAAAGAATATAAGTATCTACTATAAGAATAACCTATTTTTTTGCTGTAAAAGTAGTAAATACGTTGCATTATATAAGGAAAGTCATGTGCTGCCCACATAAGATTTTTTTACATGACAGTATATGACAAGATTTGACATAATCAAAGGGGTTATTTATTTCTCTGTGATTTCGAAACTCATAATTTCAATCATTGTTGTGAAAAATAGCTGCGATACAATTTTTGTGTTTTTGACGTCATTAGCCCCACTCGGGAGTGCATTTTCAAGTATGATATCAATCTAAAGATTTTTTGAAGTCCGTTAAAGTGAAGGGTAACACGCTATAATTGTAATGCATTTGGGCCGACGATACCAATTTTTCAAGAATTTTCTTGTAAAATTTGAAATAAAAAAAATAAAAAACTTACAAGCTACTTAAAAATGGATTCTTGTATGAGAAAGTCGTGTTAGTCACAGTCCAGTTAATTTTTTTCCTTGCCTTTGTAATAACGGTTATTTGGTTCTGAAGAGCTACGATAATAGCGAAACTAATTCATTGCCTCTGGTTGCTTTCCATGGAGCAAAACTTTCAAATTTGTTTTATTAAATTATATCTGAATTCTAACGCTATTATAGGTGAAATGACAGGAAGAGACAATTTATTAATTTCACTCCATTAATAAATTCTTAAAGATAAATTTATAATGTACTTCTTATTTAAACTTAATTCCTCCTTTTACTATACCTGACATCTAGTTTTAAACGACCTTCATTACTTTTGATTTCAGCGTAATATAATCCGTGTTAAGGATAATATGAGTAACATATTGACGACCACTTTTTCTTTGGAAATGCTTTGGATAGAAATATTTGGTAATAAACGTCAAATAGATATTTAATGTAAACACGGTAGTAATAATTAAAGCGGCGTGACTCAAAAAGCTCTGAAATAATTTATAATAAACATATTGCGATGAAATATAAAATTTATGCAATTAGAATATTGAATATTTTAAGGAAAACTTGATGTCAGCAGCGCATGAATTTACCATTCATTTTTTGTTGCTTTCTTCAAGGGGATGCAAATTCTCTACAGCTACAAATTCCCTACAGATACAAATTCTTTTTCTCTTTCTTTCTTTCTCAATTCATTAAATTGAATTTAATTGCGCGAAATAACACGGATGATGATTTGAAATAACATTAAATTTACAGTTTTAATTCAATTTTCGTTTTCATTTGGACGCTGGACGTATTTTCAAAGGCGGCGTGTTATAAATGAGAATAACTAAAATATCTCGAGAAAGGTTAGTCCTCGAATAATGGGATATGGCCTCATTCTTTTCATCGTCAAAATTACGCATGAAACAAACATTTAATTGATACATTTCAGCATATGTAGTCTTTTATTTCAGATGTTAACTATTTGGCGGGTTATTTCGTGAAAATGGCAGGTTCTTTCTTTCTCTCGAATCGTATCGACTCAACATCAAGATAGCCCACAAGTTTAATCCACAACACCAGGGTAACCGACATCTTTCAAATTTTGTGAAATTTGGTCAATTGGATTTTCAGCTAGAGGGGATACTATTATTGCTTACGATATAGTACCTATAGTTTTTTTAACCGGTGATAAAATAAAATTATTATATTTTATGCGATAACCCCAAAAAATCTGATGTGGGCAACACATGAGTTTCCCTACAGGCCCAAATTCATTTTCTCTTTATATCTTTAATAATTCAATAAATTTAGCTTCATTGCACAAAATAACTAGTATAAATGTTTGAAATTACACTCAATTTCCACTTTTATATCAACTTTTTAACGTTTACATTTGGAAATTCATTTATAGTTTTGATGATTGTTGCAAAAAACAGCAAATTATTTTTTTCCGAATCGTGCTAAATTCTAATCAGCGCCAGGAAATCCCACAAGTGACTTAACTTCCAAATTTTATGAAATTTTGTCCATTAGGTTTTGAGTTAGAGGGGGGTACATACATTGCACAGACAGACAGACACAAACACACACACACACATACGTCACGGTAATAATAGTGTTTTCGTACTCTAGAGGTCCCAAAACATCCGAGATCCGTCGAAAACTCTAGTTATAATTTTCGACATAATTCCAATACTTTTCCTATATATTATCAAAATCAGTATTAATAACACTTTCAAGGTCATCATTAACATTAAAGTTTTGTATGAAACACTCATTTCAGCAGTTTTAAACGCAGATTTAATCCTAGTAAAAAGTAAATACGAGATGATAGTAAATTATAACTTTTATTTTAGAGATTATCTTTGTAATCTACATGTACACTAATCATTATGATAAATTTTTATATATAACTAAATACACACTAGTAAATAAATATAAATTAAATACTAGTTGTTTATAAACCACTGTGTGGATGGGAACGATTTCTTTCAGCTTTCTTTAAAACATAGCCAGAGCAACCAAATTAAAATACAGATGAAGGAAAAGTTAAAGTAATTACTATTTTCCTTCTTATTCATGAAATAGGGAATTAAAAATATAATATTCTTCAGCAATGAATTAGTATGTGAATGTTTTAAATTCTACTCTAAAATGCCGCGCAACTTAATCAGAAATGTAAATAAGACGTTTTAATGCTACCGGGTGAAAAACGAACTTGTATTGTTTTGACTATAACTTGCAGAACGAATTTTTTGCATGGAAGTTTGTTTTAAAAAATTGATGAAGAATCACTTTATTTGAATTCACCATTAAAAAAACGTTACGTGACCCCCCCTTAAATAACTTAATTACAGTTTTCTCGTACAAAATAACAAAATATATGTTTAAATAAATACGTTTTTTAAATTACATGAAATTTTTAGTTTTAAAATACTTTTTTCTTATTTGGCTATTTTGCGTAAGACGTCGCCAAATGTGTCGTCAATTAAATAAAACAAAAAGCATTCAATTAATACATTAAAACATAATCAGCCTTATTTCAGATTTTGTCGAATTTTACAAACCATTTCGAATAAAAAAAAACATGAAATAAATTAAATCCAATTATTTTATTTTTCATTTATTTACAGAAGTTTTCTTAAAAGATCATAAATACTAAAATTAAATATAATAACTTCGAAAGAATTACAACAAATATGAAGCCACGATTTTAAAATTTATTTATGTGTTGATTTGAAAATAATAAACATTCTGAAAACCATTAATTAAAAAACGTAATTGGTATTCAAAATTAGAATGCCAATTATTTAAAATATCCTTTCATTATTAATTCTTTAATTATATTCTTATTAAATCCTTTCATTATATTCTAAATGAAATCTCATTATGGTATGCCAGAATAATTTAAATATATCGTCTTAAGATATATATTAAATAAATGCGTTCGATTATCTAAAATATTTAGATGCATTAATCAAATGCAACCATTTGAGTTATTAAATAGATGATAAACAAGTAAATGGCATTAAAAGTTTGTTAAGATATAATTACATTAACAAAGAAAAAAATTAAAGCGAAAAATGATGAATATTATATCATTAATCTCATTATTATTACATGCATAGATTAAAGTATGTAAAGTAATGTGATGGGGTCGAGAATTCAAATTATAAATTTTGTGTATTCTAGATCATGAATATATTTTTGTGATTTATGTGTACGTGTACTTGTGTATGTGTGTATCTTAAACAAAGGAATATAAGTCTGTGTGTGTGTGTGTGTGCGCGCGCGTGCGTGCATGCGTGCGTGTATGCATGCGTGCGTGCGCGCAGTCTATTACGGGAAAATTTAAGCGACCATGAAATTTGGTATATAAATACATCTGGACTTGCAGAGATGCACCTCAGCGTAAGTTTTTTTTTTTAGGTTTTAACACGAATTTGAGCGATATTCACAGATCGGTTCCTTAGCGACCGAAAATATTACCACCGAGTTTTCATCTTGCCACAATCCAAAAGATCGAAAATGTTCTTTCCTTATACGTTTGTACCGCATCCATTGGACAATTCCTTCCATTGGAGTTTCAATTTCATATACGTCATTACTATGGAATATACTGAAGTTTCAATTCCATATACGTCATTAGTATACGAGATGCTAGAATTTCAATTCCATATATGTCATTATTGTGCAAGATAGTGGAGCTTCAATTTCATATACGTTATTATTATGCGAGAAGCTGGAGTTTCAATTCCATATACGCCATTATTATATGAGATACTGGAGAATTCAATTTCATATACGGCATTATTATGTGAGCTATTGGAGTTTTAATTCCATATGCATCTTTATTATGTGAGATACTGGAGTTTCAATTCCATATATGTCATTATTATGTGAGATAGTGGCGTTTCAATTCTATATATGTCATTATTATGTGAGATAGTAGAGTTTCAATTCCATAAACATCATTTTTATGTGAGATATTGGAGTTTCAATTCTATATATGTCATTATGTGAGATACTGGAGTTTGAATTCTATATATGTCATTATTATGTGAGATAGTGGAGTTTAAATTCCATATATATCATTATTATGTGAAATGCTGGAATTTCAATTCCATAATCCCAATTACGTCATTATGTTAGATGGGGTCTCAATACTAAATGGCGAAAGCAGCACACAGCGTGATTATCAAAGATTTAAATATGAAGAAAGTGATTTGTAAATTATATACGACATTTCGTAATCTTATTTTTAAAATGAGAAATATTAATAATAAAAACAATTAAAGGTAAAAAATTGTTATTATAAAAAAAAGGCTAACTTTTGTTTTTCTAAGCAATTTTCAGAACGATTTGAGAGGTTTTTATTTTAGGGGCAGAAAAATTAGCGGATTGTGTAACTCAATGCTGGAAACTATTTTGTAATTTTAAATAATATTTATTTACAGTGTGTGTGTGTGTGTGCATATGTTCTCACTGGAGCAAATCGAGGAAATCAGACAAAATTTCCAACGGTGAAATCTGAATATATCGGCTATTTCCTGCTGATGAACACGCAAGAAGCTAAGTCGGGTCCTTAGAGGATTTTATCTTCAATTGGAGCACGTCCCTTTATTTATTTTGTAATTTATCCATTGCGTTTCGCCGTAAAATTACGTCCCGTCAAAATCATATTTTGAAACATAGTGAATATTACATTAAGGTTGCTTTCTTTTAATAAAAATACTCTTAAAGTAATCCGATATCTCCGCTTCTAAAATTTCTTTCAACAATCCATCAAATCTACTGTTGATTATTCCAGATTATTTTTTAGAGCTTAACATGTAGTTCCATGCAAATTTCAAATATTAATTTTAGGTTCGCGGTAATTAGAACTCTGTCAAGAACAAATTGACAAGTTGTTCCGACAGTCTTTTGACAAGAACGTTAAAAAGCAACTGACACTGTAATATTCAATTACTGGAGCAGCTTATTTATATGAAAAAAAACACTTATAATAGATTTTCAATTTTTATTTTGAATCACAAAAGGATCGATAAGAGGTTCAATTTAGCAGTCGGGCACGTACATGGCGTTTCAAAAGGGTGGTTAAGAGGGTTTACTATTTTTTAACGATTGCATATAGACAGATGGGCGGGATAGCCCAGTGTTGTATTGACAGACATGAGTATTGACAGTGTTTCTTCCAGGATATTTTGGTCAAGGTGGAGTGGGGGGGGGGGGGGGTGGAGAAGAACGAAGTTTTTGGAAGGCAAGTTATATTTATTTGCGAATATAATTATATATATGCAAACTATTATACATACATATATAGAAGTAATTATTTTATATGTATATATATATATATAGATATAGATAGATATTATACATATATATATGATATATATATATATATATATATATATATATATATAGATAGATATTATACATATATATATATATATAGGTGTAGTTTTATATAAATCTGGCAATGGGAACAGCAAGGCGAAATATGCCAATGATGCAGCACAAAAGCGTCAGGATAAGGAGAAGCGACATAGCAGCTAAATTGTAACGTCATTAGTTTAAGGTTGTAAAATTTATCACAGTATGCTCAGAGTACGTCGAAGCACCGCATACGTTCAGTTGTCGTCAACGGAATGACAACAAATCATTATTTTAAGTGTGGATGGAATCGATAGATCGCTGAACTATTGGGTCGTAATGGGAGCACAGTTCAGCTGTCTGTGTTACGGTTCGTGAGGGACAAAGAAACGGCACGAAGATCAGATAGTGGAGCTTCCAGGTGTACAACACCACATGAAGATAGTAAGCTGAGAGGAGTTGTGCGGGAGCTGTTTACCACAGCAACCGTGCTACGACGACGTTTATCCCACACTACAGGTAACGTGGTTTCGACGGAAACAATTCGAAACCGTTTGCATGACGTAATACTCCGAGGTAGATGACTTTTTCGACACCTACCGTTTCAACGTCTTCACCCTTTCATTCGGAGCTCAGATTCCGAGCTACGAGGTTGTGATTTTGTGAAGCTGCTGCTTTTTGATTGTGGTGACTTTCTTTGCTTAAGTTTGGCGTGTTATATCTAGTTACGATAGAACACGTCGGGCTAAGCAATTACAGCTTTGTTGTGTACGGATTTCTCGCCATTTTGGATTCGTGCTTTTTCAACTTTGGAGTGCCACGTGTGTTTTTCCCACGTGGTAGTGCTATTGCTTTGATCGTTTCTACGCTGACGACATGGATTTGGATGCATTCGATACGGAAGCTACTCGCGGACTTGCTGGTGAGCTAGACGAAGATGGACTGCGGCCTCTCAGGGATGCCATGATTGAATATTGTGATACTCTGCCCAAGGATGGATTGATGCCCGCTTGGAAGGAAGAAGTGAAAAACGATGTGAACTTTTGTGCACTGGCAATCTACACTCTGACGCTACACATCAGGGAGCTACTGACGAATGGACTACTCGGACGGGACGAGGACCAAGTCTCCAAGATTCTGGGTTCGTTTCTTTCTGTAAATTCTTTTTTGTTGGTCCAGAATTTGGATAGGTTTTATGCTAGTAATTTAAATGAGATTTATAACTGTGAAGGAAGTAATTCTAGTGATGTAATTAAATGTAAAATGATAGAACTAGGCTTAATTAAAGATGAAGATAAACTTAAACCTGTTGAAAATCCAAATAAAAAGAGGAGGATAGAGGGGCAATCTACTATGGATGCTCCTACTAAAAACCAGAATGGAGAATTAAACTTAAAATCTAATGACAAGGATAACATGGATTGTAGTGAAAAAATTGATAAAGATGTAAATGATAATGTTAAAACTAAGAGTTATGCTGAAATTGTCGCGCAACCTATAGTGTTCAAAAGTGCACCAAAACCAAAAACGGTTCAAAATAGTGTAGTGGTTGAGAAAAAAGACCCAAAAGCGGAATGTTTTTTCATCAAGTTTAATGACAATTACCAGGCTCTCCTTAAAAAATTAAATGAAATCTCAGATAATAAAGTATCTGGCAAGCTCACAGGAGACATGCTAAAATTGATTCCAAATGACGCTGACGCCTATAGGGTTGTACAACGCCATTTATCTAGTGAGAAAATCCCCTTCCACAGTTTAAACTTAAAGATGGAAAGGCCCAAAAAGGTAGTTTTGAAGGGGCTACCAACAAACTATAACATTGAGGAAATAAAAATCACTCTAACATCCGAAGGATTAGATGTAGTCCGGGTTTCTCAACTGAGAAACACAAAAACGAGATTGCCCCTGCCGATCTTCTTAGTCAGCATTAGGCCTACGGAAGACTGGCAGAGGGTATACCGACTGACAAGATTAGGATACTTGGCTGTGAAGGTAGAGGCCTTCAGAGCACGGGGCTTCAAAATCTGCTACCGGTGCCAGCAATTCAATCATTCCTCTGAGAATTGCAGCATGCCACCAAAGTGCCTTAAGTGTGCTGAAGAACACTTCACACGTGACTGCCAAAGACCAAGGACAGAGAAGGCAACGTGTGCTAACTGCAATGGAGATCACCCGGCGAACTTCAGGCAATGCCCGAAGAACCCCTAGAACAGAGGAAAGGCACCGGGGTATGTCCCCCCTCCCCCCAAAAATCAGATACCCCCTTGGAGGCAAAAGGCCCTCGGTCTAAACCCTCAGACACCCCATCAGGACTCCTCGCACTCTGTGCCACAGGTTAAAAGAACTCAAACTTCAGCACCTACCAGATCGGTGCAAGAGCAGGCCCCTAAACCGTCGACCTCCAGAGAAATGACTGTGGAGGAAGTGAGAATAGCTCATGAAGACATAAATCAGAGGATAGCAATTGATAAAGCCGCCAAAGAGGCAAGAGAAGCAAAACAAAGATTAGAAAAAAAGGTTCAGGAATGGCAGAAAACTAAACGCGCCCGAGAAGAGCTCGCGCAAACACAGCAGTTAGACAAATCGGCTGAAAAAAAACAAAAGACTACCGAGGTCCAAAAGGATACTCACAAAACAGATCAAACCGAGGTTGAGGCTGAGGAAATTGTAGCTGAGACTGAGGAAATGGAAGCTGAGACTGAACTTGCTGATAAATCCAATGATGAAAAGATGGATGAAATCCTCAACCTCGTCAGAGGATTTATCAGTATGTTCAACCTAGACGATATAAAACATCTGTTGATGCAGCTCGCTGAGTTAATTAAAAAAAAGAGCGATCCAATGCAAATGGTCTTTGAGGCTTTTAAATTAATCGCGGAATTTAATAAAAACAGTGAGAAACAAACCCGCCATGAATAGGTCCCAAAAAGAAAGTTTTAAAATAATATTTTGGAATGCGAACGGCATATCTCCAAGAATAAATGAACTTAGGAGCTACGTAAATGAAAATGATGTAGATGCCCTGCTAATCCAGGAAACTAAAGTTAGAGAAAACAAAAAACTAAATATAGCAAACTATAATAGCTATCATACCCTTAGCTCAAATATAACTGCTAGAAATCCCCATGGAGGAACAGCAATATATATTAAAAGTAATATTCCCCACGAGGAAATAAACAACATAAATCTTCAAGGTATAGAAAATACTAGTATAAAAATTAAAATAAATAATGTAAACCCATTTATCCTAACTTCAATATATGTCAAAAACATGAGTGGTATAAATGTAGCTGCGCAGCTGGAACTGCTTTTCTCGCGATATCCAAACACAATACTCGCGGGCGACTTCAATGCACACCACCGAGCGTGGGGCAGCAGGAGAGCCAACACACGCGGTACACAGATACATAGATTGCTAAACACAACAAACACTGACATCATTGCACCGTCGAGACCAACCTGCTTCTCAGGTGCCAATGGCTCATTCATAGACTTTGTCCTAACGAGAAACATAGAATACGCTCACACAATTGATACCCTGGATGAATTCGACTCGGATCATCTACCGGTACTGGTGACATTCGATTTGAACTCTCCCCTTCCAGCCTCTCTGGGACAAGAGAGGGTGAACTGGAACGTATTCAAAAGAGCACTTTTCGAGCCGCATTTAGCAGTACCCAACATTATGAGCACGGCGGATATTGACTCTGCCACGCACACACTCACAACAGAAATCAGGAGAGCTATTGCATCTGCCACAACACATCGTGAGTCACCAAAAATTCCCACACTTTCCCACCATGTCAAACAATTAGTTAGGCAAAGGAACAGAATGCGTAAGACATGGCAGGCTAATAGAGACCCTACCCTCAAAAGGGAGCTTAACAGACTCACGTGGAGAGTCAGGGATAAAATTGTCGCAGAAAAGCAGCAACAGTATAAAGAGTTAATTGAATCCCTTAGCTCGGAAGACGTATCGCTCTGGCAATTCGCTAAAAGACTCAGAAAACCTCAAATTAAACTCCCGCCACTAATAGATGGCGCTAATATTGCGTACTCAGACGAAGAAAAGGCAGAGGCGCTTGCTAGGCATTACGAAAAGCAATTTGAACCAAACCACGATCTAATGTGTCAGGACACCCTAAGAATGGTTAGGCGAACTCTAAACAATTTCAGGAATTCCCCGGTCACGGCTGAGATTAACCCAGCCACCCCGCAAGAAATAGTAGAGATTATCAAAAACCTTAAAAACCGTAAAAGCCCAGGGCACTACAAAATCAGGAATATCGCGGTAAAAAACCTACCCTTAAATATAATATTTTACTTGACCATCTTAATAAATAAAATACTAGAACTAAATTATTTCCCCAAAGAATGGAAGGAAGCGATAATTATAGCGATCCATAAACCTGGTGAGGATGCCTCAATTCCAGCCAACTACAGACCAATCAGTTTGTTGCCGACACTTAGTAAAATTACTGAGAAAATAATTCTTAAGAGACTGAACACGCACCTTAGTGAGAATGACATTATCATTCCGGAGCAGTTTGGATTTCGGCCAAAACACTCCACCACTCATCAATTGCTGAGAGTGGTAGAGTACATTTCTTCTGGTTTTAATAATAAGACACCCACAGCTGCGATTTTTCTGGACATACAAAAAGCCTTTGATAAAGTGTGGCACTGTGGATTAGCTTACAAATTGATCACTCTAAAAGTCCCTGACGCACTTGTCAAACTTTTAATTTCATACCTAAATAACAGACACTTTCAAGTCAGAGTAAAAAATAACTTATCTACACCCAAGCTCATTAAAAGTAGTGTACCGCAAGGATCCATACTGGGCCCGACACTCTTTAACATATATCTAAATGACATTCCCAGGACCCCAGACACGGAGCTGGCACTCTATGCAGACGACAGCGCGATACTTGCAAAACACCCTTACGTCTCAGTAATGCACAGACAGCTACAACAACACTTAGACATACTCCAAACATGGCTGGAAAAATGGCGAATAAAATTAAATCCCAATAAATGTCATTGGATTTATTTCTCAAGAAAACGTAAACCTCCGCCTACTCTGTACATAAACAACCATGCCCTAAAAGCGGAAAAATCTACTAAATACCTAGGTGTAACGATAGCCTCCCACCAAACTTGGAAACTGCACGTAACGAACTTAATCAAAAAAGCGTATATGGCCACAGGAGCTTTATACCCAATGATAGGAAACGGAAATCTAAGTTATCAAAATAAACTCCTAATTTATAAATCGGTCATCTGCCCGGGAATGCTGTATGCAGCACCCGTATGGGGATATGCCTGTAAAACTACCATAGACTTATTAGAGACAAGACAAAACAAAACCCTAAGGATTATAAGGAAAGCCCCTAGATACTTAAGAAACTCGGTAATTAGGAAAGACTTCAAAATAAAAACTGTTAGAGCCCAAATCAAAAAGCTAGCGCTTAAATTCTACAAAAATCTGCCATCTGTCCCAAATGAACTATTATTTAATCTGCATGACTATGATCATCGCAAGGCTAAATCTCGTAAGAGACCCCGCTCGGTACTTAACTTTGATATTCGGTACTAGGAACGTCCCACCTTAATCAGTTGATATTAACGAAAACTCGCGATCTTTGGTTTTCTACAAAATGTTTAAAATCCTAAACTGCTAAAATGCTAGGTTACCCTCAGATCTGCATCAACCCCCCAAACTGCTTAAACTCTTAATGTGCAACAAACTGCCACACTAGGAGCTAGGACAAATAATAAAAACAGTAAATCAAAAACCTCGAACCTCCAACTATGGACCAATGAAATAATGTCACAGTATGAAGATAAGAACCACACCTAGAGATTGGAGATTAAAGGCGCTTCGCGCCTGGTGCTCTGTTCTGGACGAAACTCTATGAGAGTCTTCACCGGTTATGTCGCCTCCAGTGGTGTCGAATAAGACGCAATTGATCGACAGAATGGCGAAACATTCAGTTCATGGATGACTCAATTCTGTTTGGCATGACAAGTCACCGTACGCACATATGGCGGTGCTTTCGACAACGCCACTAGGAAACATTTTCTATCAATCGCCACACAGCCACCTAAGTGGTACCATGGTTTGGGGTGGCATAACATTTGGTGGACGAACACCTTTGGTCCACGTTTCTGGCAGTATCATGACACAACTATACGTCTCTGATATTGTGAGACTTCTAATACAGCCATATCTGTCATCCAGGCCTGAACTGCTTTTCCAGCAAGATAATGCCAAGCCACATACTTCACGGTTGACTATAAAAAGTCTACAAGCTTTTGACAGCTTGCCTTGGCCAGCAGAATCTCCAAATTTGTCGCCAATTGAGCATATCTGGACCATCGTGAGTCGCCGATTAAGAGAACTCCCAATTTCAGCAAACCATGTTAAATTACAAGTACAATTGCATGCAGTGTTTAATGCCATCCCTCAGCACACAATTGACCATCTCATTGACGGGATGCCTCGTCGTATTCAATCCTGCATAGCCGCTCGAGGTGAGCTTATTCCCTATTGATCTAATGTCAATAAAGTTCAATGCTTTCATTTTCGAGGTTTGATTTTTTGATCATTTGTAAATCCCCATGCTACAATTTTATTCTGTAAATTTCATAAGGATACGTCAATTTCTTCATGGTGTTGTGATTTTGTGATTTCAATTGTGGGCAGTATATATATATATATATATATATATATATATATATATATATAAATATAATATATATATATATATATATATAATATATATATATATATATATATATATATATATATATATATATGTATGTATGTGTGTGTGTATGTTGTTGTTGAAACCCAGACCGTCCGACCTACCAGGAAGGTGTAAGGTAACATTTTGGACGGCCGGGAAGTGCCACCTAATATAGACCGGAACCCAGTGGGGGAGGCATCCGCAGGGACCGTACCCTCCTTCCCCTACCACCAACCTCTCGGAAGAACTTCCGTACCCACATGTTTAACGTGATCGTACTCCGCATGAACACGGCGGCAGTTGTGGCCGCGTGCAAATCCAGAGCGCAAACCACCGGGCTACCGCGCCCGAAATGTGCCAACAGCACGCGGTGTTCCCACGTGTGTGTGTGTGTGTGTGTGTGTGTGTGTACACCTTGATTTATCTGTCTTTTTATCTATCTACCTCTGGATAACACATGGCGAAATTTTGGGGTCGAACTTTACGGAGTATCGCCAACTTGGCAAGATTATTTAAATGCTGCCAAATTGTCGAAAATGTCGCCAAATTTATAAAAATGCAGCCAAATTGATAAAAATGACGACTAATTGATAAAAATTCAAGATCTTGGAAAAAAATATAAAAATCTACTGCAAGAATGACCTGTATCTCCATTTGTAACGCTTTGCGAAATTCTGACGACGAATTTTGGCAGCATATGGCCAACTTTGCGAGTCTTTTTAAACGCTGCTAAATTGACGAAAATATCGCCAAAATGATAAAATTAACACTACATCAATGAAAATGAAGTCTAATTTATAAAAATTCAATATCTTGGAAAAAACATAACATAAGACTATATGAATAACCCATTTCACCGCAAGTCTGTAATACTTGGCGAACTATTGGCGTGATGTCACAAACTTGGCGACTTTTTTAAATATAGCCAAATTGACGAACATTTGGCCAAATTGATAAAAATGTCACTAAATTAATAATAAAATAATGCTAAATGGGAGGCAATACTTAACTTTAATCGTGGAGGCGAATATTTAAATTTTATTCTGTCATATGACGAGCATACCATCGAGTTGTTAAAGCGAACGCATAGGACGGCCGCTTAGAACACTTATTCAATCAGTATGCATCCATGCAGCGGGCATGATATACCCCAAATTAGAGTGAAAATTGTAAGTCATTTTTTTTATAAAAATAGACAGACACAAAAGTAGACACAAAAGTAGACAGACACATTCTTATGCAAATGTGCAACTTTCAGGTACATATTTAGAACTATTAGTTATTTAATATCGAAAGACATCCATTGCCAAAGATAACAAAATTTTCAATCATAGATTTAGTATAATTAGAGAGTACATAGAATATAACCATAGCATAGAACCTTATAATCCATAGAACCATAGAATTATAGATACCCTTTACAGCCAACTCTGAATAATAAAATTACTTTTAATGACTTCATTTAAATACTACTTCTTTTGAAATGGTAACAGCGTTTTCAACAATGAAATATTAAATCCTGTAGATAAATGAAAGAAAATAAAACTTTCATACAAAAATAACGTAGGAAAATTTCACTTCAACATTGTATGAACAAATAGAAATTTTTACCCAATTGTAACCAAAATTGGAGGCGACGCATAGCAAAGTATTCTAAAACATCATCCAAAATTGCAAAACTTTTGATACGCGCTATACTTAACAGAAAATATTTCTATTTTAAAAAGAGTTTGCCGGCTGCTGCATCAATTTTATTTTTATTTAATATAGAGACATAATAATGGTTAGACAAATAGAACCGAACACAATGGAATAGAACTAAATACTGTATGAATATATAAGAAAATCAAGTGGAGACTCCTAATGCAGACATTTTTTAGAAAAATTACTTTTATTCTGCGAAATATTACAAAGAAACAATTTCTCAAGAGCACCCCAAACTAAAAACATATCATGATATTACGAAACGAATTTATATGTTTCAATTTTTTCCAAAGTCCACCGGGCTTTCTAAATTCCAAACCACGGCTTTAGTAATCCGATTTAGCAAGGATTTGTAAACTTGAGGGGGTTCAATGCAATCATTTATTTATTTTCTTTCTTTTACTCAATATTGCAGCATTCATATATACATATATTCCAATTTTTTAAGTTACGATTATTTGAGTTACAACTTATATCTAATCTATCATTAGAATTTCATATAATATTATATATATATATATATATATATATTTGAAATATGTAATAATAAGAATTATTTAAAAATAAAAAAAAATTAAAATACAATTCAAGTAATATTAACATCACCATAGAAGCAAATTCACGGCCATAATGCCGATAAGAGAAAAGAACAGCACCGTCCCAAATTCGATGATTAATCAGAATTAAATTCATCTTCAGGTCTGAGTATTTAATTCTAATTAACCCAAACAAATGCCTGTTTCAGATTAAGCAATAGTACATTACTATAAATGCTTAAACTCAGACTATATGTATATATATATATATATATATATTTATATATAATACTATAAGAAATCGATCACAGACAGAGTGAAAGACGGACATCACTCCAAAAATAAACAAAGCGTATTCAGGAGGTCTTAAAACATACTATATCGGTATCAAAATCTCTAATTTGAAAATTTTCGTAAATTAAGAAAATTAAAAGAAACATTAATTCGTTGTTTTGATGAAGTTATGATAATAACGTACTTTGAAAACAAAACGGAATTATTATATTAACTAGAAGGTATGACCTTCATATGACGGAATTAAAAATTTGCAAGGCGTTGATTCCTATTTAGCGTCATTTTTATCAATTTGGTGATATTTTTTATCAATTTGGCGGCATTTTCGTCATTCTGGTAATAATTTAAAAAGTCGACAAGTTTGCGACATCCCGCTAAAATTTTCGCCAAGCATAACGTACGGACGGAGAAATGGGTTATGCTTAAGATCATTTATTATGTTCTTTCCAAGATATTGGATTTTCATAAATTAGTCGTCATTTCCATTGATTTATTGTCATTTTTAACAATTTGGCGACATTTTAGTCAATTTGGCAACATTTCGTCGCCAGAATTTTGGCAAACAATATTTTTTTTCCCCAATGGTCAGGCACTAGACTTTTCGTCATTCGCCCTATATTCGGCCGGAGTTGTGAACCATTTCGCCGGCCTAAGACGTTGCCCCAGGCGCACCAGAGGGGGCGGAACACACTGCGCCCACATCACACAACGTACATGTCTTACGTGGGACTCGAACCCACAACGCGGCGGCCGATCGATCGCTTGGAAACGCTCGCCCTGACCGTTCGGCCACCTCGCCGACTTGGCAAGCAATATAAAGAGACAAATAGGTTACACGTTTATTGAAACACATTTTGTAGCAGAGTTACCCAGAGATAGATAGATAAATAGACAGATAAGTCAAGGTGTTTATATTATTAATATTTGTTTGATTTTATAAATAAAGTCAGTTAATTAATATGACCTGAAAATGCATGTAAAATCTTTGAAACTTTTAAAACAATATTTTTATTTAAAGGTCACTAGAACTAGAAGATTATTAATACTACCACATTCTGTCACATCCGTAAAGTATATTTATTTACTTTTTTTTTTTCAAATTCTTAAATGTAAATATCCGTAAATCCGATTATCATCGCAATAAAATAACTTTTTAATTATCCACCTTTCGATAACTTTATAATATTTTCATAAAGTTCAATATGGCGATTTTGATCTACATTTATAGCCATAGATACGAAATTTTTCATCAAGCTTGCAGATAGACAAGAATGGATATATTATTTTTATATTTTATTGAATATTATTTTTATATGGTTACTAAAATATACCCGTTCTTCGTACGGGATATGTAATATGAAAAACTTAAACTTTACAATTACGTGTAATACATACTATAGTATTCTAAATGACATTGTTATTAAAAAAAATTCTAATATTATAAAACTTATCCAAATAAAACTATATGGATCCCCGTTCTCGCTATACAAAATTATCTTCACAGGCAGATCTGAAACTATTGTCCCTTTGAAAACATATTTACAAAAAATATATTTTAATTCCTGCAAACAGTGAAGATTTCCCTGAAGATCTCAAAAAATTATTACTGCAAATCACTTGATTTTAGTGTCATTTACTACGGGATGATATCCGTTTTAATCATGACGTCCTTGCTTTTTCCAATTGCTGTGCATTTATTTGGCTCAGCTTTCTGGATCTTTTCTTTTTAGTGTTCTTTTACTTGATTAATCGAAATCATTTCTTATATGCAATATACTATTAATATATTATCGGTATATATGAATGATTCTCAAAAAATATTTCACTTTGAATTATTTTTCTATTTCATACTCTGACAGAAGATGGAAGAATGTTATTCGTTTTTAGCTTTACTAAGGGCTGTGAATTTTTAAGAAAAACTCCAAATATTAAAAGTTCACCGCAAATTGTGCATGTTCTGTATTAAATATAAGCAATATACCCGTTCTTTTTACGTTCTTTGTTCTTTGTCATATCATGCAGCATAATTGCTTGCAATTTGAATAGCGTCTTTAACTTTACGTAAATTTGAAAATTCGGAAATATAGAAAGGTAATATTAAAAACCCAATTTGTTGTGTATTCCAGGTATATTATAAAACTATCACGTAAATCCCATGCACAGAACCCGCCTGTTAAACGGAGTTCCCTAAATTAGGATCGTGCTCCCATTACAGATAACGGTATTCATGGACGAGTTTCGCGGTTATTAAGAGCTAGTCAGCATGAAATAGCTTATAACTATAATAACAGCAAGAAAACGTGTTATGTAACACAGTTTTAAGAATTCTTAATACTTAAATGTGTTTCATATTGAAGTTTTAATGTGACTACAGTGATACACAATATGCAACAGGATAGTTAATATTTATTACAAGTGAAACAAGCATGCTTATACAGTATATAAAATGTAAATCCATCGCTCTACGTAACTTTTTACGTGCATATACCCGTTTTCGAATTCGATATTTTTATATATTATAATGCATATTTCGATATATTATAATACGCTGTATATGTAGAGGGAAGTAATGTTATGTGATCAAAACGTATAAATTTCGAAATTGACTTACAAGTTGTAATACCAATTAACTCTTTATGAATAATTCTCTACTACTGTATGAGAAAGTAAGAAGACTATAAAACATTAGGGGAAATTTAACCAAGTTAAATCAAAACATGAATGCATGTCTAACTTGAGTTTCAGAAATTTTCTACCTTTGCGTGTTGTTCTGGAATAAAAGTGTAAGCAGCTCCGCAATCACTCGCATATATCTGAAAAAATTCATTTATCAGAGGGTTTTCTTTTTTTTTTCAAAATACAAGTGTATTTATCAGAATTTTTATACATCTGAGACAGGATTAAAAATTATTATAGGTCTACAATATATTTGTAGCTGCCGAAAACACTTTAATACAATATAGATCACAATACAGTCAATTTAAATAAAATGCTAAGAAAATTGTATTTCATTCCGTTTAATGCAAAAACTAAGTAAGCAGAAACATTTTCGTAATAAAGAAAATATTAAGTCCATTGATTAGTTCTCTGAAAAACTACTGTTTCAACAAGAGCTTCCAAGTTGTAGACTTCGAGGAGCAATTTGATAATAGCTCTTTAATTATAGATGGTCAAGGTACAGTACATAAAAGTAATAGTGTGCCGACCGCCTATACCTATCAATGCTGGGAGCTGTTCCCGAAAAGCCGCCTCCGCCAGATGGCGCTGATCTCGAATAAGAGATCAAAAGCGGAGAAGTTAACATTGAAACAAATGGGAATTTAATGCAAATGAAATGACCGACATCTTTGGAAATAACTGAAGAATTTCTGTGAAATTTAGTGTGATTATTGTAAGTGGTATACACAAAAAGTCATTTGATTTTCAGAGTGATTGAGCTAAGGATATATTTACATTTATTTAACTAACATTTATTTAACTTGATCTGGTGTTCGTTCAAACATTTCAGGTTCAAAAATATCAGGTTCATTTATCACAGTAAAGTGAAATTCGTTATGACGTTTACTCATGTGGTACATTTCAGTTCTTTCCATTTTGAAGTTCATCGTGCTAGCCCGTCCTGGGCCCGACAAAGGAATTTACCGTTTTTAGAGAATAACTCGAAAATCAGAGAAAGCAGGAAATCTAAATTTAATATATTGTTTTCTTTTGGGATATATTTTACCTCTTTCAATTTTGAACCGTATCGAGTTAACCCGTCTTAAGCCTGCCGTAGAAATTCACCCGTTTTTATAGAATAATTCGAGAACAGCTGAATCTAAAAATTCAAAGTTTAGCATATCCTTGTAATTTGCAGTATATTTTAACTCTTTGGATTTAAAATCTTATCGGGCTAGTCCGTCCTGAGCCCAACAAAAGGAATATATCGTTTTTTGAAAATAACTCACTATTCGGAGCATCTAGAATATCTAAATTTAATATATCATTGTCCTTAGAGGTATATTACATTTCACCGCATTTAGAACCTTATGGGGCTAGCCCGTCTTGGGTCAGCCATAGAAATTCACTCCCTTTTCAAGAACAACTTGAAAATCGGAGTAGCTAAAAAATGTAAATTTAGTATATCATTTCCTTTTGGATGGATTGGATGGAACTGTAACAGGGTGAAACACCCTTTCCTATATCTGAGCATACTCACTACGCTTCCTACAAATAACAAGTACACAACAACTTTTAACCAGCTAATCAAAGCGTGTGCATTTATATGCATTGTGATTCAAACGTTCCCCTGTATATTAAATACGTTTTTGCTATTTAAAGGTGTTAATTTGATTTCATGGTTTGCCTCTATTCAAATTTGTTTAATGTGATATTCAAATTCAAAAAACTTACATTCTCTGTTGTTTTAGAATTCCCAAATATTGAAGTTGAATTTTTATGCATCTAATTTCATGATTATTTGTTAATTGAAGTTTAAATTTTAAATCTTTCACAGATCACATACTTCATATGCGCGAGTTGGTTCAAAGCTCGGGTTTTTGCTAGTTTACGTCATTCTCAATAAGAAATAGTTTTGTGCCGGAAATACTTAAACAGTACTTTTGCATTTTTAAAAAAATTACTTTATAGCCGTCGTTTACCGTCTTCGTTTATATTGCCGTCTATCTACCGCTTGTAGTGTTTGAATTTCTATTATCCATGAACACTGAGAAGCTATTAACCTTTTCCCATCAATGGCAATGCGACATCCAAACAAACTATATTTACCCTACAACTCCCGAAAAATTTAATAAATATACGACCCCTACGACCAGCCTGATAGAACGTACCTGTTCCACGCATAATAAATCTCTGTATATATTTAAAGTAAAAAATATTAAATTAATAATTCCCAAACGACGGAATCGATAATCAAAGAAATGAAGTTAAATTTTTACATTTTGAACTATTGATATCTTAGAGATTTTGAAGTATTGATTATTTAGATTTTGATTATTTAGATTATTGATTATTTAGATTTTGAACTATTGATTTCATTAACATTTTCACAATGTTGCCAAAATGTCAATTTTGCTCAAATATTGTAGCCATGGATTCCAAATTTGTCGTCAAGTGTGACAGATAAACAAGAACAAATGCTATTCTTATGTAGTCACCAGCAGTATATCCTGTCTTCATTCGGAATATATAATATAAAGAAAATTAAAATGTACAATTCTGTGGAAATTCATATAATATTCTAAATGTCATTGTTGTTAAAAATATTCTATTAAAATTTCCCATAAAAAAGTATATGAATCCCTGTTCTGGCCTTATATATTTATCTTCACTCAAATCTGAAGAATTAAGCAGTCTGGTCCCATTTGGAAACACTTTGGACAAAATATATTTTTAAATTCCTACAAACGACAGTGAAGTTCTGCCTGAGGATTTAAGAAAAAATTTTCTGTAAAACACTCGATTCTAAGTATATTTACTACAAAATGTCATTCCTTTGGACGGATGGTTCACGACGTTTTTGCTTTCTCCATTTGCTTGTTCTTTATTTAACGCAGCTTTCTGGATCTACAGACACGGTACACTATCTTTATGATTTAATGAAATCATTTATTATATATATTATAATTTTAAAACATTATCGGTGCTTATGAACTGCACTCAAAAAAATACTTTACTTTTAATTTTTCGCATTTACACATTCAGTGAGAAGACAGAAAAATATACGTTTTGAACTTTACTAAAGACTGTCTAAGTGGTTACGGTCGAAAACATTACTTATGATATGTCAACCTATAAATAAACTTAAATGAAACTTTGATTTAAATTGGCGGAATAAATACAAAAATGAAATATCCAATTTCCGTATTTTTGTTTATCATTTTAGCATCAGCAGATATAGTGAATTTTAATCAAATAATTTATCTAAAAATTTATCCACCCCTTCACTTTAATGCAAAACACTTGATTTTAGGGACATGGACCTCAACATTTTTTGCTTTTTTTATATGCCGCGACTCCATTATGTGCAGTTTCTTGGACTTTTATGAGGTGTCTGGTATAAACATTATAATTATTCGAAATCAGTCTTTGTATAAAATGTAATTTAAAAACATTATAGGTATGTATGAACTGTATGATAAAATATTTCACTTTATGATTTTTCGCAATCGCATACTCTGTGAGAAGATAGGAAAATTTTATCCATGTTGGGTTGCATAAGGGATGTATGTCTAAGTGGTAGCTGTCGAAAACTTTACTTAAGACATGTCGAGCTATTATAAATTATCATGGAAATTGAACTTACTTTTGAAAAATAAGGAGATTTCACTAATTAGTATTCATGTTCATTAAATCTAGGTCATTTTTTCAATTTGGCAATATTTTTGTCAATTTAGCTATATTTTGATCAATTTGGTGCCATTGTAAGTCCCTAAATCTGTCGCCAAGTCAAGTGACACGTTCGGTCTGACAAACAGACGCGACTTTGAAAAAACTCTCCATATTTGTCGTCAAGTCAAGTGACACGTTCGTACTGACAAATAGATCCTACCGAGACAGCATTACAATACTTTCCTCTGAAGTGGGGCAGCCGAATGGTTATTGCTCAGCAATGGCAACCGGATGACCCGAGTTCGATTTCAAGCTCTTCCCAAACTGCCTCAGTGTTAACTCGAAGTACAGGCACATTAAATATATGAAACCGTATGTCCTTCCGAGAAGTTGGTAGTACGGTAAGGAGGATACAATTCCTGAGGAAGTCTTCCATTCTGGGTTCCGGTCTAAATTGTAAGGAACTTCTCGTCCGTCAAAATATATATCTTACATTTTCGGGTATGTCGGACAGTCTGGGACGAAGAATCATACGATTTCCAAAAAAATCACAAATAATTTCATTAACTTAGCTTTATATTATCAATTTAGCGACATCTTTAAAAATCCATAAATTTGTAGCCAAGTAGGATGGTTGCGTTGATAGACAAACCCTACCGAAAAATCGTTATAGTACTATCTCCTAACAAAACACAAACAATTCCATTATTAATTGTGCCTGTCAGCATATTCATCTTCAGAAGACTTCATTGTTAATTGGGCACTAAGCCACATTTTTTATTAAGTCCTCCTTTGTATAACAACAGCATTCAGAAGTACTTCCTAAATTAAATACAGGGTGATCATAATTAGAGGTGTTTAGATCCCGATAGTGAGAAAACAGGTGGGACAAATACAATCAAATTTGCAGTAAATGCTATGTAGACCATGGGGTTTTGACTAAAAATAGTTCGGATTTTTGCCACCACTGTTCAAAGTGGTTCTGTAAGGTCCATTTTTAGAGTAAAATACGCATAGGAAGTTCAGTAAGTTATGTCAATGCTGGGAGGTATCGAACAATGCTGCTGAACTTTGTTATTCCGCAACTTCATCAGTGTGGATATCTTGAATCTACGATATTTATGCAGGATGGAGCACCCCCCCTCATATTGGATTGCGCGTACATTAAGTCCTATGACAGCATTTTACCAACAACCGAATAATTAGTCGAGCGTTTCAAACGAGCCCCACATTTGTCGCCAAGTCATGTACCACGTTCGTACTGACAAATCGAACCTACCGAGACATCATTACAATACAATCCTCTGAAGTGGGGCAACCGAATGGTTATGCTGAGGCATTGCAATCATATGACCCGAATTCGATTTCAAGCTCTTCCCAAACTGCCCCTGTGCTAACGTGAAATACAGACACGTTAAATATGTGAGACCATATGTCCTTCCGAGAAGTTGGTAGTAGGGTAATGGTGGTACAGTGCCTGGGGGAAGTCTTCCTTTCTGGGTTCCGGTCTAAATTGGGAGGAACTTTCCGGACGTATAAAATATATACCTTACATCTTCGGGTAGGTCGGACGGACTGGGACGAGGAATAATACGATTTCCTAAAGAAACACAAATGATTTCATTAATTTAGCCTAATATTATCAATTTAGCGACATTTTTAAAAACCCACAAATTTGTCGGCAAGTAGGATGGTTACGTTGATAGACAAACCCTACCGAAAAATCATTACAGTAGTATCTCCTAAAAAAACACAAACAATTCCATTATTAATTGTGCGTGTCAACTTGTTCTTCGTCAGAGTACTTCATTGTTAATTGAGCACTAAGCCACATTCTTTAATTAAGTCCTCCTTTGTATAACAAAAAAATCTGATGTAGCCAACACATGACTTTCCTTATATAATGTAATGAATTTACTACTTTTACAGTAGAAAAATAGGTTTTTCTTATAGTTGATACTAAAATTCTTTCCAAGATATTGAATTTTCGACAATTAGTCGTTATTTTCATTGATTTAGCGTCATTTTTATCCATTTGGCGAGATTTTCGTTAATTTGGCAACATTTCAAAATGTCGCCAAGTTGCAACATTCCGCCAAATTCGTCGCCAAAATCTCACCAAGCGTTATGGATGAAGAAATAAGTTATTCTTACAGCAGACAAATGACTATTGGCGTTCAGATACAAAAGTATTACTCAAAGTATCTTTTTTCATGAATGGAACAAGCTAGATGCACGAGAAAAGTGCCACCCAATTTATCGCATGGTATTACATATGAAAAGTGAACATGTTTCTCAATAGGAAATATTTTTTTTTATTTTTAAGACTTCTTGATATTTTTTTTTAGAAATGTGCAATATCTCGAGAACGGTTCATGTTAGCGTTCTACAATTTATGCCAATCGTTTTATAATGAAAAATGACATAGGAAATATCTATTTGCGTAACTTTATTAGTGGTTTTGATTTTTTGACGATTTTTTTCAAAATTTCATTCGAAAATTTAGGGGGGTTCTGAACATTCGATTGCGTATAAAAACAATAGGCTTCCAGTGTATACAGATTGTGATTTTTGTACCAAATTTTGTTCGAATCGGTCCATTCGTTCGTCAGTTATCGTCTCCACATACTCACTGACACACACACACAGACATCACTTCAAAAATGTTTGATTCGTGATCAGGGAGGCTTGAAACGTGCTCTCCCGTCGAAAATTCGAATTCGAATTTTCGACAACGTCACAATACTTTCCTTATTCATTATGTATATAAGGAAAGTAAAAAGCATTCATCAGTACTTCCTAAAGGAAATATTTTAATACAGTCATTACAGCGTTAAGTTATCTTTGAAATTATAAAGCCTTCTAATACATATTTAGATAAAATTATGCAAATAAACCATTTTTACTTTCCTTATATACATAATGTATAAGGAAAATATTGTGACGGGGTCGAAAATTCGAATTCGAGTTTTCGACGGGAGAGCACTTTTCAAGCATCCCTGATCACGAATCAAACATTTTTGAAGTGATGTCTGTGTGTGTGTGTGTGTCAGTGAGCCTGTGGAGACGATAACTGACGAACGAATGGACCGATTTGAACAAAATTTGGTGCAAAAATCACAATCCATAAACACTGGAAGCCTATTGTTTTTATACGCAATCGAATGTCCAGAACCCCCCTAAATTTTCGAATGAAATTTTGAAAAAATCGTCAAAAAATCAAAACCGCTAATAAAGTTACGCAAATAGACATTTCTTATGTAATTTTTCATTAGAAAACGATTGACATAAATTTTAGAACGCTAACATGAACCGTTCTCGAGATATTGTACATTTTTCAAAAAAATTATCAAAAAGTCATATAAAATAAAAAAAAATATTTCCTATTGAGAAGCATGTTCACTTTTCATATGTAATACCATGTGATAAAGTGTTCGAGATCATTCTCGTGGATCTAGCGCGTTCCATTCATGAAAAAAGATACTTTAAGTAATACTTATGTATTTGAACGCCAATAGTCATTTATCTGCTGTAAGAATAACTTATTTCTTCGTCTTGGCGAGATTTTGGCGACGAACTTGGTGGAATGTCGCCAACTTGGTGACTTTTTTAAATATTGCCGAATTAACGAAAATCTCGCCAAATGGATAAAAATGACGCTAAATCAATGAAAATGACGACTAATTGTCGAAAATTCAATATCTTGGAAATAATATTAGTATCTACTAATAAGAAAAACTTATTTCTTTTACTGTTAAGGTAGTAAATTAATTACATTATATAAGGAAAGTCATGTGTTGCCCACTCCAGATTTTTGAGTTTAAAATACTTTAATACCGTCTAATAACGCATGGAACATAGTTTGTGAAATGCGGTTAAAAATGACTCCGAGAAATGCAGTTAAAGATTTATATGTGAAATACGGTGATAAGCTTTATAACATAAGAAGTACTTCCTATATTGAGTATGTTATATATCTATTAGGGCGTTACGTTATCAGTAAAAATATAAGCTTTGTTATTAATATTTAGATAATATTATGCAAATAAATCATTTTTGAGTTTAAAAACTTTAATATCTTTAAATAACTCAAGAAATTTAGTTTGAGAAATGTGGTGAAATATTTCTCCGAGAAATGCAGTTATGTATTACTTCGAGAAATGTAGCGAAAGATTAATGTGAAATGCAGTTATGTAGAACTTCCATAGCAACGAGACATATAGTTTAGGGATTTAAGTTGAGGAATTTGGTGAACTTTCAACATCAAATTTAGTATTTTTGTGATTAATGTTTCGCGCATTTAATTTAGAATTTAGAATTTAAAAGAGCACAAACCCGTGTGTAAACAGTTATTTTTTGGTAAAATACTATGATTAAATTAGCGATGACTGCTTTTCTACGGGTTAGTTTAAAATATGTTTCTGATAAATAGGATTGCCATGATTATGTAGGATATGTTTGGGGCTGCTGACGAGCAGTATGTTTGGAATGTGGTTCGAGCGATTGACGGTACAGTGTATTTAGGACATGTTTGGAGTGTTGACGAAGGGATATGTTTAAGGGAGTTGCCGAAGCCGTAAATTTCTGATATTTTTGTAGAAGTTAAGTTTGAGGGAGTTAGCGGATCGATATGTTTGTAGCAATTACCGGATCAGCATATTTGGGATATGTTTGGAGCAGTTGTCAGAATATATATTTGGGATATCTTTAAAGTAGTTTGCGTACGAAGCACTATGTTTGAAAGTGTTGGAGAACTAGTTTGTTTGGGATATCTTTGTAGCAGTTGCTGGATCAATATGTTTGGGATATATATGTATCAGTTGGCAAAGCATATATTCGGGATACCTTTGAAGTACACTGGCTTCCAAAAGTTCAGCAGTTAAGCACGGATGGTAATATCAACAAAAATGGAAAAGTAAAGCTTGATTAACTCAACATTATTCATGACGGTAGCAAATGTGTTTCTGCATTAAAGAAAAGAAAAAATATATACAAGGATGAAAAAAATATTTACTTTTCGTGAGTTATATGATGACATCACATTTGGGTTATTAACAAAATGGTGTTTAAAAGAAAAAAAAAACTAACTTTACATTAATATGATATGTGACCATCCCGGATCTTCACACAAACTTTACAACGATTTTCCATGCTTTCCATGAGGTGATTAACCATCGCTGATGCGAGCAATGGCCATTCCTCCAATAGAGCAGTTTCCAGCTCTCTGAGAGTTGTTGGAGGAGGTAAAAGTGCAGTGATAGCATGCCCGCGGCCATCCCAAAAGTTTCCAATGGAATTAAGGTCGGGGGAATACGCCGGACACTCCATACGAGAAATGCCCCCACTTTCCAGGTATTCGTCAACCGTGTTAGCATGATGGGGACGGGCATTATTGTAAATACAGAGGAAATCAGGACCAACTGCTGCAGCGCAGAGTCTCGCAATGGTGTCTAGGACTTCATCCCGATACCCCGATACTCGTCACAGAAACGCCTTTAAAGATGTACAGCTCTGTGCGATATCGCATTGAAATTCCAGCCTACTCCATGACGCTGCCACCTCTGAGTGCATGATGTTTGATGATGTTCTTAACTTGATTGCGTGTGCATCGTTCTCTCCAGACCCTTACACTCTTATCATCTGATTCCAGGGCAAAACTGGACTAGTTCGTGAACAGGATGTTGCAGTAATCTGAGACAGTCCAATTGACATGTTGACGACACCACTTTAAACTTGTCCCTCTGGCTTGGACGGTTAGTGGAACACAAAAACATGGTACTCGGGCTTACAGTCCCTTCACGTGGAGTCTTCGGATCATTACCGAATGATCAACGCCAAATAAAATACCGACATCTTTGATTGAATGTCCTGCTTCAATGCGTTCGACAGCACGACAACGCTCACTATCTGTCATTCGTCTGTTTTCAGCCATAGAAACGCGAATATCAACAAAAATAATTCCACAAAAGTTATAAACACTTATTATCAGCATTTAAATGCACCTCCCTAAACCCTTCAGAATGCTGGCGTCTTCAACGACTGCTTAATTAGCATATATCCTGACAGTCAATCCTGATTGGCTGTAACATTCGATATTTGCATACTGCCATCTACATCCCCAGCGATTTTCAGCCACTTAAATTCAAATACGCTTTCGTAAAATGAAAATTTGCATTGCGTGCTTAACTTTTGGAAGTCAGTGCAGTTTACGTGCGAAACAGTACGTTTGGAAGTGTTGGTGGATCAGTGTGCTTGGGATATCTTTGTAGCAGTTGCTGGATCAGCATGTTTGGGATACGTATGTAGCAGTTGGAAGAACAATATGTTTGGGAGTAGTGTTCTGGAGTGTTCTTTGTAGTGTTCTGGATGAGATGCCAAAACATATATTTGGGATATCTTTGAAGTAGTTTGAGTGTGAAATAGTACGTTTGGACGTGTTGGTGAATCAGTGTGTTTGGGATATCTTTGTAGTAGCTGCTGGATCAATATGTTTAGAATACATATGTAGCAGTTGGAAGAGCAGTATGTTTGAGATATATTTGGATGAGTTAGAAAAAACATATATTTGGGATATCTTTGAAGTAGTTTGCTTGGGACACTGTATGCTTGAAAGTTTTCTTGAATAAATGTGTTTGGGATATCTTTGTAGTAGTTGCTAGATCAGTATGTTTGGGATATGTGTGTAGGTGTTGTTGGAGCAGTATGTTTGGGACATCTTTAGAGTAGTTGAAGATCATGCTTGTTTTTGGATATATTATACGGATTGGATATATTATACGGTTTTAAGATATATTATACCGTTTGGATATATTTTACAGAGGCCTCTCTCATTTGTGATACATTATATTCATGAAAAGAAATTATAATTGTAAATTATAATTATATCATTTGCTGAACATGCTGACGCAGTATAAAATGAAGCTAGAGTAATTAGTACTGCTGCCCTTTTGAAACCTGATTAATTAAATTTCATTAGTCAGGGCCTCTAAGATATGGAATTAGACTAACAAACAAATAAACAACCTCCAACTTAAGTTAAATAAAAAGAAGTAACAAATACATAACGAAAGAATTAATTAAAGTCTGAACGGAAAGTCAGGTGAAGTCTGAATGTGTATTAAGTTTTGCATTTATATGAACCACACTCTTTGTGTACTCCTCATCTTCTTCTTCTTCTTCCCAGACCGCCTGACCTACCCGAAAGCGTAAGGTGTCTGGTTGGACGGCTGGGAAATGCCACCCAATTTATACCGAAACCCAGTGGGGAAGACATGCGAGTGACTATACCCTTCTCCCCCTACCACCAACCTATGGAAGGACTTAGGAATCCACATGTTTAACGTGATCGTCGCTGTCGCGCTTTATTTTTGCTCTCTGAAGTATACAATCTCTGTCTGAAAATTTTCTCATCATAATTAACAAAGAATATATTTACACTACCAAAGCAGAATATCACGACCAAAGTATGTTATATATTTTCACATTATTTTGGATTTAAAACAAGCCAAAAGAATATCGTTTTGACGTTTAAAAATGTCCATCTTCATTTGTCGTTATTTTCTTTCGTGAAAGAAAGTTTATATTCAACTTTTACTTACCGTGAATTGAATATAATTTTGCAAAAGGGTTTGTTTATTTTCAGTTTCTCTTGATATAACGTTTTGAAAGTATTTTAGCGGCGATTTGAATTCCAATTTTTTGACCATATATGTTTTGATACTTCTTCAAATATACGTACATAATAATATGCAGTTGGAATTTTAAAATAGCTGTGAAAATATGAATTTAATACTCAATGGGTATACACGTATTCTGCATACTATGAATTCATTAGTTTCCGCGTTACGTCCCTGTGTTCATCGTATTGATCTACTCTAACTCAGAGACTACGCGACGAAATGTAACAAAATTTGGTATTCAATTAATGCATTATCCCGTGTCCCTGTTACCAAGCTTCGTCATATTCGTCTTCAATCAAGACCTTCCGAGCTAACCGAAGGTTTAAGGTATCTATTTGGATAGCCGAGACAGTGCCACCTAATTTAGACCAAAACCCAGTAGGGACGGTATCTACGGAGAATATACCTTCCTTCTCCTATCACCAACCACTCGGAAGGGTCATCCAAGTGCAATCCCCGCGCCCTTACCAATAGGCTATCCCACCCCTCATTCATTGTTCTGCTTTGATTGATAGAGGGCGCTGCTATAATGGAGTTAGAAATAATATTGTGTTTGTTGCTCCGTTTGTTACTCCACATAGAAGCGACCTCTATCGATTGGCATAGACTACGAAGAACAAGCTTAAAATAGCGCAGCTGGTGCTGATTAGATTTTGTATTGCATTACAGTTACAATTTCGATTTTCAGAGTACAATGCAGCCATTCCAGATGTAATGTGATAGTTTTTATAACTTTCATACAGTCCCTGTTGTTGCCACTCCCATACAGTCTCTCTTATTGCCACTGTCATTCGGTCCCTGTTGTTGCCACCCTCTACAGTCCTTGTTTTTGCCACTCCCATATGGTCCCTTTTGTTGCCAATCCTATACGGCCCCGTTGTTGCCACCCACATTTGATTGCGGTTTAAATTGGGTGTCACTTTCCCGGCCGTCTAAATAAATAAATTTACCTTTGGTAGGCGACTGTATTCTGGTCAAAATTAAGTGGTTTAAAGGTGTAATGAAATTATCTTTTGGTGCATCGGGTGTGCGAGCTGTCACGACAAAACAATTCACGCTTCGGCCTCTATATAGGCGAGATTTCAAATAACTAAGAGTTTGCCCTTAAAACAATCTGAAATACATTTATGGTACTCCATGCAAAGTATCGAATAAAAGAACTGGTATTAGTTTAAATGCTATCTGTCAGATTTTCCTAAAAAATAATACCTACGTTTGGCCTACGTTTTACCACGGCGCGCAATACAATTTGAAATAAATCGGATAATCGAAACAGACCATTTTTTCACTGTGATCCCCATTGCAATTTGATAAACATTTAATATAAGAAATGAATGTAGGGATAAGACAGCCCAGTGGTTAGCCCGCAGGGATGGCACTCGGAAATCCCGAGTTTGATTCCTGGCTCTGCCCAAACTGTCCCCGTGTTCAAGCGGAGTATGGCCATGATAACTAAATGGGGACGCAAGTCCTTCCAAGGGGTTGATGGTAGTGGAAGGAGGGATACTGCCGCCACTGGGTTCCTGTCTAAATTGGATGTCACTTCCCTGCCGTCCAATCAGATAATTTCCACCTTCGGGTAGGTCGGATGGTCAGGGTCGAAAAAAATGAAATGAATGTATTTTTAAAGCAAACGAATGATTTTCATATTTACAATGTTGGGCAACAAATTGTTTTGATTGTTCCACGGGTAAAGTGATTGTTAACATACTCCACTTGTAACACCTCATTGTGCATTCTGAAATCTCCTTTTTAGATATAAAGCTTAAATAAAAAAATCTGATGTGGGCAGCACATGACTTTCCTTATATAAAGCAATGTGTTTACTACTTTTACAGTAAAAACAAAATAGATTATTCTTATAGTAGATACTTATATTTTTCCAAGATATTGAATTTTCGTCAATTAGTCATTATTTTCATTGATATAGCGTCATTTTTATACATTTGGGGAGATTTTCTTTAATTTGGCAACTTTAAAAAAAGTCGGAAAGTTGGCGAAAATCCGCCAAATTCGTCTCCAAAATCTCGCCAAGCGCTATAGACGGAGAAATAATTTATTCGTATAGCATATAAATGACTATTGGCGTTCAAATGCAAAAGTATTACTCAAAGTATATTTTTTCATGAACGGAACGAGCTAGATCCACGAGAATGATGTCCACCAAATTTATCGCATGATGTTACATATAAAAAGTAAACATGTTTCTCAATAGGAAATTTTTTTTTATTATATAATTTTTTTATATATTTTTTTAAAAATGTACAATATCTCGAGAACGGTTTGAGCTAGCGTTCTAAAATTTATGTCAATCGTTTTCTAATGAAAAATTACATAAGAAATGTCTATTTGGTAACTTTAGTAGAGGTTTTGTTTTTTTGATGATTTTTTGAAAATTTCATTCGAAAATTTACGGGAGTTCCGAACATTCAATTGCATATAAAAGCAATAGACTTCTAGTGTTCATGGATTGTGATTTTTGTACCAAATTTCGTTCGAATCGGTCCAGTCGTTCGTCAGTTATCGTCTCCACAGTCTCACTCACACACTCACACACAGACATCACCTCAAAAATGTTCGATTCGTGTTCACGGATGCTTGAAACGTGCTCTCCCGTCGAAGACTCGAATTCGAATTTTCGGCTTCATCCCAATACTTTCCTTATACATTATTGTATATAAAGAAAGTAATGCAGGCTATCTTTTACTGAATCTCATATACAACTTTCCTAGTGGAATTTTGCGACTCAAATTTCCTATTTATGAGTGAGAAGACGAAAGATGAAAGAACTCGAGTGTTAAAACCTTTTAGATGAGCGTCTTTATTTGCCAAAGATAGAAGTATCTACGTTATTGGGAAATACTTTAGTCTTCACAAGAAAAACACTTAGTGGTGTTCTTTTCACGTTGGCGTAGAAAATATCACTATAAAAATCTAATGTAGGCAGCACATATTTCAAAGTCATTTTTCTTTTTTTTTTTTTATCTTTCATAATGCATTAAAGAGGATACTTGTATTTTACAAGGAGGATACTTGTATTTTACAAGTTACACACAATATGAAGTTTATATTAAATATTTGTTTTCGTTTCGCGGCTTTAAAAATTCCGGTCAGGCAAAAATACCCAAAACTTAAGATATCTCTAGGTTCAGTAATGGTTGTCTTATTACTTTCCCTACATACACAGTATAATTAATAAGAAAAATATTGTGACCGGGTCGAAAATTCGAATTTCCGACGGAAGAGCACGTTTCAAGTACCCTGAAGTCGAATCGAATGTTTCTGAGTAAGTAAAATAGAATAGTAAAAAAGTTTGGATTAGGTAAAATAAAAGCAGGTATACAAAGACCAATTTTAATCAAACAAGCATATCCAACAATATTTTGTTAATCATGTGTTAATTAATAATCATTTTAATTGTTAATAATATTATTAACCATATTTGCTACTTTATTACTTTTGTTCATTTTTTTTATTAGAAATAAAACAAAAATATGAGACAATATCTTACTTAAGTTTATAGTTTTATTTTACGATTTGTATACAAGACATATTTTTACTTTTTCATACGTAGTATTGAGAAAGTATGGTTTCCGCGAAAATTTCCGATTTCAAGAATTTGATGCCAATATATGTTTTAAGGCCCTCTGAACAGGTTTTGGCTATTTTTGGAGTGATGTCCGTCTGTCTGTCTGTCTGTCGCCTGTGGTCGATTTCTTGTGTACACAATAGCAGCCACAAATATTAATCGATATTCGCGAAAATATATATCCGGCTCTGTTAGCAAAGAATTTGGAACTAGATAGAATTTTTTTTAATTCGAGTGAAAACCTTTTTATTTTATTCGAAATTTATATTTTTTTAGCATGGCAGCATAGGACAAAATTTAACACAATCATGCATAAATGGTTTCTTAATAGTTTCAATCACTGTTGTGAAAAATAGCCGATACATGATCGTTTTTAATCGTGACGTTATTAGTCCCCTTAGGGGGCAAGTTCCCCCCCCCCCCCCGAGGAGGGCGGAGGTTACATTATCAAGTATGGTATCAATCAAAAGATTTTTTCAAGCCTTTTAAAATGAATGATGACACACTATAATTGTAATCATATGGACCCATGCTAGCGATTTTTCAATTTTTTCTTGTAAAATTTGAAACAAGAAATAATTTCTTGTATAAGAAAGTCGAGGTGAGCCACACTTCAGGTAATTTTATTGTTGATACAGAAATTTTTGAATGCTGGTTTTGGTGGTACATATTTGGGAAATGGTTTACAACTGCCGTTATAGAAAATAGTCTAATTGGCAGAAATCTGCAGCAGGAATGCACTAAACTCGTATAAGGCATTAAATTCGCATCAAAAAGTCGTATCATCAGAAATTGCAACAAGTTGACAGCTGTTTCAAATATTACAAAATTTGGTAAATAAGTCACTTGTGGGTTACCCTGGTGCTGGTTAGATTTTAGTGCGATTTGGGAATAAACAAGCTGCCTTTTTTATATTGTGACCTGGCCCTCAAATTCATCGAAATCTAAAATAAAATTCTATGATTAAATGTATTAATTAAATACTTGTCTTAAACGTAATTTTTAACGCTGAAAAGAATTAAACCAACCCCTTTACTCTTGGAGAAACCGTTCTTCAGATATAGTTTCTTGAGATATACATCAAGTTTTTTTACTTTCTTTTCCATCTTCTTAAATAATAAATGTCTGTGTGTCTGTCTGTGTGTCTTATACGCTAAACGTTCAACGATCGAGCGTCGGAGAGCTACGAAAGTTGGCAGTCGGAGACCCGGGGGTGGGGCGGGAAGGGGACACGTGAAAACCGATTTTTAAAATTTTAATTATTTTTTTTAGTTATTTAATGTTTTATGCGATTTCGACCGTTTTTTGCATTTTTGTCCTTCTTTCTCCATGATCCGGGCATCATAGAAAAAAACAAATCACACCACCGGAAAGAACAGTCAATTGCGAGTAAAAATATATAAATTTCAAACCTCAGGGATAAATTCTAATATTTTTTAAAGATTTTAAAACAAAAGTCACTTTCGGTTAAAAAAACCGACTTTCGTTTTTAAATCCTCCCATCGTAAAAACTACACAAAATTTCGACTAATAATTTACATAATTAAAAAGGTCAAAGATCTGGCATTCTTACAAGTCCAAACTGGTCAAGAAATAATGATAATTGCCCGCAGGATCGCAATTTTAAAGACGTCATGATTTCATATTTCTTGGCAATCTGCTAAGTCCTTCAACGGCATTTTGCTCCCGCAGTAGGTTTTTATCCGTCTCCATGGAGACCGCGCTTTCGATTTTAAATGAAATAAGAGCATATGTATTGGATACATCGGGTGAAATTATTATATTTATATGATATTTCGGTTATATATATATGATTCGGTTTTAAATGGATATTTTAATTTATGGATATTTTAAATAATTTAAATTATTGAATTATGATGGTTTGAATTGTGGTGATGTATTTGAAATTATTATATGTATGGATTGGTGGAACGATATGGATAATTGATAGAACGATATGGATTTTTTTAAATGGATATTTTAATTTATGCATATTTTAACTGGATATTTTAATTTATAGATATTTTAAATGGATATTTTAATTTTATGGATATTTTAAATGATGGAACGAGGATAATGGAATTAAGAGCTTAATAATAAAATTTAAATTAGCGCGCGAGAATTGCACTCGGTAGGCCCGGGTTCGATTCCCGCAACTAACGCGGAGTACGATCACTTTAAACATATGGGTCCGTAAGTCCTTCAGAGAGGTTGGTGGTAGGGTAAGGAGGGTACGGTCCCTGTGGATGCCTCGCCCACTGGGTTCCGGTCTAAATTGGGCGAATAAAAAGAAAGTTATGGAGATTGTCGCGGAGGGCGCGGTAGCCCAGTGGTTAGCGGGCGGGAACTTCACTCGGTACGACCGGGTTCGATTCCCGCCACTGCCAAAACTTCCGCCGTGTTCAAGCGGAGTACGATCACGTTAAACATGTGGGACCGTAAGTCCTTCTGAGAGGTTGGTGGTAGGGGAAGGAGGGTACGGCCCTTGTGGATGCCTCCCCCCCTGGGTTCCGGTCTAAATTGTGTGGCACTTCCTGGCCGTCCAAATAGTTACCTTACACCTTTCTGGTAGGTCGCGGCAGCGAGTTTGCCACGGTCAGAATTTTCAAGGGTAGCAAACAGGCTGGTCGCCAAAGGCGGCTAGTTACAAATAAGTGAAGTCGCCAAATAAAAATGAAAATTGAATTAAAACTGCAAATTCGGTGAAATTTAAGATAATTATTAATGTTATTTTGTGTAATTCACGGTTCAATCCATTTTTACAATTTTATTCTTTTATTTTATACTTTCGAAGAAAAAATAAAATAATTATTTAATTAATTGTGAAAGAGATATTTTTAGTATTTCTTTCGCAATTAATTAAACTCAGCTAAATGAATTGTGAAAAGAAGAAAGAGAAAATAAATGTGTGTGTTTAGAGTAACTCTTGTGCTGTCCACATCAAATAATTTACTTAAAATATTGAACAGAGTAATTCCATCAGGTTGTGTTATTAGAATTCTAGTTTAATTTTTATCAACGTCTTAGAACTTTTCTTATGTTAGTAATTTAGGAAAGACGTGATATAATAAATGCGCATAAAAATTAATTACATTATTCGTTTTTTTTACATTTAAGAAAGGAATCGGATAATTTATGATTTTCCGATATGCTTAGTTCCAATTAACTGCGAAAACTAATGAGAAAAGATTGAAGAAGATTACTTTTTGCAGTTTACTTACTAAATATTTTCATATGTTAGAAAATAAAATCGTTAAAAAAATATGATGTGGGCTTCACATGATTTTCACTACATAATGCAATGACTTTAATTCTTTCCCAACAAAAAAAAGTTATGTATAAGTACAACGGCACAATATCTTTTACGTTGAAAAATAGTACACTAACATTTGCTTTTCTGAATAACAACATGTATATCGACATATCAAACAAACTTATATATCGCTGTAACTTTTCAGTTGAAAATATTACAGGCATTTGCTAAGCGATATATTAGATGTGTATTATTTTTTCACTAATTTGGCTTCCATTTTCGTAACTTTAGCGTCATTTTTGCAATTTGGTAAAATGTTTCTGACTTTTAATGATTTTTCTAATATTTATTCACAATTTGAGGGGTAACCTTCCGAACATTTGATTCGATTTTAATTCAATGGGACTCCAGTATTCATTGATTGTAATATCCATATCAAAGATACTTTCCAAACGCATTATTCGTTCGAGAAATATCGTGTCCACAGACTCAAGCACATAAACTAACATGCATATACACGCTAATATACATACACACACAGACATCACTTCTAAGACGTTTTATTCGAATTCAGAGATTCTTGAAACGTGTTCTTTCTTCAAAACCCAGCATTCACTATGCATTAACATGTAAAATTCCTACATTTGAGGCTCTGAGTGTCCACAAGGAAAAGACACCTTTACAGGCGGTAAATTCTATTACGTGAATATATGGTTACCATAAGTTATTTTCGGACAGGGTTGCCAAATATAGCGATTTGTTCGCAACCTGGCAAATTTTCTAGTCTACTAAAACTTTCCGGTAAAATCCAATATTCTTGTAGAAACGAGCCTTTGTTCAATTCAAGAAGAAAACATCTATAGAAGCAGCCATTCCGATTGTGTGAACATAGGGTTACCATATTTAGAGTTTCAAGGTGGAGTTGCCAGATTTGACGATTTATCGTCTATTTGACGACATTTTGAATGTACTAGGACTTTCTCGAAATTACGATTGTTCTTGGCGATACGAGCTCTTTCTGGAAGATTCTACGAAGAGTATTATAAACGGAATCATCTCTCAATTGAAGAGTGGTGGGCGTAATATGAGCTAAATTGAGTTGTGAGATGCGTCAGTGTTTCCAGAATAGTTTCGGCTACTTTTTGAATTGGCTAAGCATTCAATTGCTGTTTTATGTTATCTGACAGCTGTTTAGTGATCTTGTAATATAGTCACCGGGCTATTTTCTATATATTTTCCCTGTTTATGCTTATTAGTGCTCTTAAATAAAAGTGTTAGTTATCCAGAAATGTAGACTCATTCTTGTATCCTGAGAGTACACCCACGATTCCAGAGGATGCGTTGTAACAACATGTAGGGAAAGTAAAAAATACTGAATATGAATGTATGAGAAGGCCGTGTGGAGACTCGTTGCAGACATTTTAAAATTATTTTCGGGTGAATGTTTTGTACCCACATTTATAACTGTTTAAAATTACTCCTATTCTAACATGTCAGGTATTTATTTACGTATTATTTCACTTTGTAACTCAAAGGCCATGCTATGTTGATTTAACACAGTTTTAATCTAATAATTGATTCTTTGTTTAATTGAATGCAGTGGGACATATATTAAATAGAAAGCTTTTCAAAAAAGCATTTGGAAGAACCTTTTGTGTCAAAAAATACTCCTTTAGAATTTCAAGCGAATATTAAAAAAAATCTATTAAATAGGTTGAATAAAATGTTCTAATAAAGATAAATAATACCATTTAACAGAACATTATTTTTTAAACATACTCATAGTTCTCATTGTTATTTATCGCAATCATGAGATAGAATGACTTTATTGGGCAAATTATGGATTTTAGTGCAAATTATATATATATATATATATATATATATACAAATTCGCCAAATATTATTTTACCATTTTTCTTAAGAAACAATAATTGAGAAACAATTCTTTTAACGTAGTGAGGGTTAATAAATAAGTGAGAATAGTTTTATTGTCTAAATTTATAATACAAAAGGCAAAATTCGAATAGTCGCTTTTAAGTGAGCGATTTAGGTCAATCGAAGGTCACAATGGATTTGAATGAAATTTATTTTCAAGCAATAAAGTTGAGTGCAATGAAGTGAATATTCTGAAGTTTTATTCTCCGACAGTCATGGACGTATTTTAGGGGCGGGGGTCAGGGGGTGGCAAAGCACCCCCCTGGAAATCTGTTAATTTAATTAAAAAACATTTCCTACATTACATTTTAGTTGCATTATAAATGAACTTTAATAGAAAGATTGAGGTTAGAACACAATTCTCTTGCAACTTCAGTATCTTCTTACAACTAAGAAAAAAAATGTAAATCCGATCTTTTACTTCTCCTCTCCAAAAAGTTAAAAATGTGGTATTTTTCTCTTAGTCTCGATGTGTCCGATTTTTTGATGCCCCACTCGAATATGTTTGCTCCTTATTTCTCCACAACACATTTTATTACTCTCTCATTCTCTTTTTGTAATTAAACTGATGTGTCCTTGATATTTTCCTTGTGTTTGGGTTTATTTCCAAATACATTTCCTGATTTATTTTTTTTGTTCATTCTTTCCAAAATAAAAAAAAAAATTTCTTACTCCGCATTTTTCACCAGTGGCTGAGAAAATAGAAAAAATAATGTTGTTTTTCTCTTAGTCTCCGTCTTTTGATATCCCAGTCAATTCGATACTTTTTATTATTTATTTTATTGTTAAACCATCGCATTCTCTTACTCCCATCTTTTTGTAATCGACCTGAAGCGTGCCATTTTACATTTCATGTTTAGGTGTCGAAAGCCCAGACCGTCCGGCTCATCCTAGGACAAAGAACAGAAAAGTTGGCGGTCGGTCATATTTAGGTGTAGGATTCCTAAAAGCTCTTTCATCATTTTTCGTTCTTCTTAAAAATGTTTTCTTCTTAAAAATGAAAAATGTAAGTTTTTACATCATGCATCCCCAGTGAAGTCAGTAAAAAACGGTATTTTCCTCTATGTCTTCATATGGCTCTTTCTTTAATATTCTCTACATTTTTTATATGTGTTTCATTTCTTTGAATTATTTTTATCTCTCTCTACCCCTCCCCTCTCCAAAATTTACATCTAAAAATGAAATGTTGAAAGTAATCTCCAAATTTTGAATGCAATCGATTTTAGCACCCCATGTATAAAATCCTTCATACGTCTATGCCTACAGTGAAGTGCGGAATAATAGGAGATGGGAACTTATGCATGTCTGTCTTTTATGACAGCGGCTTATCCGATTTGCATAACTGTAGAATTAATTTCGTAAAATTCTTTAGGAATACGTTTATGGATAAAACATTTCCAATTTTATACCTCGTTAATACTTGAAAATGAATATTTATCCTTAAATTTGCCGCCTAATCAGTTTACCGTGTGATTTTAACTAGTAATCAAAAACTTTTCCTCCCCCCCCCTCCCTTAACGGTTGACCGGTTTATTATTATTGCTGATTTTAATATAAGAGTTGCTTTGCCACTCACATTCATATATGTATTCCAACAAACATAGTATAAATTGAGACTATTTAAGGCAATTGGAACATTAACAAATAATTTAAAAAAAATGAATACTTCAAGCTCTTAACAGTTTTCAACCTAGATGTATGTTAGCATTTATTTTCGGTGGCATGAAAGTGCAATGAATCCTCCAAGTGTTAGTTTTTAACATTTTCTAACATAGTTGCAAAGTGTTCATGACTTTGTTCATTCTGTCTGTCTGTCCGTTCGCTCGATAACTGCCGTAGAAATGACTTTTCAAAATGAAATTTTAGTATGTTGTTGAGATGGTTTGTGGGACATATGAGAATGTAAAAGAATAAAATAACCCAATTAGTTTTGGGTTTAACCCGGTTGAAAGCATGAAATACATTGAACCTTATGGGACCTATTTTTTCAAACATTTTTTTAAAGTGGAGTTCACAAATTGCTTCGGAAATTTTAGGAAATATTCAAGTTATCACGAAAAATGTGTGAAAAAAAATTCATCAAAATATGTTCAAAATGATTATAATTACACCCATATTATAAGAAGAGATCACATGACTCATTGTAAAATAAAATATGGCATCCATATATTTTTTGCCGTGTGAAAATCGTAAATTTTAAGGTACGTTTATATTTATATATAGTTTTGTTTCTGTCCTAAAACCCATTTATTTTTGCATATTATCTGTGTATCTAAATTGTGTGCCAACGCAATAGGAATATTTTTTATTTTAAATGATCACTAAATTTTTTATCATTTCTACAACGAAGGCTAATTTTAACGAATGCAGAATGTAAACAAATCAAGTGATTATAAGATGAACTGTATAATAATGGCTGAATTTTTAATGCAAAATTATTTTGCTCTAGAGTCTGGAATATAAGCCAAATTAATGAAATACTTATTGATTTTATATAGAGAAGCAGGCGATTTTACAGCATTGCCTTTTTTGATGAAATTAAATTTTCAAGTTTAATAAATGACTGTAGTACTGTTATAATTAAAATGAATATCAGTGATAAATGTATCGCATTTTAGTGATGTTTAAATAAAATTTCATTTCAGTTGATTGGAGAATGTTTCATAATCAATTTTTTAGGTATGATTGAACGTTCTTGTTTTATTTGGTGCGCATTTACTTGGCGCAGCTTTCTGGATTTGGTACTTCTCCATAATGGACCGAGATTAAATAAAATCATTTATTATGTAGAATATACTTTTGAAACATTATCGGTGAATATGAAAGTTTCACGAAAATTTCACTTTTTGATTTTTGCAATTATATATACTCTGTGAGAAGATAGTTATCCGTTAAAATGTTATCCGTTTTGGGCTTTACTAAGGGATGTCTAAGTGACTGGGGTCGAAAACTTTACTTATGGCATGCCGATCTATGAGAGATCATCAAGGAAATTAACTTATTGCAAAATATTAAATGTGTATAAGGTAAGCGTCATTTTCATTAATTCAGTATTATTTTAACAATTTAGCAAAATTTTGATCAATTTGGCGACATTTTATAAAATAGTCAAATGTGTCGCCAAATGCCACGTTCGAATTGAATATTATATGTATATATATATTACTACCCAACATAGAAAACGCAACATCATGAAGCTTTGACCGTATAATTATTCAAATTGCAATACAAACGCAGCTAGCTGTTGTATGCGGATGAGCAGAAATGCAAGTAGATCACGTGAACAGAGCGCGAGATAAAAGGGGTGAAAACGGCGGTTCGTTTCAGAAAACACGTGTTGTTAACGAAATACTTGGCCGACGGCCGTTTCAGCATTTGGACGATCGTGCGAGGGAATTCATTCTAGGACTACGTACGGCTGAGTGGTTGTACCGGAGTATCAACGCTGAAACACGCGTAGATGCTTCCACTGTGCAAAGGAATTTGAGAAGATGGATTGAAGAAGGGCATATGAAGCGTCGCAATGGTACAGGTCCATTCAGGCATACGTCAGCACGCGTTGATTGCCGTATTCGAAGGCATGCTGTGGCACAAGCGACGACTGCCATTCTGCAGAATTTGCAGGATACATTAAATGTTCCAATATCGGCGAGAACAGTTTCTCGGCGATTGGTCGAAAACGGCTTGCACTCAAACCGTCCTTTAAGAACCCTGCCACTGACGACAATAATTAAAATTAATATTAAAATAAAAATAATAATTGAAATTAAAATTAGAAACATTAGTCCATTGAAATTCTCGTGACCATTCGGTTAGATTGCGCCTATATATATATATATATATATATATATATATATATATATATATATATATATATATATATATATATATATATATATATATATATTTTAATATTACGTTTATCATGTGCACCTTACACAGCAGTTTGATTCTGCGATTTGCATCCGAATTGGCGAACTGTTGTACGTGACTACGCATTCGTTAAAATTTAGAAACTAAAATGAACTGCAGCTCTCTGATTTTAAAAGTCGGTATGTGTGTGTGTGAAGGGCGGGGGGAGGTCACTACTCATTTTGAAATATTTAATGAATGAATTTAGTTAATCTCTGCTTTATCCCGGGGAATGCCGGGTATAATTCTAGTAAAAAATAAAATTTCAAAATTATTTTAAAATGTTGTTTTAAGTGCTGCTGAGTGACGTTCCACTGTCCTCTGAAGGACACACTAAATTCCTGCTCTGAAGCACAGTGAAGCAACAGTTACTGACCTATAAGTAAAGTTACCCACAACATGGGAACTAACTAAGTAAACGCTCACGCGAGCAAAATTTCATAATCAGGGAGCAAAGAAAGTGAAAGTTAATCCTTCAACGTATCTGTCTTTCCACATGCGCACACCGGAAGGCGTTAAGCCCACAAAAATTTTCACCCGTTCTCGACTTTCATTGATGTAGTTTAATGATATGTATGTGGTTAAAGAACTTTTTGCATACCGGTTATATTCAGCTTCTAGATATTTACGTACTTAGTAAAACGTATTGAGTTTCTATTCGGATGAATATATTTGATCATATTTGATAGGAAAAATATCTCGTTTGTAATTTGGATTTCACAATGACTCATGTGTATTTCCCTAATTTAAATATTCGAGAACTGGGATTTATTACGGACGATTGAAGCGAAGTCTTTTCTCCATTCCTAGTGAAGAGAAATCAACATTTGCCTTAATTTTGTTATCCCTTTTAAGGTGCCTGTACACGATACAATAAGCTAAAAGAATAAATTGTCCGTTCAAGTTCTGCTCGTACAACTTTCAATTTACAGGAGGCGATGTATTGCATGAACTGTTTCTTTCATTCGCGAGAACTTGGTCTGTTTACACGGTTCAACTTATTGAATATGCAAATTTCTTATTTGAGCGGTCACAGGATCTTATTGTTTACAATATTTTTTATTATTTCGCTTTTATTTGTAAATACGTTTCTTCTTTCTTTTCATAAATATGTTGCTTATTTTTTTCTCTTTATGTGTAAGTACTGCACTTTTAATACGGTTTTCGAACATTTACGATCTCACCTTTCACTTCAAGTATACATTTCTACTATTAATAACTTTAAAAATTTGAAATTGCTTTAAAAAATTGCTTTAAAAAAGAACAAAGAAAAGCATATCATGGAAATAAGTGTGTGTAAATAAAATTTAATTAACATGGCTTAAATTTTGCTAAATATATGGTGTACACTATAATTGTTTAATTTCAATACAAGAGGTGCTGGCACCATCTATGTATGAGTATTGGACACAAAGCATAAATGCACATAAAATAGTTTTAGGTTTTATTAATAAATGCCTAATTATCTTACGAATGTAATTGCGATCAAAGTTAAATTTCAATGAATTTACCATTGAAAGATTTAAATTTGAGATCCCCTGTAATATAAGAGAGAAATAAAGTCCCTACAAGTTGAATCTCAGAGAGAAAGAAAGAAACAAACAAAGTTTTTGAAAAAAAAGGTTAAAATACACAAATTCAAATGAATTAAATTAAAAGTGCATAAGTAAAGTGGTCAATTATAAATGCACAAATAAAGTAGCAAAAAGTACATGTCATTCAGGAGCAAAGCAGGTATCTATGAAGCATATGAAAAGGAATCCTTACGTCCTACGCAGTGAGTGTTCTGATTGGCCAGTTACGGTCAAAAAATTGTATAATTTTTGCAGTTGTAAAGGTTTGTTCATGAAGTTGTACGCAAGAAATTGTACCTTTAAACTTTAATTTTACGCGATGCAAATTCACATAATAAGTTGGCAGTTCAATTTATTGATTCAACTCCATCGTGTACAGCGGCATGTACTTTAAAATTATAATATGTAAGAAAATGGAATTTTGCATACATGCGTAACATTGCACTCAGCTTTGCAGAATCACAATTTTAGTTTTTAAAGTGAACTCCACAGGGTGAAGCCGGGACCCTCGGGATTCTCTCTTTTCCCCTTCGCTTACTAAGGAAGAAGAGAAGAGGAATCACGATAGCCCCGGTGAAGCGCTCATTTTGAAATTGCGCATGCTCACTACGCTTCGTACAAGTAACAAATACACAACGACTTTTAAACAGCTAATCAAAACATGTACATTTGCACGCATTGTGATTTAACACTCGAACGACGTAGGAATTTTTGGAGGAATTGTTTCTCAATGTAGTTATGCTGTCAAAATGACAACTTCTGCCGTTCTAGTGTTAAAGGTGCTCCTGTAACTTAAATACGTCTCTGTGATTTAAAGTGTCCCTTTGATTCTATTGTTTTCCTGCATTCCAATTTATTTAATATAATATCCAAATTCTAAACAGGTATATACCCTTTGCTTTAGGAATCTCAAATATTGAAGTAAATTTCTTGTGCTCCTAATTTTGCAATTATTTGTTAAATCAAGTTTTAATTTGAAATCTTCCACAGATCGCATACTTCATATGTGCAAGTCTATTCAAAGCTCGGTATTTTGCTAGTTTACGTTATTCTCAATACGGAAATATTATATATTGTGCCAGAAACAGTCAAACAATCCTTTTGCTTATTGAAAAATTTTATTTTAGGAATTTTTTACTTTTTTATAAGATGTTTTATGACGATTTCCTAAGAGCGAAAATATAGCCAATATAGACGTCAAAATGCAAGTATAAAGGAGGAGAACGATGAAATACCAAACCGACGTATGACAGGGTGTATACAGTTTTGTAAAATTCTGCTGTCTATCTACTCCTGCAGAGCTTGAGTTTCAATTATCCCCGGACACACAGGAGCTACGCACCACTTCCGATCAAAGGTAATGTGACAATCGAATAAAACATTTTTTCCCTACAACCTCCGAAAACTTTAATTACTATACGACACCCAAGATCATACTGACTAAACGTACCTATTCCATGCATAGTAAAACTCTATATTTAAAATAAAAATATATTAAATTAATAATTCCACACAGCAGATGCGATTATCAACTAAATTAAATTAACTTTTTAAATATTGACCTATCGATAATTTAGTAACATTTTCATAATGCTGCCAAAATAGCGATTTTGGGCTCCATTTGTAGCAATAGCTACCAAATTTTTCATCAAGCTTGCAGATAGGCAAGAATAAATATTATTCTTATATAGTTACTAGCAGTGTACCCGTTCTTCGTACTGAATATGTAATATAAAAAACACTTAAATGTTACAATTACGTGTAATACATACTATAGTATTCTAAATGACATTGTTATTAAAAAAAATTCTTATAGTAAAACTTCTCCTAATAAAACTATATGGATCCCCGTTCTCGCTACACAAAATTATCTTCACAGGCAGATATGAAACTATTGGTCCTTTGAAAACACATTTACAAAAAATATATTTTAATTCCTGCAAACAGTGAAGATTTCCCCAAAGATCTTAAAAAATTATTTCTGCAAATCACTTGATTTTAGTGACATTTACTACGGGATGACCCTTTTGGATGGACCATGACGTTCTTGCTTTTTCTATTTGCTGTGCCTTTATTTGGCTCAGCTTTCTGGAATTTAGAGACTAAACCCGTTGGCGTATTAATTAAACGAAATCATTTATTATATACAACTTACTTTTAAAATATTATCGGTATATGTGAATGGTTCTCAAAAAATATTTCACTTGCATTTTTTTTGTATTACATACTCCGTGAGAAGATAGAAGAACGTTATTCGTTTTAGGTTTTACTAAGGGCTGTGAATTTTATAGAAAGACTCCAAGTGTTAAAAGTTCACCACAAATTGTGCATTTTCTTTATATTAGATATAAGCAATATACCCGTTCTTTGTAAGGAATATTCATGTCATGCAGCATAATTGTTTGCAATTTGAATTAGCCGCTTTACTTTTAAGTAAACCTAAATTTGAAAATTCGGTAATATGGAAAGGTAATATTTAAAACCCAATTTGTTGTGTATTCCAGGTATATTATAAAACTATCACGTAAATCCCATACACAGAACTCGCCTGTAAAATCAATGTCAATATAAAAAGGGAGTTCCCTAAATTAGGATCGCGTTCCCATTACAGATAACAGTATTCATAGACGAGTTTCGCGGTTATTATGGGTTCGTCAGCATAAAATAGCCTATAACTATAATAACAGCAAGAAAACTTGTTATGTGATACAGTTTTACGAAATCTTAATACTTCTACGTGTTTCACATTGAAGTTTTAACGTATGTGACTATTTAAGTGATACATAATATGCAACAGGATACTTAATATTTATTTCAAGTGAAACAAGTACATGCTTGTACAGTATATAAAATATAAATCCATCTTTCTACGTCTGTATGAGAAAGCATGAAGAATTAGACTGTATGAGAAAATATGAAGAATGTAAAACATTAGGGGAAATTTAACCCAGTTAAATCAAGACATAAATGCATGTCTAATTTGAGTTTAAGATATTCTCTACCTTTGCGTTTTGTGCTGGAATAAAGTGTGGGCAACTCGGCAATCAGACTTATATATTTGAAAAAGTACATTATCAGAAGTTTTTTTATTCAAAATACAAGTATATTTATCAGAATTTTTCTACATCTGAAACAGGAAATTATTATAGGTCTACAATATATTTATAGCTACCGAAAACATTTTAATGCAATATAGAACAACACAATACAGTCAATTTAAATATTCTTCAGCTTCCATGTTGTAGACTTCGAGGAGCAAATTGATGATAGCTCTTTAATTGTAGATGGTCAAGGTACAGTAACTTGAAGTAACAGTGTGCCGACCGCGTATACCTAGCAATCCTGGGTATAGGCGATGGGTATATATTCCCGAAAAGCCGCCTCCGCTAGACGGCGCTGATCTCGAATAAGTGATCAGAAGCTGAGGAGTTAACATCTAAACAAATGGGAATTTAATGCAAATGAGATGTAAGATATCTTCGGAAATAACTAAAAAATTTGTGTGAAATTTGGTGTGATTATTGTAAGTGGTATACACAAAAAGTCATTTGATTTTTAGAGAGATTGAACTAAGGATATATTTGTATTCTTAAACTTTTTTTAACTGATGTTTGTTCAAACTTTTGAGGTCCAAAATAATCAGGTTCATATATCACAATAACGTGAAATTCGTTGTGACGTTTCCTCATGGGGTACATTTCATTTCTTTCCAGTTTGAAGCTCATCGGCATAGCTCGTCCTGGTCCCGCCATAGGAATTTACCGATTTTAGAGAAAAACTCGAAAATCATAGAAAGTAGGAAACCTAAATTTAATATATTGTTTTCTTCATATTTTAATTTTTTCAATTTCGAACCGTAACGTCTTAGCCCGTCTCAGGACCGCCTTAGAAATTCTCCCGTTTTTACGGAATAACTCGAGAACAGATGTATCTAAAAATTCAAAGTTTAGCTTATCGTTGTCATTTGCGGTATATTTTAACTCTTTGGATTTAAAACCTTATCGGGCTAGCCAGTCCTGAGCCCAACGAAAGGAATATAACGTTCTTTGAAAATAACTCAATATTCGGAGCATCAAGAATTTCTAAATTTAATATATCATTGTCCTTAGATGTATATTACATTTCACCGCATTTCGAACCTTATCGGGCTAGCCTGTCTTGGGCGAGCCATAGAAATTTACTCTCTTTTTAAGAACAACTCGATAATCAGAGTAGCTAAAAAATGTGAATTTAGTATATCATTTCCTTTTGAATGGATTGGATTGAAACTGTAACAGAGTGAAACACCCTTTTTTATATCTGAGCATGCTCACTACGTTTCGTACAAATAACAAGTACACAGCAACTTTTAAACAGCTAATCAAAGCGTGTGCACTTCATGTATTGTGATTCAAACGTTCCCCTGTATATTATATACGTTTTTGCTATTTAAAGGTGTTACTCTGATTTCATTGTTTGCCTGTATTCTAATTTGTTTAATGTAATATTCAAATTTTGAAAACTTATATTCTCTGTTGTATTAGAATTCCCAAATATTGAGTTGAATTTTTATGCATCTAATTTCATAATTATTTTTTAATTTAAGTTTAAATTTGAAATCTTTCACAAATCGCGTACTTCATATGCGTAAGTCGATTCAAAGCTCGGGCTTTTGCTAGATTACATCATTCTCAATAAGAAATTCAATTACTATACAACACCCAAGACCATCCTGACAAAATGTACCTGTTCCACGCATAGTAAATCTCTATATATTTAAAATCAAACATAATAAATTAATAATTCCCACACAGCGGAAGCGATTATCAAAGAAATTAAGTTCAAATTTTTAATATTGATCTATTGATAATTTAATAGCATTTTCACAATGTTGCCAAAATATCGATTTTGCGCTAATATTGTAGCCATAGATATCAAATTTGTCGCCAAGCGTGACAAGAATAAATGCTATTCTTATGTAGTTACCAGCAATAAACCCGTCTTCATTTGGAATATGTAATATAAAGAAAATTAAAATGTACAATTCTGTGCAAGTTCCTAGCTATATATATAAAATTGAAAATCTGTCTGTCTGTCTGTTTGTCCCATCATCACGAGAGAACGGCTAAACCGAATTTAATGAAATTTTGTGGGTAGCTATGAAATAGCCCCCCATAAATTTTGTCCAAGATTCGAATTTCTAAGACCAGGGGTTATTGAGATATTAATGAAAAACGGAACTTTTTCCCAGGAGTTCTATTCTCTAACTCCGTGGTTTATCAAACGGAAAGGATGAAAATGGTTTGTTTAAAACGTCAAAGAGAAATAAAACTTTATTTCTGAGTTTGTTGCAGATTTTTTGCACTAATTAGTCACTATCTGAAAGCACAAATTGTTTGAAACATGAATTTAAATGGAAAAATCTACTTACTGGCTAATCTACTATTGGCTTATATTTTTCACAAGCTTTTACTAAACGATAAAAATTTAAAGAAATCAAAATGGTTATTTAATTTTTCATTTTATGAGGAAGATTCTATCTTATATCATGTTCCTCGGCAACGCAATGAAATTAAATGTGTTTGTTAATGATTATTATTATTTTTTCGATTTGAATAATAAATAAATGGATATAAAAATATATTTTAGAAGAAAAAGGTTAGATTATTCTTTTAATTATATTAATTGCGAACTGCGTACATCACTTTCATTTATTTTGCCAAAAAGGTTTCAAGCTGATATATTGTGTTTAGCTAATAAACTCATATATTCTGTCTACCCAATAAATTCCTTTATCCGATTGTTGAAACAGAAAAAGTGTAGAACGGGTGTATCTTCGAATAATATTTTAGTGTATTCATTTATTCACAAACTGGGATACGATATTTTATTCAGATCTGCAAATTTAGAGCTACGAATTTGGCTGGATATCGCTAAATTGGCAAATTTCTTAAACGTTGCCAAATTGATTGAAATGTCTCCAAATTGATTAAAACGATGTAAATCAATGAAATGTATTTTGTTTTGCTAGAAGAAAGTACTGAACTGGTGTTTCGTTAGCATTCGTCTGTCAGTCCAACCGTCTTACTTAGTAACATATTTAGCGAATTTTTAAAATATCACCAAATTGATAAAAATGTTTGTAAATCCATAAAAATATCTTGAAATTGATAAAATTGCGCTAAATAAATGAAATTGCGTTTTTTTAGGGCATAATACTTTGATGATGGTTCGTCAATTTATCGCCAAGTAGGAATTTTAGGTCTACAGTCCCACATGGCGATAAATTTGGCGATTTTTTAAATGCTGCCAAATCTTCATTAGAGATCGCATTATTCAGACGATATTTTGACCACCAATTTATTTGAAGCAAATCATAATACGTCGCTCAGCAACGGATTTAAATCCAGTGTGTTTATGAGGAAGAAGATTTTTATTAAATATTTTCCTTTAATAATGAAGATATGTATATAAAATAAATTTCATTGCAATCGTATTTTTGACTGGATAATATCAATTATTATCTTCAGATTTAAACATTATTATTATTGATGTTTTCGGGGATTATTGATTCAGAGATTATTGATATTTTCAATTTCTTATGCCATTCTTTTATTGCGGCAAAAATGGTTGAAACTCATATATTGTACTTTGTACGAGTAATCTTCTACAAATTCACGGCTATATCTTCTAATCTATGAGAATATAAATAGTACAGGTGTATTGGCATATATTTTGACATATATTGGCATATATTGGAATCTAGTACGGCCTTCTGGTATGAAGATAACGGGGATTATTGATATTTTTAATTTATTAATCAATGAGTTTTATTTTGGCAAAGATTTTTAAGACTCATATTATAATACGGGTAACATTTTACTAACCCTAGGACATATCTTCTAATCTACGACATTATAAGTAGTACGGGTATACCTTCCAATATAAGTTTAGCACTTTCATTTTGGCACATATTGGAATCAATTACTGCCTTCTGGTTTAAAGATTACGGATTTATTGATATTTTCAATTTATACATGTAATCTACTAATAAAGGTTATATCTTCTAATATTCTTCCATATTTTTTGTTAATTTGCTTACAAAAGAGGCCAGGATGCAGATGTGCCCGTGAAGATAATTTTGAATAGCGAGAACAGATATTCCTTAGCTTCATTTCAGGAGCATTATGTTAAATATTTTAGCAGAATATTTTGATTTAAAATGTCATTTAGTATACTATAGGAATTTGCAAATGAGTGTGAATTTTAAGTTTCTTTATATTATATACTCCGTACGAAGAACGGGTAAACTGCTAGTCTATATAAATAAATCTATATAAATAAAATTGAAAATCTGTCTGTCTGTTTGTCTCACCATCACGGGAGAATGACTGAACCGAATTTGATGAAATCTTGTGGGTAGCCTGAAAACAGCCCCACTTAAAATTTAGTTCATGTTTGGAGTTTCTACTATCAGTGGTTCTCGAGATAGTAGTAAAAAACGAAACTCTCGTTTGTCTCATCACCACGTAAGAAAAGCAGAACCGAATTTAAAGAAATTTTGTGAACAGCCTTGAAATAGTTCCCTCATAAATTTATTCCAAAATTCGAGTTTCTAAGAACAGGGGTTGTCGAGATATTGAGGGAAAACGAAACTTTTCCCTAGGAATTCTACTCCCTAACTCCGAGGTTTAGCCAAACGAAAAGTTGAAAATCGTTTGAAAATGAATTAAAACTTTATCTCGGAGTTTGTGGGATATATTTTGCGCTAATTAGTCACTTTCTGAAAACATGAATTGTTTGAAACATGAATTTAAATGGAAAATCTATCTCCATGGTTTATTTTTCACAAGCTTCTACTCAACAATGAAAAGTATAAAGAAATCAAAATGGTTATTTAATTTCGCAGTTTATGAGGAAGATTCTATCTTATATCATGTTGCTCAGAAACGCAATTTAATTAAATCTGTCTGTTAATTTTAATTATTATTTTTAAGATTTGAATAATAAATAAATGGATATAAAAATATATTTTAGAAAAGAACGGTTAGATTTTTCTTTTCATTACATTAATTGCGGACCGCGTACATCACTTTCATTTATTTTGGCAAAGAGTTTTTAAGCTTTTATATTGTGTTTAGCTAATAAACTCATTGTGTTTACCCAATAAATCCATTTATCCGATTGTTGAAACAGTAAAATAGTAGAACGGAGGATATATCTTCAAACAGAATTTTAGTCTTTTCTTTTAGTATATACAATCGGGATTAGGATGTTTTAGTCTTCAGATCTGCAAATTCAGAGCTACGAATTTGGCGGAATATCGCTAATTTGAGAACTTTTCTTACACTTTACCAAATTGACAAAAAAGTCGCCAAATTGATATAAACAACGCAAATCAATGAATTTTTTTCTTTTTTTTTAGAAAAGAATACTGAAAATGATTGTTCGGTAGCATTTGTCGGTCAGTCCCTCCATCCTAAATTCATTTAGCGAAAAAATTGATAAAAATGTTTGTAAATCTATAAAAATATCATGAAATTCATAAAATGGGCTTAATAAATGAAATTAATTGCGTTTTGTTAGGGGAATGTATTTTAATGATGCTTCGTCAATTTGTCGCAAAATGAGACTATCAGTCTGACTTGGCAATAAATTTGTGCCGATTTTTTAAATTATCGCTAAATTGACGAAAATATCGCCAAACCTTCTATGGAGATCGCATTATTCAGACGATATGATTTCCATCAATTTATTTGAAGCAAATGATATCATGTCGTTTAACAATGGGTCTAAATCCAATGTGTGATGCGACATACGTTTTTTATTAAATCTTTTTCGATTTGAATAATAAAGATATGTATATAAAATAAATTTCATTGTCATGGAATTTTTGACTGGATAATATCAATTACGGTTTTCAGGTTTAAACATTAATATTATTGATATTTTCGGGGATTTTTGATTCAGGGATTATTGATATTTAGAAGTTATTATGCCATTGTTTCATTATGACAAAAATTGTTTAAACTCATATATTGTACATTTGCACGAGTATCCTTCTACAAAGGCACGGATATATCTTCTATTCTACGAGAAAATATAAGTAGTACAGGTATATTGGCATATATTTTGACATATATTGGCACATATTGGAATCAAGTACGACTTTCTGGTATAAAGATTACGTAGATTATTGATATTTTCATTTTATTACGTCATCTGTTTTATTTTGGCAAAGATTTTTGAGACTCATATTGTAATACGGGTAATCTTTTACTAACACACTGGCATATTTTCTAATCTGCGACAGTATAAGTAGTACGGGTCCCATACAATTTTAATGCTTTCGTTTTTTATATATTGATACAATTCCTTTTTTTGTAAATTTGCTTACAAAAGGGGTCAGGATGTTTTGTTCTTCAGATCTGCACTTGAAGATAATTTTGTATAGCGAAAACAGAAATTTTTAAACTCCTTTTTAGGATCATTAAATTAAATATTTTAACGGAATATTTTGATTAAAAATGTCATTTAGTATACTATAGGAATTTGCACATGATTGTGAATTTTAAGTTTCTTTATATTATATACTCCGTACGAAGAACGGGTACGCTGCTAGTAATCTATATAATAAAATTGAAAATCTGTCTGTCTGTCCCGTCATCACGAGAGAACGGCTGAACCGAATTTGATGAAATTTTGTGGGTAGCCTGGAAATAGTCCCACTTAAAATTTAGTCCATGTTTGGAGTTTCTACGATCAATGGTTCTCGTGATATTAGTAAAAAACGACATTTTCGTTTGTCTCATCATCACGGGAGAACGGCAGAATCGAATTTGATGAAATGTTGTGGATAGCCTTGAAATAGCCCCCCATAAATTTAGCCCAAGCTTCGAGTATGTAAAACCAGGGGTTGTCGAGATATTAATGAAAAACGAAACTTTTTCCTAGGAGTTCTACACTCTAACTCCGTGGTTTATCCAAATGAAAAGCTTTAAAATCATTTGAAAATGAATTAAAATTTTATCGCTGCGTTTGATGAGAGATTTTTTGCGCTAATTAGTCCCTTTGTGAAAACATAAATTGATTGAAACATGATTTAAATGGGAAATCTATCTCCATGCTTTATTTTCACAAGCTTTTTCTGAACAAAGAAAAGTATAAAGAAATCAAAATGGCTATTTAATTTCGCAGTTTATGAGAAAGATTCTATCTTATATCATGTTGCTCAGAAATGCAATTAAATGAAATCTGTCTGTTAATTTTAATTATTATTTTTTCGATTTGAATAATAAATAAATGGATATAAAAATATATTTTAGGAAATAACTATTTGATTTTTCTTATAGCATTTTTACTGGATAATATATATTACGGTCTTCAGGTTTAAACCTTATTATTATTGATATTTTCCGGGATTCTTGATTCAGGGGTTATTGTTACATTCATGTTATTATGCAATTGTTTTATTATGACAAAAATTGTTTAAACTCATATATTGTACGTTGTACGAGTAATCTTCTACAAATACACGGGTATATCTTCTAATCTACCAGAATATAAGTAGTGCAGCTATATTGGCATATGTTTTGATATATATTGGCATATATTGGAATCAATTGCGACCTTCTGGTATAAAGAGTACGGGAATTATTGATATTTTCAATTTATTACGTCATCTCTTTTATTTTGGCAAAGATTTTGAGACTCATATTGTAATACGGGTAATCTTCTACTAACACACTGGCATATTTTCTAATCTGCGATAATATAAGTCGTACGGGGTCGCATATATTGATTCAATTCCTTTTTTGTAATAGGTATGCATAGGTATGAAATAGGAGGTATTCATTCTAGCTCTAGCTTCCACATGTCGCAGAGCGTCCTCGCCATTTTCTGCCACCTTGCCTTTGATCCGTTGTCATCCTTTCTAATCTGGCTATTATCTGAAGATTTCGTCTCATATACTAAAGATCAAATATATATTTACGTAAATAATCAGTTCTCTATATGCTCAATTTATCAGCATCTGGTTCTTTCATCATCTCAAACTATCGACTCGAGCCGGGGGCCGGTGAGCTGCTCAAAATATATGCAACTTTCTTATTCGGCGTCCAAGTATCGAAGAGAGATCGCTCGCTCGTTCGGCGCTGGCAGGGTCAGAGGTCGGGTGTCATTGGTCAGTCCCTCTCTCTGACCGCTGTTACCATGTTTGGGAGGGCTTCGAAGCTTTTCCTAGAAAGGAGTTCACGATGTGAATGGTCCACGTCCGGTTGTCCTTGCTTGTGAAAGAACGATGTCGTGATAGTTTATCGCGACAAAATGCAATCATAAGAAAATGTGATGCGAGCAGCACATGACTTTCCTTATATAATGCAATGAATATACTACTTTTACAAAAAAAAAAAAAAATAGATTATTTTCATAGTAATTATTTGTATTCCTTCCAAGATATTGAATTTTCGTCAATGAGTCGTCATTTTCCATGTTGTCATCATCAATGAGTCGTCATTGATTTAGCGCCATTTTTATCCATTTAGCGAGTTTTTCGTTATTTTAGCAACATTTAAAAAGTCGCCAACTTGGCGACATTCCACCAAATTCGTCGCCAAAATCTCGCCAAGCGTTATGGACGAAGAAATAAGTTATCTTACAATAGATAAATGACAATTGGCGTTCAAATACAAAAGTATTACTCAAAGTATCTATTTTCATGAATGGAACGAGCTAGATCCACGAGATTTAAAAAACTAAATTTATCATATGGTATTACATAGGAAAAGTTAACATGTTTCTCAGTAGGATATATATTTTTTTATTTTATATGACTTTTTGCTAACTTTTTTGGAAAATGTGCAATATCTCGAGAACGATCCATGTTAGCGTTCTAAAATTTATGCCACTCGTTTTCTAATGAAACATTACATAAGACATGTCTATTTGCGTAACTTTATTAGCGGTTTTGATTTTTTGACGATTTTTTCAAAATTTCACTCGAAAATTTAGGGTGGTTCTGAACATTCGATTGCGTATAGAAACAATAGGCTTCCAGTGCTTACGGATTGTGACTTTTGTACAAAATTTCGTTTTCACACACACACACACACACAGACATCACTTCAAAAATGTTTGATTCGTGATCAGGGATGCTTGAAACGTGCTCTCCCGTCGAAAACTTGAATTCGAATTTTCGACCCCGTCACAATACTTTCCTTATACATTATGTATATAAGGAAAGTAATATATTAAATTTCTAATTAAAAGAGATTATCATTTCACAAGATTTTAACGCATCAGAGGATTGCCAAATATTTCATATTTTATAGTTTCTCCTATCTAAAAAATCCAATTAATCAAGTACTTCTGCAATTTTTTTCGGGAAATACATTTTTTGATGTTCCTTATCTTATTTTTGAGCAGTCACTAGTTTAGTTGTTGGTAATTGGTTCTCTTTCAATTACTAAATCATAGTGATTTAAAACCTCATTTCGTTAAATTTTACATTTAAGTATATTTTCGATAAAGGCAAGATTTTTAGTTGAGAAATATCATGGAGATTTGCTGTTGTAAAATGTCTCATGTTGCAATAATCTCAAAGGTAAATATCGCAAGAAATGCGCAGTCTAGTTTTGTGAAACTTTTTCAAAGGGTGAGATTGGATTCTGGGAGTCAAAATAATAATTGTTTAGCATATTTATGCTTTTCTGACTCTCCAGACACCCCCCCCCTCCCTCCTAGGTGACATGGAAGGATGAATCTTTGCACACATCGGCTGCGGGGCAGAACCAAACTGAGCCAGTTTCCGATTTCTCTTCCGGGGATGGACAAATAAGGAAAACATGTGCTTTAAAGGAAATTTCTGACCTTTTAGAAGACCCCCCCCATCCCCCAGATAACATGTAAGAATAAATATTTGCGCACATTAAACATCGACTAAAAGACAGAACCGAACAGGGCCAATTTTTGATTTCTCTCCCGGAGAGGGACAAGAATTCCAGACTCCCCATACCATCCCTCCTCAGGCAGGGCCGGTTACAGACTATTTTGCGCCCTAGGCAAAGCGAACTATTTACACCGCCCTTAATCACCTACCAAATACGAACTTCGATTTTTAAAAAGGGTTGTTTTGCAGAATAAGTAAAAATACAAAAGTGTAAATTGTAAATTTATTTTATGTTTTAAGAATAGTCACTTAGCAAATGCAACATAAAATATTTTGGCACACAAATCATTTTGAACTAAACATTTTGAACACAATATAATATATACCAAATATTTGCAAGACAGCATTAAAAGCTGTTACTTCACATATTTTCAAGTATATGCTGTTAAAGGTCACTAGGCGTAAGCAGCCCATTATGTTGCCACAAAATTTTGCTTACAATGAAACATAGAAACGGACAGTGTTAAAAGGGCGTGTTGTTATAATAGTTTCAATTTCATGCACATCAAAATCCCACTTTGCGTTCAATGAGCTTTAAACCGAATCCATAACCAAATTTCTTCATACATAAAAAAAATTTAAAAATTATTGAAATATTCATAATTTGTGAAATTTCATATTTATATTGTTATATCTGAGAAAGGAAAAGTCACACGATTTCAATTTCTGGCAGATATATGGAGTGATATCTTCGCATTATAATAATGAAAAACATTTTTTAATTACTCTATCTCTAAATTTAATGGCTTGTAGTAATAGCTTGTTTGTGAGATTGACATTAAACTGGATGTTTCACCATATAACAAAGGATGCCACAAACTTGAACTTACTAATTGCACCAGCAAGGACTTCAATTCGGGAAATATTTCCAGACGAACTTGTTAGGCTTCTATCAGATATTTCTATTAAAGCATCATATACTATATTACCAAGATATCTCAGTGCTTTCAAAACATCGATCTGTCTCTTCCACCTTATTTCACTCAATGGCTTAACACTTATACCTAAATTTATATACGGTCAGTAAGAGTTTTCTATCACTTAGGCGATGCAAAGAAATAATTAGAAATATGCTTAACTAAATTGAAGAAAGTAATTGTTTCCAGGCATTACATATAGCAACATCAGTGACTCTCAAGTTTGAAGACCGTGCATTGCAGGGCATGAAAAGCATATAGGTTTATGACCAGAACATTCTTTTGTGCGCCATTTTTCTTTCGCTATTCTTTAATCATAACCTTAACCATAAAGATTCTTTACTGATAATAATATCGTTTGCTTAAGCTGTTCAAAACGAATTACTTCTGCTATAAAGGGAAGGGACCTGTGGGCTTTTAATCCAAAGAAATATCCTCTTATGGTAACTTAAAGCTGGGATCTGATAGTTTGATTACACCCACATTTAATCATTAGATTCAATTATTGTCATTTGTTTAATATCACTAACATCACATGTGGTGTCCAAAAAAAATAATAATTATAATATTTTCCTGAGTTTGGATATGTTAAAATTTGCTGTTTTATGGCACCGGATAAAAGCTGTTTAAGCTCATTTTGGATATTTTTTCCCAGATAGTAAACCATCGCTTCTTGATCTTAAGCTCTACGCAAATGTTTATTCATGTTAAGGTCGAAAAATATATCATATAGCTTTAAAAACGATCCATTTGGTGCATTGTACAATTTTTCATTTAAACCGTGGAAAGACGAGTTTTGCATGCGGAGAATATAAATACCATTGAATTAATTAAACATTCAAGTATTAAAGTATTTAAGTAATCAAACATTCAAGCATTAACTTATGTAAGTAATCAAGCATTGCAAGATCTGTTCCGAATATTGTTTTTCTTAAAAATTGTTTCTTTTAGGTAAGCGCTAGTTTACGCCAGACTTGATACTTTTCTGAATGGTCAGTATTGCGCTCATGCAGAAATAATTTGTCAAAATTTCTTGTAGTCTTGTAAATATTTTCTATAAAAGTCAAAGGCAATATTTTTCTTAACAACGAAAACTGAAGCACAAACCACTTCTTTTGTGGTTCAATAGTAACTATTCATCAGTTGCTAGTCTTATCCTGTAGTATATAGGAGAAAGTATGTTGTTGGAGTCTGAGAAAATAATATTATCCCACCTGCTGTGTGCATGTTAGGATAGACCAATGGCTCAGGCATGGTGTTTATATACTGGGACTTCGATTTCCGAAGCTGCTTAAACTATCCCCGTGTCTACGCGAAATACGGACACGCTAAATCTGTGGGTCTGAAAGGCCTTTCGAGAGGTTGATGGAATTAAAAGGAGGGTATGATCCCGTAAATGTCAGCCTTAATGGGTTCCGGTCTAAATTGAGTGGCCAAACGGCGCAATGTAATCTGATCACTGTGATGAGCCGGAGCAACGTTGTATAGTTCACACAAAAATAGTTCACGCCTTAGTCGTTATAAGAGAATGTTGTAATTCAAAAGTGCCTGGCCATTGGACAAAAAATTTGTGTTACATGCTGTACTATAAGCTATCACAAATTTTCGCTGCAACAGTAGTACCGTTTGATAGAGTCACTGTTATTCAATTCAGTCTCAATTCCGTCTTCTTTTGCAGACTTTACAGTACTCTCATATTTCTTGACATACTTTTCTCTTCTGTATTTTTTTCAGAAGAGAATTCTCCAATTTGTAAAGTTTCTGAGTATATCATTTGTAGTAGGAGCGCCGCACCCAGCTTGCCTAGTGCTAATTTCAATACAGTCATATTCATGTTTTTCATTTGATTTCTGTCTACGAAGGTATTTTAACAAAACCCCACTTTCTGTGCTTACTTCTTGTCCTTTTATGCCTTCCATGTTTGGTACTGCCCTTCAGAAGGTCGTTTTTTATCAATCATGACTTCATTTGAAAATGGAATAAAGATGCATGTATGATATCCAAAATGACTTAAATTTAACAGTGTTTATAGTGTTTAAAACAATCAACTGCTTAGGAATTAATAATCATCTATTCACTGTAATGAACGGTGAATTATTATATTTTCTTCATGTTATGTTTTTCTTAATAAAAGAAAATTTATCTGCTAATTCTATGAATTAGCTCTCCCTAGATGTCAGTGCTGCGCCCTAGACATCAGTATTACTACCCAGACAGTCGCCTAATTGGCCTAATTGTAGAGCCGGCCCTGCCCCCAGATGACATGGAAGAATAAATTATTGCACACATATAGTATCAGCTACGACTCAGAAACAAACTGGCCAATTTTCGATTTCACTCTCGCGGATAGAAAAAATAATGGGGGCATGTGCTTGAAAAAGCTTTTTAGACTTCTCAGAAGCTCTCTGTTCCCCCACCCTGTGGCCTAAAAGGCTGAAACCTTGCAAAGTTATAGTATCGACCATACATCATAATCATAATTGACATAATCATGCATAAAAAGGGATTATTTATGGCTCAATGATCACGAAATTTAAATGGTTCAGCCATTGTTGGGAAAAAAGCCGCGATACTGTTTTTGTGTTCATGACGGTATTAGCCCCCTCGTGGAGGATAAAGGAAGTTACCCACCCCAGTGGGTACTTTGTCAAGTATGGTATCCATCGAAATATTTTTCATACCCTTTAATGTTAAGGTTAACACGCGGTAATTGCTATCATCCTGGCTGATGGTACAGAATTTTCAAATATTTTCATGTAAAATTTGAAAAAAAAAAGCTATTTAAATAGTGATTTTGGTATGAGAAAGTCTAGTGGAGTCACACTCCTGTCAAATTGTAAAGTGATGAGCGTTTATTACTTTCCTTATCCTTTAATCCCTTATTATAATTAATATTTCCTATACTCACTTTACAATACGTCCTTTAAAATACAAATTAATCTTTGGGAAAGTATTGTAAAAGGATTGAAAATTATTACTTTCCCAGTAAATGATAATGCATTCAAAAGGTATTGAAAAAGTGTCGGATATTGTTTGTTTCCTCACAGTAAATGGTAATACATAGAAAAAACTATTAGAAAGTGATCGAAAATTGTTATTTTCTCTCTGGTACATTGTAAGTCACAGGGAAAGTATGGGGACAAAATTTGTTGCTTTTCCTACATTGAATGATAATACATAGGCAAAGTATTTTAAATGGGTTGAAATGTATTATTTTTCCTACAATCCGGTACGCCTATAAAAAGGACGGACACCATTCAAGTGTGTGTGGGGGGAAGATCCAGATCCCCAATAAATGTTCTTAGGGAAGAAGACATCAGCGACTCAAGCCACACGGACTAAAGGCAAATAATTATGTGACCAGGAAGAAACACCCCAACACGAACAACACGAAAAAGACCAAACAGGTCACCGAGGCCAGACAGAAGAAATCCTCGATGAACGTACCTTCAGACCCCAACCCGGCACCTCAGGGCCCCTACGTACCAAAACCAACCGGACAAGGGCGCTATCACCATGACGGCCCACCGCATACACCTGCAGAGATTTATTAAAAACTAAAATCTTGCACATGGGCGATATAGAAACGCCCACAATAGAGGTGGAAACATGGCAAATAATACGAGGGATTTAAAATAAACGTGATAATGCAAAATAAATGAATCATCATCATTAAATCACAAACTATAAAATAATTTAAGATCAATAGCTTGAAACAACTCAAAATAAACAGATAAGAAAAATTACACGGAAGAACAACAGCTGATACGTAATAAAACAAAACTCGAACCAAAATAAACAGAGAAAAATCAAAACACAAGAAAAGAAGAAACCCAGGGAAAAACAAAAACCAGAAAAAAAGCCAGAGAACTGACGAAAATAGACCAAACTCTAAAACCAGTCAAAAGAACCTAAAACCTAACAAAACAAACAAAGGAACTACTAAAGGGGAGATGGTCAAGAGCTAACCCAAAGTAACCACCAAAAAGAAACCTCCAAAGAACACGATCAGTCCAAGGAATTAATTATAAACACAGCATCAATACACACAAAGAAACTACTAAAGGGAAGAAGGGCGAGAGCAAATCAAAAGCAATCACCAAAATGAGACCTCCAAACAAGAAAACCTGTTTAGGGAACTAAAAATCTAACATCGAAACAAACAAAGGATCTACTAAAAGGAAAAAAGGGCAAGAATAAACCAAAAGCAATCACAAAAAGTACGACCAGGCCACCTCAATTCACTAATAAAGCAAACAAATCAAAGCTGAGAAAATGCAACAGATAAAAAGAGAACAGCACCAATGGAAAACAACCAGTATCCCAACATAATCTACACCACAAGTCGAGAACGATTTAAAAAGAAAACCCTAATAGGCCAGGCCAACCCGATCAAATGAAAAACAGTACAAAAAAACACAGCTTCACAACCACAGAATCAAAAGAATGGAGTCTTGGCTAGATAAACAGTTAGCGAGTAGTTTGTAGCTCTTTAAAATCCTGTAAATGAAATAAATGAGTCTGCATAAAACAGGATAAACAGACTAATGAGGGTCTTATTATTTTCCTTGACTGAAATATAAAACAAGCATTTAATTGATACAATTGAGCATACGTAGATTTTTATTTTAGATTTGGCGATTTTTGTGGGCCATTTTCTAAAAAATGGTAGGTTATTTCTTTTTCGAATCGTACTAAACTCTAATCAGCAGCAGAGTATCCCACAAGTGAATTTTCTACCAAATTTTGTGAAATTTGGACAATTAGCTTTTAGCTAGATTTGATACATGAGATTTTTGCTGGGCATTTCGCAAAAATAGGAGAGTTCTTTTATACTGAATTGTACCAAAATCTATGCACACAGCACCAGGGTCACCCACAAATGACTTACCTATCAGATTTTATGAAATTTTGTCTGTTAGTTTCTGAGTTAAAATGGATACATATATTGCACAGGCAGACAGACACACACACACACACACACACACACACACAAACATACAGACGTCATGCTAAAAATAGTTTATTTCGTGTTTCAGAGATCCCCAAACGCGTAGACCCGTCGAAAACTCGATTTTCGATTTTCGACACGATTTCAATACTTTCCTTATACATAACCATGCATTGCAGGGAAAATAAAACATTAAACTTTTAGAAATAAAATATTTCTGTCAATATATTCCAACAGAAGAATGAGAAATCATCATGCTCAATGTTAAATAAATAATTGTGCTACGAATACCAATTTACAGCTTTGGAGATGGCGTTTTTATATTTTAATGCGCAAAGAAAAGTGTTATTTTCATACCTGTGGCTTTGAGGTGAAACATTTTTATCATGGCGATAGTAAATATTATTCGAACTTTGTGAATAGATAATCTTTTGGGAAATTTTTAAAGTTCAGTATAAATTGAGTGTTGAAATATCGTAATAGTATGTACTAGATATATATATTTTGATATTAAGAGTAAAAACTCCAGTTCCAGGCCTGTTTATACATACATACATTCTTCCTTTACACAAAACCTAAACGTGTTCAGAATGAAATTGTAATTTCAGTCAAAATCATTGAAAGGGCACAAGAAATATCAATCCTGCATAAAGCATTGATTATAAAACACTTTTCAACTGAAATGCAGTTTCATTTAAACTTCTCTAAATTGCGATACATTCAGCTCTGATATATTTTAAATTATCACAGTACTCCAATAATTCATTAAATTCGAAAACTTCAAACTTAATCGAAGAAATGTACTTTATTCAAATGACGTCATCAAAATATAAATCGTATGGTTCTCTATGTAAAAGCAATTTCATTCATATCACTTTTATTCCAGACTCCAGAGCTAAATAATTTTGTGTTAAAAAGAATCAGCATTTCTTATGCAACTCATCTTACAATCACTTGTTTATATTCTGCAGCATTTTATACGTAATTCTTTATTTTGAAATAAATGACATAAAAATAACATAAACATTTTATCTAAAAAATAACATAATAAAAAATATCAATCATGCATAAAGCATTGATTATGAAACAGTTTCCATCTGCAATGCCATTTTATTTAAACATCTCTAAAATGCGATACGTTCAGCTGTGATATTTTTTAAATTATCACAATACTGCAATAATTTATTATATTTGAAAATTTTATCGAAAACAAATGATCTTTAATCAAATAACGTCATAGAAATATAAATCTCCTGGCTCTCAATATAAAAGAAGTGAATATTTCATTCATAAACTTTTTTCCTTTCTTTTCATTCAGCGGCGGTATTTTCCCAAATTATCACAATACTACAATAATTTATATTACTTAAAAACTTAAAACTATGGAGGTAAAAGTACTTTCTAACTCCATGCTTAAAACTTCATCGAAAACGCATTACTATAGAATCGTCTGCTTCTCTATTTAAAATTAATGAATCTTTCATTTATATCACCTATATTACAGACTCTAGAGCTAGATAATTCTGCGTTAAAGAAATTCAGCAATTCTTATACAACTCATCTTACAATCACTTGTTTATATTCTGCATTCATTAAACTTATGCTTCGTTGTAGAAATAATCAAAGTTTGATGATCATTTAAACTCAAAAATATTCTTATTGCGTTATCACAAATTATAGGTGCCCAGAAAATAAGCACAAATAAAGCGTGTAGGACGGATGCAACACTAAATAAAAATTTAAAAGAACTTTAAAACTAACGATTTTTATACTCGGGAAAAAATGGATCCCATATTTTATTTTGAAGTAGTCAGGTCATCTTTTCATATAATCTGGATGTAATTATTATTTTAATTTTTATTTAAAGAACTACCGAACATATTTTGCTGATTTTTTTTTTATATATTTTATATGATAGTTTGCATATTTCTTAGAATTTTCGAGATAATTTGTGGATTCTAACTTTGCATAAAAAATATTTGAACAATTAGGTGTCATAGGATTCAATGTAATTCACTGCTTCAACCCGGGTCCAATCTAAAACTAATCGGGTGACTCATTTACATTCCCACATGTCCCATAGACCATCTCAACAAGATACTAAAATTTCATTTTGATAAAGTCATTTTTGCGACAGTTATCGTGCGAACCGACAGGCAGAATGAAAAAAGCCAAAAATCTTTTCAACTATGTTGGAAACTGTTAAAAATTTGGAATGCTGGAAATATCAAAATTGTCTCTATACATGTCGTAATATGTACCAAAAATGTTTCTTGCGTTAAGAGAAAAGTATAGTGCGGATTATTAACACTTTTTTATTTATCTCAAAAGTTAAGCAGTTCAGTCTGCAGCTAGAAGATGGGAGGATGATATGTCAATCTCTCTCATCTCATCGAAGTCTGTAGCTTTAAAATTATTTTCTACTTTCCCTTACGATACGTGGTAATGTATAGGGAAAGCATTGGAATTATGTCGAAAATCGCAACTTGAGTTTTCGACGCATCTAAACGGTTCGGAACCTCTAGAACACGAAAAACTATTTTTATCGTGACGTCTCTCTCTCTCTCTCTCTCTCTGTGTGTGTGTGTGTGTGTGTGTGTGTGTGTTGGCGTATGGTGGGAAGTGAGGACATTCATATGTTTACACACCTTCCAAGTGGGGACGCACCGGCAAGTGGGGACGTCCTCGCTTTGGATTTTTGCAGAAATGTGCTATTTAATGACAGATAATATTCTGAAAAAAGTTTGGTTGACTTTTGGCATAGGTCCCCAGTTAGGTAGTATATGTATATAGTCTGTGTATAACTGTGTATAGCTCGCGAATATCTGTGTGTGTCTTGCAAAAAAACACGTCCGCGGTTTATCAGAATTGCAACATATTGTGTGTATGCGAAACTGGTTTTCAGAGGGAAGGCGTAACTGCCCTCTAGCTAAATCTGCGAAACACCCGTGTTGGTCTTTGAGGGAAACCGAGGACAACTCATAGAACTATCAAATTGAGGTATTAGCTTCTTGGGAGCCCCTAGAATCACTAGAGCCCCCCTTAAAGGATACCCCCCCCCCAAAGAGATATGCATACATTTTTTTAGCAAGCACAAACCCCTCCGCAAATTATTGTAATTTTGATTTTGAAATATATTCTAACTCGCCAAAAGAGAAAAATATTACACTTCTGAAACTAATGTAATTTTTTTTTTCTTTTGAGGTCCCATTTATAGTTTGGGAGAAAATGTTATAAGAAACAGATTCTAGCCAGACTGTCTTTTATTATTTCCCATATGTCAAGAAATATTCCCGTCCAGGAAGCTAAAAGTATTTAGAAATTAAGTATACACAACCGTCTTCACAGCATATTTTTGCATAGCATTTATAGAAATACAGTGTGATTCAGTTTTTGAAGAGTTGTGTGTAGTTGTAAAATACAGTATTTCTCTCTGTATGCATATTCTGTATCTGTGTAAGCATTTGCCTGGTAATAAATGGAGCCCAGGTTCGGAATTCAAAACACGGATAAAACTCAAACCGCGAAGACAATTTTATTTTTTTTAAATTCAATTAAAACTTATATTTCAAATACTTTTTTTTTATTCTCTTTTAATCCTTAGACTCTTGACACTGCATTTTCTCTTCAGTGAGTTAGAAAAACATCTCTCCTGAGATGGTTCAACAGTTTATTTGTTGCTGCTAATGCGAGTTTTAAAGAGACTTCATAAAATCGGGAAAATGGATGTACTTTATTTTAAATGTAAGCAGTCTGAGAGCAAAAATTTTGATCTGACTTTAATATATACACTTTTAAACTTGCTTATACACTTTTAAAACACGGACCATGCATATACACCTTTAAATCGCGGACCATGCGAATACACCTTTGAAACGTGGACGGTGCATATATACCATTAAAACGCGGGCCATGCGTATACACCTTTAAAACGCGGACAATGCATATACACCGTTAAAACGCGGGCTATGCGTATACACCTTTAAAACGCGGACGATGCATATACACCGTTAAAACGCGGACGATGCATATACACCGTTAAAACGCGGACCATGCGTATACACCTTTAAAACGCGGACAATGCATATATACTTTTAAAACGCGGACCATACGTTTGTACTTTTTAAATGTGAATTACTTTTCAAAAAAAGATAAAAAAAATATATATCTTGAGTGGGGCGCATATTATCATCTTGTGTTTTTATATTATTTATTTGATTTTCTAAAATAAATATTCAGAACTAGATTTCTTTCTACTTGGTTCGTTTCCTCGGAAAATTAATAGATCTCTGAGTGATGTTCATCGATTAAAAAATGCTCACCTAACTTTATTCGATTTATTCAATTTGTTCGAAAGATATGGCACTACATTAAAAAAAATATAGATGAATAAATGTTTTAATATCTCGAGAGCAGATCGGGATAATTTCTAAATAATGATGTCCATTCATTTAGGATTTAAGCTGTTTGTTTATAAAGCATTCAACCATTTGAAAATAGGAAATTTATATATTTTTTTTCGAATTGCTCTATTTTTGACCAAAACCATAAACTATCTCAAGAACAGTGCATATAAACCTCATGTAAATGATGACATTCGTGTTAAAAAGCTGACATTATAAATACATAAATATTTCTCTAACACTTCATATGTTTAAGTTTACTTATTTTTCCGAATTTGAAAAGTATGATAAAAAAATAAGATCTATTCTTTGATCCGTTTACCCCAACAGGTAATAGGCTTCTAACATTTACCGATTGAAATAATCGTACCAAATTTTTTTCTGTATTATCAACTTGTTCGATACTATTGTACCCACAAAGAAATAGACAGATGGTTAACATTGATTAATTCATATTCAGGGATGCTCCAAAACGCGTATAACCTATAACCTTCAAAATAAATACAAGAATTTGATTTTTGACTCATCAAAATTGTTTTTACATATAGTCATATACTATGTGCTGAAAGGAAAAAAAATAGTCATATGGGATTAATTGATTTTAATGAAGGAAAGGGTAGATATGGGCATACTAATAAGGGAAAAATTACTTAATACGAGAATATGCACCACGTTCATGCTCCATACTAATAAAACCACAGAAACCCAATGGGCACAGTCATTTAATGCCATCTGAGTTGAGCCCCTTCCCACAATTTTGCATATCCGTTTAATTAGAAAAATATCTATGTTTTAACAATGGAAGCCAAAATATAGAACACTAAACGCAAAACACATATATTTTAATATGCGGAAAAAGTACAAATATTGCTAAATCCCCCTGTATAGATATTTAAAGACACCATATGTACAAATTTGTTATGGCAATTCTGTCCACAATAGAACAGAATATAGAAATACGTATATAGAGCAAGTAGCTGGGGGTTTGAAAAGTTAGTCGGTATGAGTAGAACTGCCTATTGCACGATAATTTATATGAGTATTTTACCAACTAACCAAAAAACTACTTTTTGACAAGCGAATATGATAATACTGCATACATTTGACACAAGCACATTCTCCTGATAGTTTAGAGTGCTTGTGTCGAGATCAACAGGCTAGGGTTCTAAATCTTTATAATCGGTACAAGACTTCATACAGACTCATGCACGGTATTGTCGAATTTGGTATATTAAATGAATATAAGTGCAAGTATGCGATAATTTTTAAAAAATTTATTCATTTGTTAAGGCCAAGAAGTATTCTGAAGTCTTCTGTGGCCAAGAAGTATTCTGAAGTCTTCTGTGGCCAAGAAGTCTTCTCTTAGGAATACATTCTGAAGTGTTCGCTATGCGGTCAGAATAGCTCAGGCAGAGGCATATATGAAAAATATTTTTAAAAAACTGAGTCACATTACGTGACCTCAATTTTTGCATAATATATCCAAATAAAACATGCTTTTCTGGAAAAGTTTGTTTCCTACTGTAAACATATAGCATATATATATGATCATTGTATAGGAGAGGAGAAAATTTTAGTTTCAAGTTCCAAACAAATATATCGATTGATTGGAGTAGCACAATGTACCCCAGTTTATTTCCAGTTAAAATTGAGACGGAAATGCTCTGATCTCAATTCATTTTTGGTTCGAAGTACTTAAAAAGCATCGACTTATTTTATAATACCGAAAGTATTTTAAAAACATCCATTTATTTTGTAATACTGATCATTTAGTTATATGATCTTCTCCTTTCAGTACAAAAAACGTGCAATCTTTTAAGAACGGAACATCTTTACATCCTAAATGATATTCACTTATAAATGAATAATTTTATATAAAACTAGCAGCATACCCGTTCTTCGTACGGAGTATATAATATAAATAAACTTAAAATTCACAATCATGTGCAAATTCCTGTAGTATACTAAATGGCATTTTTAATCAAAATATTCTGTTAAAATATTTAACATAATGCTCCTAAAAAGAAGTTAAGGAATGGCTGTTCTCGTTATTCAAAATTATCTTCACGGGTAGATCTGAAGAGAATATAATATCCTGGCCTTTTTTGTAAGCAAATTTATAAAAAGTATGGAATTGAATCAATATATGCAAAATAATAGCGTATTGTATGGGACCCGTACTACTTATATACGCGAATATTAGAATATATAACCTGTATTAGTAGATTACATATATAATTTGAAAATATCAATAAATCCGTAATTTTTAAACCAGTAGGCAGTAATTAATTCCAATATGTTCCCAAATGAAAGTGCTAAAATTATATGGGAAGATAAACCCGTACTACTTATAATGTCATAGATTAGAAGATATGTCCTAGTGTTAGTAAAAGATTACCCGTATTATAATATTTAGTCTGAAAAATTTTTGCCAATATATAACAGATTACTTAATAAATTAAAAATATCAATAATCCCCGTAATCTTCATACCGGAAGGCTTGATTCCAATATATGCCAATATACATGTACTACTTATATTCTCTTAGATTAGAAGATATACCCGTGCATTTGTAGAAGATTATTCGTACAACGTACAATATATGAGTTTCAACAATTTTTGCCGCAATAAAACAATGCCATAAGAAATTGGAAATATCAATAATCTCTGAATCAATAATCCCCGAAAACATCAATAATAATAATGTTTAAACATGAAGATCGTAATTGATATTATCCAGTCAAAAATACGATGGCAATGAAATTATTTTATATACATATCTTCATCATTAAAATCGGAAAAGATTTAATAAAAATCTTCTTCCTCATAAACACATTGAATTTAAATCCGTTGTTAAGCGACATGTTATGATATGCTTCAAATAAATTGGTGGTCAAAATATCGTCTGAATATCTCTAATGAAGGTTTGGTGACATTTTAAAAAATCGCCAAATTTATTGCCAAGTGGGACTATAGAACTGACAGTCCCACTTGGCGATAAATTGACGAACCATCATTAAAATATTATCCCCTAAAAATACACAATTTCGTTTATTTAGGGCAATTCATCAATTTCAAAATATTTTTATGGATTTATAAATATTTTTATCAATTTGGTGACATTTTAAAAAATCGCCAAATTTATCGCCAAGTGGGACTGTAGAACTGACAGTCCCACTAGGCGATAAATTGACGAATCATCATCAAAATATTATCCCCTAAAAAAACACAATTTCGTTTATTTAGGGCAATTTATCAATTTCAAAATATGTTTATGGATTTATAAATATTTTTATCAATTTGGTGACATTTTAAAAATTCGCTAAATGTGTTACTAAGTAGGGCGGTTGGACTGACAGACAAATGCTAACGAAACACCATTTCAGTACTTTCTTTTAACAAAACAAAATAAATTTCATTGATTTACGTCATTTTGATCAATTTGGGGACATTTCAATCATTTTAGTAACTTTTATGAAATTTGCCAAGTTAGCGATATCCAGCCAAATTCGTAGCTCTAAATTCGCAGATCTGAATAAAATATCGTGATCCAGTTTGTACATACTAAATGAAAACACTAAAATATTGTTAGAAGATATACCCATTCTACTCTTTTTCTGTTTAAACAATTGGATAAATGAATTTATTGGGTAAACAAAATATGAGTTTATTAGCTAAACACAATATATAAGCTTAAAACCTCTTTGCTAAAATAAATGAAAGTGGTGTATGCAGTTCTCAATTAATATAATTAAAAAAAATCAAACCGTTCATTTATAAGATATATTTTAATACCCATTTATTTAATATTCAAATCGAAAAAAAAATAATAATAATTAGCAAACATATTTAATTTCATTCCTTGGCCGAGCAACACGATATAAGATAGAATCTTCCTCATAAAATGCGAAATTAAATAACCATTTTAATATGTTTATACTTCTAATCGTTGAGTAAAAGCTTGTGAAATACAAAACATGGAGGTAGATTTTTCCATTTAAATTCATGTTTCAAACAATTCATGCTTTCAGATAGTGACTATTTAATGCAAAAATCCTGCATCAAACTCAAAAATAAAGTTTTAATTCCCTTTGACGTTTTAAACAAACGATTTTTATCCTTTGCGTTTGGATAAACCACGGAGTTGGAGAGTAGAACTCCTATAAAAAAGTTCCGTTTTTCATTAATATCTCGACAATTCCTGGCTTTAGAAACTCGAAACTTGGGCAAAATTTATGGGGGGCTATTTCAAGGCCACCCACAAAATTTCATTAAATTCAGTTCAGCCGTTCTCTCGTGATGATGAGATAAACGAAAGTTTCGTTTTTTACTAATATCTCGAGAACCACTGGACGTAGAAATTTCAAACATAGACTAAATTTTAAGTGGGGCTATTTCTAGGCTACCCACAAAATTTCATCAAATTCGGTTCAGCCGTTCTCCCGTGATGATGGGACAAACAGACAGACAGACAGACAGACAGACAGACAGATTTTCAATTTTATTTATATAGATTACTAATTGCAAAAAGCTTTCAATACAAATATTTTTATAATTTTTTTAATTATCGAAAACAAAACATGTTTGAAAGATTGAGTATACCCCTTGTCTGATCTCTCTGAATGTCAACAGTCTAAAGGTATCCATACCTGTTATAGATTATAGTCAATTATAAATTATATGTTTATTCAAGTTATGAAAATCAGAGTTAAATGGAAATATTTGATCTTGTTTACCTGATACTGGAACAAAAGATTTTACGAAATTTTGTGAAACTAGAGTAAAATAACTTTTTCTTCCTATTTTTTTATATAAAAAAAAAAGAAAAGTGCTAAATCATAAAGGATGCAAATTATTGTGTAAAATTAGTTGATCAGTAAAATAAATAGGCCACTAAGTTTACTGATTAAAATAACAGTACGAAACTTCGTTTGGAGTACCTAATTTGTTCGAGAGATATCGTGTCTACAGGGAGGCATCGTTTAAAAATGATTGATTTGTATTCAGGAAGGCTCAAAATGTTTAAATTCATCCAAATCGAAGAGTCGAATTATTTACCAGTACGTTATGTATAGTAGTATATGTGAAAACAAAGAAAATCTTGATAGATTCTGTGGAGAATCACTACCTTGAATTTTCATACATAATCGAGAATTACTTCTCTATACAAGAAATGCTGTGTAGCCTCGATTGTACAAGTAAAACTATTTGTTTCATAAAAATGCTAAATATCATTTTCATTTAAGTGTCCAAATTTAGTTTACTTATTTGACTCTAAAAATGCGCTCAATATTAATGATCAGAATTTTTTGAAAGAAACTTTAATAGTTAAAAATGCAAACATTTTTTGAGTTTGTTTCTAGCTAAGCCAGCGAGGTGTTTTAACTACAAAGGGAGATATAGTGTTCAAATTTTTGTATTGTGAACAATGAACTTGGTTTGAGGGTGATGGCCCTTTCTTCTATCCTGATTCATATGGTGCTTTAAATATGTGAAAGTTTAATTATTTTTTCAAGCAATGTTAATTTTTATTTCTATCCTTTATTGAGCCTTAAATTGAAAGGGAAACGGTATTATTTAAATGAATCTGTTTCCTGAAATCTGGTATTAATTCTCGGTGCTTTAATTTAGGTATCGTCTTGAATCGAGGAAAAAGGCAATTTACAAAAGTTATAATTTCCTGAAGGATTACCTTTTTTATAATTATTTAATTACCTAATTCAAGTTGAATCCCAGTTGTTAGAGGAAAGACTATTAAAGTTATGTTTATATTTTATTATTACTAAAGCACTGCATTTCTGTTGACGTTCCGGTTTTAGAACTAGAGAAAGCACAGTGCTTTGTTTAAAAACAATTTTTAGTTTTTTAAACTAATAATAAAAATTTCAATTTCGGCGTCCCTGTGAGACGGCGCCCGAGGACGTCACCTCGCCGTCTTATCCCTTGTCACGGCCCTGACTATTAACGCAGAAGTAGACTGAAACATCTAACTTTAAAATCAGTATAAAGCTATAAATTTCCATATGTGTTTTTTGTCTGGGTGTGTGAGTGGGGGAGAGTTACATACAATATCATTTTACAGAAAGGTTCGGGAGTTCTGAGGACAGTTTGTTGCCGTAGATTTCATGTATAAGAATTTTTTCATGTAATCTAAAATATTCCATGTGTGGAAAACTTTGAGTATTACAAAAGCAAAATTTGGAAATAAGAGTATTATTTTATTAATTATTTATGGATCTACGAGAAAAATTCTGACATACAAAATAATTAATTAACAATTTTATTTTGTTTCATTTCCACTGATTAGAAATACCCATGGTTGATATATTTTTATCTCACGTAGTAAAATAAATTGTCTTGTCTCATGTGCGTGTCGTCTGTAACCGAAAATCGAAGTTTCGGACAACGGCGAAACTTTGTGCGGTACTAAAGTTTTCTGAATAATACTATTCGACGAGATTTTTTTTAATTCAAATTAGCTTAACATTAGGGGGCTGGACAACCCAGCGATTAAAACATCACTTAGAGGATCCACGTTCGATTCTTGACTCTAACCAAACTGTACATATTTGTATAAGTGCTTTGTGCAGTCGCGCATAAGTATCATTCAAAAATGCTCTAAATACCGCCGTTTTAAATGTCAGCAATAATCAACGGATATCCATACAAATCCTTCTTTCAGATCCTTGTGGAAGCATTCTATAGTATGTTTAAAAGAGTGTTAATCATTTTTTAAGATATTCACAGAAGAAAATGGAATATATTTCAAAAATGGCGTCACCGCATCAAAATAAAAAAATGCCCTGGCCGCATCAAAATAAAAAAAAAAAAAAATTAATAAAAAAACATAAACTGGATTATTCTATGTAACATGTGAATATTACCTTTATGCTTATTTTTATGTAAAAAATAATGTATTAGACGATTTTTGGAATGCTAGAATTCTCTGTTTTTAAGAAAATCTACATTTATAGACATTTAGGAAAATAGTTAATGTAATGGGATCTTTCGAAAGCCCTCCGTACCGTCGATATATTTGTCGGAAAGATGGAGAACTCCACAGGCATGTCCTTCTCTCTGATTTTTATGAACAAATTTTATTGTATGTATTAGAGTGTTGTCCTTTTTTAAAGATGTTTCCAAAAGAATGAGATTAGCTATGCTATCAAAATGGTATCTGTTTGAGCCGGCCCATAGCAAAATAAAAAAAAAAATGTCTTAGTATTAAATCCGTGAATATTCACTCTATGCATATTTTTACACAAAACAAAATAAATAGTCGATTTTTAGAATGCTAGAACTATCTGTTTTCAATTATAGACATTTAGAAATATAGTTAATGTGATAGGATCTTTCAAAAGCCTTCCGTACCGTAGTAATGTATGACAGAAAGATATAGGGGCTTCACACGCGTGTCATTCTCTCAAATTATTTTCATCTATTACACTATTCATGCACTTACAACTTGTATGGTAATGCAAGGAAAAAGGGATATAGTACCTTTAGTGCCTGTATTGCATATATGATGTATAATACTTAATTTCTGGGTGTTGTTACAGGCCTATTTTTACCAGGCATTCACACCATGAAATCCAATTTTCAATTGCTTACATTATATGTGGAACAGGGAAATAGGGGTATTTAATATATTTAGTACCTGATTTATATATAAAGGAATATTTCTCCAGCCTAAAGGGATTTTTCTCCAGCCCAACATTAAGTCTATTTTATTTGCACCACAAATGCTATTCAGACCATTTTCAATCAAATATAGGCCACTGGTATTTAAAATATAAGTAATTAAATTTCTTTAAAAAAAATGATATATATATATATATATATATATATATATATAGTTCATTCTAGGATTTCAAAAGGGCTGGGAGCTACCTTTTGAGAAAAGGCACATTACGTATGATAAGGCCAAATATTTTTAGAAGGGCCTAATTAAACATTTTAGCTAAAGGATACATTGTATAATGTAGGCCACACGTAGAATATAAAACAGATACAGACAATTTATCTATTTCATATATTTATATAAAAGTAAATTGTGAGGCACTCCTATGTCTATTAGTAAGGAAAATTCTCCTTAGTGGATCTACTTTTATAAAATCTATTATTTGGCTCTTGAGGCAGAGGGGGAGATTTTTAAAAATTAGAGAAAATTTAAGAGTTTGGCAAAATACAAAATTTATTTTTTCTGATAAGACAGACAAATTATCAGAAATATGTTTATTTTTTGATGAGCAATATTGCCAACATGCCTTTATTATTGCTATATTATCATTTTTGAAATTAAATAATTTTTCAAAACTTTAGGTGTTTTTCCTAAATCTAAGTCATTGTCAGTTTCCCCATCCTTTCCATTTCTTATAAGTTTTCAAAATTTAGATTTTTCATTTATCCAGTTTCTGAATATTTTAAACATTTATTATTACTCATTTCTTAAATCTTATTCTAAATCATATCAATGTTATTGTTATAGGCCTTTATAAGTGTTATACAATTGTTTTCAAGGTCATCATAGAAAAATTAATTTACCATGAAGAATTCAAATGCTTTTTGTGATAATTTTCAAAGCACCCCCTCCCTCCCATATAATACTTTAATTTTTCAAGAATATTTCAGCTATTATTGTATGACTAAAATTACGGATTATTCCCGAATATAGCAGTTTCTTGGGTTTTCTCATCTTGATTTTTTTTTTACCTTTCTAAGCTAAAGCATTTACTATTATATATTCCTTTTTTATTTTTAAGAAAGCCGGCCACTAATTTTATTTAATTTATGGAATTTTATCAATGAGTATTGGCGATTTTTAATTAATTTCTATTCTTGTTTCTACTTTTTGATCACTTATTCTTTAACTTTTAAAACATCGCGATCCCGATATTTCGGTCATTTTCCCCGTCATATTATCGGACGTTATGAATTGAGCAACCCTTTTTATTGTAAAAATCCCCCAATATGTTTATTTCATAACAATTAAATTCTTTATTCTTTTGAAGAAATTTGATTTTTCTTAATATTTCGACGTTTAAGAATTTAAAGAATATCACTCTGTATCACTAAACAAATATGACATTTTACTAATTTTACCGATCAAAAGAATGGGAGAGGGGTTGAGGGCATAAACCAACTTTGTCTGCGTCTGCAAGTAAGTTAAAAATCTATCGAATTTAACTTTGAATTGCTGAAATTGCTCCGAGAGAGAAACTGTCGCGCACCGAAACTTAAAAAAAATGCGAAATTCTTACGATCTATAGCTTTAAAATGAATATAAAGTAAGGCTTGGCGGAATAGTAGCCTTTAAACGCACTATTTTTGTCACTCTCTTTCATATTTACTGTATAGTAGTTTATGGACTAGTACATATGTAGGTTAAAGTAGAACAACAATACGTCGTCGTAATATCAGCAATATGGCTCGGTTCAGGGCCGATCCTAGGGTGTCGGCCGCCCGCGTGCAAAGACCTAATGTGCCGCCCCTCTAGAGAATTTTTCATATTTTGACTAATACTTAACGTTGACGTTATAAATTCATCTACCTGTATAAGAGTAAAAAGTAAAACATTAATAAAAATGCAAATAAAATTTGAAGTGCAAAACTTTATTTTTTGGCCAGCTAATAGGTTATAATAGCGACAAAATACTTTAACAAAATTATAAACAAACAAAAATATTACCTTTGAAATAAAAATAGACATTTTATAATTAGAAATGCAAAACAACAGTATTTACTCAGAAAATATAATCTAATAAAAAAAAGTACTAAAGCATAAATCTCGTGAAACGAAAAGTATATAAATCAGTCCTTCTACTAAGACTACCTAATAATTAACTATAAAATAACTTTTCTGGCTTTCTGAGAAGAAAATTTGTCAATAATTTCGGTGAAATCAATTTTTTCAGAGATTTCGGATTCAATAGAGATGATGCCCAAATCTGAAAGCCTTTCTTCTGTCATATTATTTCTCAAGTAATTTTTAATAATTTTTAATTTACTGAAACTTCTTTCACCTGAAGCCACAGAAACAGGTAAGGTTAAAAAATTTCTTATTGCTAGAGCAAAATTTGGAAAACAGGAAATGAGTTCATTTTTGACTATAATTTCTAATATCTCAATTGGCTGTTTTTTACCTGGAAAAATATCTTTGAATGAAGTTATTTCATTAAAGAGTTGTATACCGTCTATATCTTTCACAATACTTCCTCCTGTAGCTGTAACTTAATATCTAAGTCAATGCAGGCTTTCATGAGATCATCATTAGAAACTCATAGAAAGCAGAATATTGAATGGCACTCAGATAATACGGTAAATCTTTCATTTACCAAAGAGATTGCAAAATAGAAAGCAGTCTTGAATTGCTGGAAGAGATTTGAAACTGGTTCATCACTACCCTCGTAATCAAATAAACGGACCTTTTTCCTGAGCTTCGACATGGGAAATTCGAGATCAATACCTAAATCTCTAGCAAGTGTTGTTGCTGAATCGACAAATAGTTTAAAATTATTGTCAGATCTTTGGGAAACTAAATATTTTTTAAGATTATCTAAGCCTTCAATGCATTTCGCGATGTTTAATTTAGGATTTTGAAGCATTTTACTCAATACATCAATTCTTAATATTAAATCATCCCAAATTAAAATTGAACACAAAAATTTAAATGTTTCAAGACTTTTAATTATTGATTCAGCACCCATTTTTGTTTTCATGTCTCTGGTGGTATCTTCAATTAAGGCATTTAATGCGGTAATAATGTTTTTTAGGTCTTGTTTTAGAGGTCTAATAGCATTGATACGACTTTCCCACCTTGTTTCACTTAATGGTTTTAAAGTTAGACTTTTCACGTATTTTTTCAGTAAATCCCATCGATATGAGGACGCAGAAAAGTAATTATATACCTCTTGTACCATATCAAAAAAACCAGAAATTTCACCACTGGAGCTGGCAGCGTCATTAACGACGAGATTTAATGTATGAGCCGCACACGGCACGTATAATGCTCTAGGATTGATATCGAGAATCCGTTTCTGAAGCCCTCTATTTTCCCCCTTCATGTTCGATCCATTGTCGTAGCCCCGACCCCGTATATCTTTAACTTCGAGCTGCAGACTAGGTAATAGCTTCTCTAATAGAAATTTGCACAGACCTTCTCCAGTGGTATTAGTTACTGGAAAAAATCCTAGAAAAAATTATAAAATATCTACCTTACCATCAGTAGTGTTCACACATCTAATTACAAACATTATTTGCTCAGTGTGGCTAATATCTGGTGTAGAGTCGAGAATTATAGTGTAATATTTGGCTTTTTTGACAATGCGTGTTATCTCATTACGAATAGATTCGGCTAAAATATTAATTATTTCATTTTGAAAATGCTGCCCTAAGTAGTGTGGAATACGTCTTTTGTTATCTTTGTATTTACTGACATTATTAAGGTGTTCTGAAATAACTGGATCAAATTTGGCCGACATCTCCACTGCCTTTAAATAATTACCATTATCTCTATGATACAACTTCGTACTAGTTCCTCTGAATGCCAAATTTTGACTGGCTAAAAATTGTACTACAGCAATCATTCTTTCAATGATGGCGAGTCATCGCTTTTTCTATCGATTGTAAACATTTTGTTGTTCCGCGTCAAAAGTACAATTATTTTCCAGCCTCGTCTTTATTTCGCACCACGATCTTATAAGGGTTTACGTGTTTTAGAATGTTTTCATGCTTATTAAGGTAATCCGAACAATGACGCCAATCAGAAAAGCCAGTCCTTACAAGTTGTGTTGAACTATCTTTACCAAACAATTTACATGCAAAACAAAAAATACGATTTAGTTTTATGGAATATCAGAGCCACGCGCGATTTATTTTCTCCCCGTTCACTAAAGTTTTGTTATAATATGAACAGCTAAATTTTCTGCCACTCTCATCGACTGGAAATTTAAAATTTGCTACTTGTTTGGAACCATGTTCTACCAATAAATCAATATTTTCTTCCTTAAAATGTTAGGCCAAGAATATTACGTTACCTTCATTTTACTCTTAATAGTAATGCCTAAAACTAGATAAATTGAAACCCGTTTTAGATGCATTAGTTTCAAAATTTAAATCTATACACTCCTGATAACTGATTTAAATCTATATACACTCCTGATTAACTGACACCTATTTTATTCAAGGTAAGTTATTTTTAATACGCTAAAATTTTTAATATTTTGATAAAAGAAAATTTGAAAGAAAAATATACATCAAATAGAAAATAAGAATTTCCTTTATTCCTGAAAATAGTAGAATGCTGTGTTGAACGGGTGATTTTTAGTGAATTTTTTTCGAGAGTTAGGCTTAGCGCAATAAAATTGCCGTCTCCTAGGAACAGTTCGAAAAAGAAGCGGTCCGTCCTTTGGGCCGCCGCAGTTCCGGAATGCCGCCTTCGCGAAAGTGTTAACTTTGCCGAAATAATTCAGTTCTAATTTACAAAGGGGACCGCTAAAATAAAGTTTCTTTTGACCATTGATCTGCGAGCCGCGTGCCGACCGTGGTATACATAAATAAGCCGACGCACAGTGGAACGAAACATCCTTAGGCGTCTCAAAAATATGCCCCTTGGTTATATTTTTAGATAGAAATTTAAAATTTGGTATCCTTTTCTATGCCGTATTACCGGCTCTGCCACGAATTTCGCTATCAAATGAAGGATGTGTATAAAGAGTAGACATTAATGGACAATGGACCAACACACTGTGCATTAACATTCTATTTTTCTTAAACTATGGGACTTATTTTGATTTTTCAATAACTATTTAAAATTCAGCATACTTATTCGACTTATTATAAGTTTTAAAAAACTTTGTTTGATTGATAGAACTATATGCGGCCTGCGGCCGCCCCTTGTTTTGGCCGCCCGTGTGCGGTGCACGCACTGCACACCTGCTAGGATCGGCCCTGGCTCGGTTGATGTCCTTTATTTGCTTTCGGCTCCTAAAGATGCAGCGTATACCCGAAACTAAGCAGCATTATTCGAATATAGGAGTCTTACCAGAAACTATTGCATATAGATTATTATTTTTTTTTAATTTATCATGATGCAAAATATGTTATAATGAATATTTAACCAATAGAGTTTCGAGTCGAGTAACATTTTAATTTTGATGTACAACTTTAATTCCGGTTATACATCCGCTTTCGGAAACCCTTTAAAATTTGAGGCAGTTGTAAAAATGATGAAAACCCTTAGTGCAGCGTGTAAAGTTCGACAGGGCGCTGGTAGGGTCAAAGGATAGAATCACCACCTCCGCGCTAGGTTATGTAAATACATAAAAGGCCTTTAGATGCATATTTCAAGTACTTTATTTTCCTTTACACATCCTATATATCTAAAGAATTAGACGACTATAAAATATAAAGCGGATATATTAGACGAAATATCTAAGTATAGAAATATCTACGGGGTTTGGCCGGTTATTTCGTTAATCGCTAGGTTTTCAAATTGAATCGCCGACGTGGGAATTTTAATACCTGGACTAGGGGGCTGGGGAGAATGAATGTTCACCCCAGGCATGGGGAACAATGAAAACCCTTTAGGGTAACGGGCAACCCTTTAGGGTCGCCCTTCCGCTTATCTTGACTTGTCAAGCTCAGAGAGATGTGATTTCACCCTACGGGGCGAGCGAAGCCGACAAAGGTCGAAGGATAACGCTAATGGTGTCCCGCTTTATTAGTTCACACGTCACTCATTTGGTTGTAAATATTGTTGTAACTTTGAGTCTGTTTAAAGTACCTTGACTTTGAGTGGCTTTAAGCGATCGAAATGTATCCATACAATTCTTTCTCCCAGATACTTGTGAATGTATTCTATTGTAAGTCTTAAAAGTGTTGATCATTTTTTAAGATATTCACAGAAAAAAAATTGACTAAACTACAAATGTGGCGTCCACTTTAGCCGGTTCACATCAAAATTAAAAATATCAATTATTCTTATATTTAGCTCATGAAAATGTACTTTATGCATAATTTTATGCAAGAAAATAAATGTGCCGATTTTTAGAACGGTAGAAGTGGCTGTTTTGTAGGAATTTTACATTTATAGACATTTAGAAAAGTAGCTAATGTGATGGGATCCTTCAAAAGCAAAATTCGGCAACTACTAATTTATTTCTGCAGTGCGTATACTTTAAAAAATGTGATAGTTTGAACTAAATGCCTTATTAAAAGTCCATTTAAAATATATTTACAAACACGTTTTAAAAACAATCACAGTCGAAAAATTTTATGAAAATATTGATTTATTAAAGTAATATATTGATTAAGAATATGACTAAAACTCGAATTATATGAAATTCCATATCTGTATATGCAATTGCATATTTGAACACTTAATTATAGAGCATGTAAATACATAAAAGGCCTTTAGATGCATATTTCAAGTACTTTATTTTCTTTTAGCTTACATTTTTTATATTTTAACTATTTTTTTACCTTTTTAAAATAGCTAGATAAGTTAACATTGTACAAAGCTAAACATATTTCACATTCAACACCCAAATTACATGACGTACTAAGGTTATGAAAATATTATAAGAAATGGTGAAATATTTCCAGGGTAAAATAACAAGTGACAGGTTTGGTAAAAGAAATGGAAAGCAACTTATACTAGTACCTGACGTTTTACATACGTTTTTTCAAAGAGCTGTTGTGTAAAATTTTCTGTATAAGCATTATGAGTAAAAATTCCTAAAATTAAATCTAGTAAATCAAACCGAATAAAATCATGCATTTATAATCATAGAAAAAGCTGTCTACAGGTGGTGTTATTATATTGTGTAAATGCGAGAAAAAATTATTCAGAAAAAATATCAGATCAGCTTGTAAAATCTGCTATCCACATTTCAGAGAGAAAAAAAAAAACTGGAGAGTGAACACGCAGTTATAACTAAATCGTTTTCAGCATAAAATATTGAAAACTAAATATCACTTTTAGTTCTAAAGATTACGATTACTGTCCAATAATATCAGTTAATATTAAAAGAACATTTTTGGCATTAAAATGATTTTAGATGATAAACAACAAAGTCTACGTGTCAAGAACTTAGAAAAACACATTAGTTGGTTACAGCAATAACATTTACTCACTATATGAAAATTTTAACTGCATTTGAATAATGATATAAAAACTTTTGATTTGCAATAATAGTTTGCTTGAGTTTGGGTGAAATTCCCTGTTTTTAAATGCTTTCAGATGCATAAATGATATTCGAACAAAATATATAAATACATGTATTTTATTTTATAAGTTATTATTTCTTGAATTTTTGATGCATAGTTGCATGCATATTTTGACAAATTTTAGTGCATGTTATGACATTAGTGTAGTATCGAAGGAGACATATCGTGCAACTGCAGTTATGTAGGAGGCCTCATAACCATCCATTGATAATGATTAGGTTAGTTCTTCATATATAATTGCATTATGTTCTATATAGAGTCTATATTGGAGTATTAAATCCATCACTGTAAACAACCACATTTGATCTTCGACCTCCCTCCCCTGTTCGAGATCCTGACGGCACCTATATACCAATCTTGACACTTATTTAAAAAATTTAAAATTTTTGATTTTCATAAATTTCATTGAACTGTCAGCAAAAACATATCAATATTTTCCCTCAAAAGGCTCTCTTTGGTTTGGCCCAAGGATGCCTTATCAGCAAGCACAATTGAGAGGGAAATTAGACACTCTTATAAAACATCGAGTTTTTGCAATAAATTAATTTTTAGCATTTGGCAACAGAAGTTTGTATCCTTTAATCTATGTTGTTAAATTATTACAAGATATGTTTAGCTATATTTAAAAACTGTAAACACAGACAATAGTCATGATTTCGGAAAAGTAAAGGTGACAATCAAAACTCTCATAATGCCGGATTTAGTTTTCTATTTGGACCCTATAGTACAGAGAACTAACTAATTTAGAAATAGTTTTCGAAATTTTTTTATGTTTATGGTTTTAAGCTTCAAATTAAAGAATTCTTTTAACATAACTAGGGATAAATGTGTCATTTTGAATGGATTATAAATTATTTTTTTAACAGACATATTCTTAAAATAACACTTAAAAACTTCCCATAAAATAATTATTGTGTCCTATGAATATCCCTCACTTAAACAAAAATCATTTCTATCATATCGAAACTAGTTCACCATAGATTACATATAATGGGGCACTTTCATTTGTCGAGTCGAGATTCTGAATACCTTGACAGAAACATTTAATTTATTAACAACCCAGATTTTACATAACTAATGATTATTATTGCAATAGTTATGTGCCTTTAAATAAAATATGTGCTTTTAAATTTAAATTGTAAATAAATTATTGGTTATCTTTAGAAATTTCAAAAGTTTCTTGATTTTTTCTGAAATCCGTATTTTTTCTAAAATATGTAATAGCTTTTTATATGTGATATTATTATCGTTAAATCTACTTCCTGTCATCCAACATTTTAGAGGTGGTAAAATAAAATTGCATTTCAGTTAGAAAGTGTTTCATAATCAATGCTTTATGCATGATTAATTTTTCTTGTTTAGTAATAACACAAGAACCGGAGCAGCTATAAAACCCAAATTTAGCTTGTCGTTGACTTTTGTGATATACATTAATTCTTTGTATTTTAAACCTTATTGGATTGTATTATATTTTAACATTTGTATTTATATTTTTGGGGGTACCAAAAATATTGGATTGTGCCCCGCCTCAGGATATGATGAAATAACACATCTGAACATGTCAAAAGTAAGAGATGTGTTTACAAATGAATAACACAAGATAACTCGGGCGTGCTAAACCAACATACATTTAGTTTCGGTGCATTCATTAAGAATCATGTTGTTTTATGTGCTAAAATGTTTTAAACTAAGAAATTTACTTATACAGAAACGCATAGCTAATCATATTTTAATGATTTTCTTATTATGTAGCTGAATGATCCCCAATAGCTACAAAACTGGCCGCCATGTTGGTAGTATACAGCTATATGGGAACATCCTTCAAAATGTTGTGTCTCTCAAAGGTATAAAAAAGTCGTAACGCGTAATCAAAATGATTCTGTATTTTAAATCCAAGCATAAGCAGCTGCTGTTAAAAGATCCAGTATGTTTCGTTGTCGTATACAAGCCTTTCTCATAGGCATTGCCAGAATCTCTGAAGGGAGCGGGGGTCAGGGGTTCAAAGATCAAATGGGGCTACAATGCTGGATACTTTATAGCCGATATGGACACCAATAAGCAAAATATTCTTTGTGCAAATGATAAGGGAAACTTGAACAACATATTCAATCGATAATAAAAGGAAAAAGCAGCGTGAAACTGTTTCGAGGATATGCTGGATCCCCTTTGTTAGTGCTATAGAACCAACAAGTCAAAAAGACGAAATGGACACAAACAGAGGTGTGCATATATATCCAAGTCATGGATTGAATAATGCTCAAAATTAATGATAAAAATTACATCAATGCAAAGCTGAAATATTTTATTTTTGTATTTATATTTTTTTTATAAAGCTTACAACCATATTACTGAAAATTCTTACTTCAAAATTTTCTCTATCTCAGGTAAACTTATTATAATAGGCGAACAGTAAGGATCTTAGAGTGTTGTTGTTGAGACCCAGACTGTCTGACTTACCAGAAAGGTGTAAGGTAACTGTTTGGACGGCCGGGGAGAGCCACCCAATTTAGACCGGGTCAACAGGAACCCTACCCTCCTTCCCCTACCACTAACCTCTCGGAAGGACTTACGGACCCACATGTTTAACGGATCTTAAAGTGTGTGCGTGTGTGTTGGGGGGTTGACAATCAAATGGAGGATACAATGCTGAAAATAATCTTTCGGTTACATTCTAATAAATTAACCTAAAAGAGCATTCATTTATATCCATCATCTAACTGCAGCAATATAAATGTTATAAACAGAGAATCAGTATTATGTAAACCGGTGGTGTCAACATTTTATGCTTGTGACAACATTGAAGCACAACTATACTGACCTAATGTGTTTATGAATCGCATTTCATGACCAATAAAATATAGCTTACGACCCTACAAGAATAATTTATACTTTTATAATTCGAGGATAGATCAAATTCAGAAGTGTAACCCATATTTGATCTTCTACACCCCCACACATTATTTTTGGAATTCCAACTATGCCTATGATAGGAGGTCTGCATATGAAAGAAACACATTGCAGTAAGAGTTTTCAGGAATCTGGTCGTAAGTTTCATAAAAGACAACAGGTTTCTTTCAAATACAAAATGAAACTTTGTCATTTTTGCCCTGATGCACGTTTAAGCATTAATGTTTGACATTATTCAATCCACGACTTGGGCATATATACCACTCTATTTCTTCTCTTTGTGTCAGATTTTGTCCTTTCGATTTCAGGTTTGTTGGTTCTTTAGCATTGATGAAGGAGATTTCGCGTATTCTCGAAACAGTTGTTAGCCACAATTTTATTTATTTTTTCCTTGAATATCTTAGCCTTGTTTTCCCAATCCTTTGCACAATATGTTTTCGTTTTCGTATTTGTATAAGGAAGAACTGAGAATAAAAATTCAAAAAGTTAAAATTTTAAAAGAAAAGCAATTTTTTTTTAAAGTTAAAAATAAAATATTAAAAATATTTCCTAATTTGTTATTAAAACTATTTCGTTACTCAAACGTTTATATTTGAAAGGTAGAATTCCCTATACTCCTTTGTACGGAACTCACACATTATTGAAAAATGTACTTGTACGGAACTCGCTCGTTGTTGTAAAATTTTATTTAATATGTACATAAATCGCAAGAAATGGCACAAAATTTCAGTTGCACGGAAGTCGCACGTACGGAAGTAAAATTTACCCTTTAGCTCATTGCTTTTTCAAAGAGAAGATCTCTTTAAAAAATCAGTGTAGATTACGAGTGGGACAACGGTAATCTCAAAGGGAGAGTCTCTCAAAAGGACAGGTGTATAGCATAATACTATCCCAAACGTCTTGAACCCAATTCCTCTGAGAGTAGCTCTTTGCCCATTTCAGAATCTATTACTTTACGAACCTTGGTTGAAGTTCACCCTCTAGGTATACCCTTCGAGGCGTAATACAGCACAATAGATCAAAAGTAGCGCCTTTGACCCACTGACTGTCGGTCAAAGAATGAAGAGGGGACTCCTTGGTACAGGAAAGAAAATACCTCCAGAAAAGGGTTTTTATATTTTAAACTCGTCATATATGATAATCTTGATTCATCTAATATACTTCAGAATGTGTTTCAAATCAGGCGGTTCTTCTTTCAAATAAATAAAACAAAAGAATAAAAAATGATGTTTTTAGCATATGACTTTTAACAAATCTCGATTTTGTTGGAAAAATAACACAATCTAATTCCTGTTTACTATTAGAGCTCCCAAAAATTAATAGACTTATTGCAGTTACCAATTGAAAAATATGCATAAGAGATCTCGTGTAAATTGCTTTATTTCGTTAGATATAGTGCTCTCGGTGGAAAAGCAAAATATCTAATATCTCCCAATATATATCTCCCGAATAATATCACCCGATTAGTTTTGGATTGAACTCGGATTAATAAAATGAAATACATTGAACTCTATGGAACCTAATTTTTCAAATATTTAAGTGAATTTAAAATTCAAAAATTGCTTCGAAAGTTTTAGGAAATAATTAAATTATCCCATAAATATATAAAAAAAATAAGCAAAATATATTCGGTAGTTTTTAAAATAAAAATTAAAATAATAATTACACCCATATTATAGACCCGGCCGCCCACTTTTGATGCTCTATGTCTTCGGATGAGTCGGACGGCCTGGGTTTTCGACCCATATTATAGGAAAAGACCACGGGAGATACTTCAAAATAAAATATGTCATCCATCCTGAGTCAAAACCGTGACTTTTAAAAGTCTTTTTAATTTATATTTAGTGTTGCATCCGTCCTAAAACTGCTGTTTTTTGCGTTTTTCTGTGCATCTATATTCTGCACCAACGCAATTACAATATTTTTCTAGCTAAAATGATCATCAAATTTTGATTATTTCTACACCGGAGCCTAATTTTAACGTATGCAGAATATAAACACATCAAGCTGTAAGATGAGTTGTATACGAATTGCTGAATCTTTTTAACGCTGGCTTTTTAGCTCTGGAGACTGGAATAAAGATGATGAAAAATGAATAAAACTGAATAAATTTGATGAATGAAATAATCATTGATTTTACATAGAGAAGCAGACGATTTTTTATCATTGCTTTTTTTTGATAAATTTCGAGCATAAGTTTTAAGCATAGTAGAGTTAGAAAGTACTTTTGCTTCCATGGTTTTATTTTTTAAGTAAAAAATATATTATAGCAGTGTGATGAATAAAAGGAATGGAATAAAAGAGTTTGAATGAAATATTTACAACATTTACATGGAGAACCAAGGCGATTTATATTTCGAAGACGTTATTTGAATGAAGTTCTTTTTTTTTATGAAGTTTTAAGTTTTTAAATATTATAAATTATTGTAGTATTGTGATAATTTAAAAAATATTACCGCTGAATTATAGCATTTTATAGATGCTTAAATAAAATTGCATTTTAGTTGGAATGTGTTTCATAATCAATGCTTTATGTATGATAGATCTTACTTGTTTTAATTATCACAGAACTACAATCATTTATTTCACTTGGAAAATTAAACCATGGAGGTAAAAGTATTTTCTAACTCCATGCTTAAAACTTCTTTCAAATTTTATTCAAATGACATCATCGAAATATAAGTCGTCTGGCTTTCTATGTAAAAGCAGCGAATATTTCACTCAAACACTTTTATTCCAGACTCAAGAGTTAAATAATTTTGCTTGAAAAAATCAGCAATTCTTATACAAATCACCTTACTTGTTTACATTTTACATTTATTAAAGTTAGGCCTCGTTGTAAAAATAATCAAAGTTTGATGATCATTTAAGCTAATAAATGTTGTAATTGCGTTGGCGCATAATACAGATGCACAGAAAAACGAAAAAAAAAAAAAAAAGCGGTTTTAGGACGGATGCAGCACTAAATATAAATTAAGAACTTTAAAAATCACGATTTTGACACAAGATGGATGCCATATTTTATTTTGAAGTGGGTCACGTTATCTCTTCATATAATATGGGTGTAATTAATATTTTAATTTTTATTTAAAAAACTACCAAGCATATTCTGTTAGAAATTTTTTTTTATATATCTTATGGAATAATTTGAATATTTTCTAAAAATTTTCGAAGCAATTTATGAATTTTAACTTCGCTTAAAAAATGTTTGAAAAATTAGGTCCCATAGGGCTCAATGTATTTCATTTCTTCAATCCGGGTTCAATCGAAAACTAATTAGGTGATATTATTCATTTACATTCCCATGTGTTCCACAGACTGTCTCAACAACATACTAAAATTTCATTTTGATAAAGTCCTTTTTACGGCAGTTATTGTGTAAAAGGAAAGACAGAATGAACAAAGTCATAAGCACTGTTCAACTGTGTTGTAAAGTAGTAATAAAAATAATTTCGTATTTGCAAGTTGGATACTATTTTATATCTACTTATAGTGTGATTGTAAAACAAACTTGCGCAATAGAATTTTGCACTATACACGTAGACCAACATTAGTAGATGGTAGTTTCATTTTATGAAGGATGCATGGCTTAAAACTTTCTGGTGTCCACAGAGCGAGCAAACAGGTTTCGGATTCCTTTGAAGTCTAGTATTATCAGTAGTATTGTTCACGCAGACATCTTCTACTAAGGGGACTGTGGCCTGAAGGCATGTTCTACCTTGTGGCAGAGTTATAGAAGTAATGGGTTAGTTAGCACCTGTGAGTCTTAGCGCCTTTTCCCTTGAAACCGGAAATGTTTGTTAAAGACGTCACGGCATTGCATGATGAAAATTGGCATTCCTAGGATTTAATGGAAAGTTTACAATTTCAAACTAAAAATAAACTCATGTAGAACACAGAAAGTGAAAATCAAACATTTGTAACTAGAGCTCCAATTGAATTTTATTATTATGGCAATGTCACTTGCGTTTTCTTGACACGAAACAATATTTTTAATTGTTTCATTTGAAACATTTTCAAAATTTTTTTCAATCTGGTTGTTACAATTAAAAAATATCTAGAAAGTGGATATATATTGATGTACGTAAAGAAGAAAATATATTTCAAATTTTGTATTCAAGTTATTCTTCTAAAATATAACGTAGAAATACCACATTAAAAGTAATTTTTTGTTTAATTAGCTACAGCTTAATCACGCCGATAAATGTACGTTTATCTGTGTTATACATCTTATACATTCAGTATAAATTCGGGAATAAAAATTATATTGAAAACAAAATATTGCTATAAAATCTGAAAGTCCTAAAAAGTTGAGTTCTTATTAGGAAAATTAAAAAAGAATACTATCAGATTCCACATAATAATTTGATATTAGTAGCTGCATTCCTTATTATCGTGTTCTTATCTCACACATACAATAGTATTCGAGGTGGGCTCAAAAAGTTTTGAAACCTGCTTATTTGTCAATATCTCGAATTCGAATAATTTCGAGGGTAGAAATTCCTTTTATACAATTAGTACGAGAAACTAAGAATATGTCATTTAAAAGGAAAATTATTTTAAATAGAAGATTCGGTCCGTTTTTTAAATATAAAGGATCTGGAGTTTAAGTATCCACTGGACTTTTTTATATATTCGTTATACCTCATTGGTTAAGTCTACTTCTGTCACAATCGTCATCAGAATATAAAAAATATATATTTTATTTTCACATACTATTGTATAGAATAGGTATTATTTTCTTGAGAAATTTCGAATTCAAAATTTTGATGGAAGATATCCTGACGGAAGACAATTATTGAATTTCATAATTTGATTAGATAATTTTTGAGAATAAATAATATATTAATACTAATCAAATTGTTTCTGGGCAAAATATAATTTTGAAAAATATATAAAAGAAAAGAGGACAAAATAAAATATTCTTTATATAAAAATCTAGAAAAATTGAATGCTTTAATGACATATATTAAAATAGATTTTATTAATTTTATGCTATTCTGTAAAAGAAACCGAAAATATACAATTGCTTAAAAAATACGATAACCCATATGGATGAAGCAGAGGCTATGGTATTTAAATGACAGGTGTTATAAAGGCGCGGAATATAAATAGAATACAGTGTCTGATTACATACGCAAGTATATAATTTTATCTGTTGCTATATTAGCTTCAAATATTCAGTGGGACGGTCTGTTTGGACATCAGGGATAGTGCCACCCAATTAAAACCATAACCCAGTGGGAGCGACATCCACAGGGACAGTGTCCTCCTTCCTCTAACGTCAGCTTCTCGGAAGAACTTTCAAACCCACATATTAAACGTGCCCGTATTCAACGTGAACAGAGGGTCGTCAGTTTAGGCAGAGCTAGAAATCGAATTCGGGTCCTCCAAGTGCAATCCCCGTGCCTTAACCACTGGACTATCCCACCCCAAAGTTCATCCATCTGTCCTTCAGACCGTATGCAATAGAGCAAAATCCACAGGGTTCATGAATAATAATTTAGTATATAGAGCATTTGGCGAAAATGTTATCGTGCCCAAATAACATTTTTAAATAAGTTATTTTTAAAAACATTTTATATAAAGGACACTTCTCATTGCAGATACTATCTTCCATGGACAAGTTTCGCTCTTATTCTGCGCTTGTCAGCAGGGAATAGCAGAAATATGTAATGATAGTAAGAAACATGTTACAATTTTTTGCGAGCTTTTATGGGAACTGACAATTTCAGTCCTTCCACGCGGTTGGTATAACATTTGCTTGCAATTTAACTCAGGCCACACGGAGCTGCAAAGGCAAATTTCATAAAACACAAATCCGATTATAAGGGACGTCTCCCAAAAATATGAAAGATATCCCAGCCACAATTTTTAATCAATTTTATGCCGGTCATATAGAAGGATTTAAATTGTCATTTTCCATAAAAGCTTGTAAAAATTGCGGATTTTAGCAAGTTTTGTACAACCTTTGCAGCTGACGAGCTGTATCTTCCATGCTAACGAGCGCATAATAAACACGAAACCGGTCCATGGATGTTGATATCTGCAGTGGAGATATCAACAGCCTAAGAGTGGGAGAGCCATTCTTATTTTGGGGGGCGCCCTTTATAAGTGGGTTTTGTGTATAATACACTTTTATATGTTTAATAATTTTTTCTCAATTTTGCATTCATTCGGTTATGTGTTAGGGCATGTGTTACAGAATGTATAATTTCTTATGTTTCTTCTCTTCTAACTACGAACGCATCTTTTATTTATGTAATTTTAGTTCACTTTTCAACTAGTTTCGAATGAAAGAAGTTGCAGCACATACAGCGTATATATATAAATATTACACAGTTTTAAATAGTGTCCTCAGTAAAAATGTGTATTCACGATCCTTAGTTAATAGATATACGTACCCTTGTTTTTAGATATTAGATATACGTACGATTACTCTCGGTAAGAACTTATATATCTAATGCCAGGCATTGTCCTCATTCTAACGGTGTATACACATGGGCCTCATTCTAACGGTGTATATGCATCGTCCGCATTCTAACGGTGTATATGCAATGTCCACATTCTAACGGTGTATATGCATTGTCCGCATTCTGACGGTGTATATGCATGGTCCGCATTCTGACTGTGTATATGCATGGTCCGCATTCTAACGGTGTATAACCATGGTCCTCGTTTACCTTGCAAAAATACATACTTGAAATAAAACTATTTTTAAAATTTTCGTGCCACATATGTCATTAACTTCCTTCCAGGATGCCTAAAATGTGAAAATTATATCAGAAAAATCATTGTTTCTGGAGGTCCTCAGTTTGGTGGGTTCCCCGTAGCGTCCTCGTTTTCCACCAAAAACCAACCTGTGTGTGTGTGTGTGTGTGTGTGTGTGTGTGTGTGTGTGTGTGTGTGTGTGTGTGTGTGTGTGTGTGTGTTTGAGTGTTTGACTGTGTTTTTGTGTGTCCGTGTGTCTATGTGTCTATATATGTAGTATTTGTTTCTACTGTAGCTCAAAAACTATTTGAGTAAATTTCATAAAATTTTATAGGTAAACTGCTTGCGGTTTACCCTAGTGTTAATTAGATGTTGGTATGATTCGGGATAAAAGAACATGCCTTTCTTATGCCATTGCCCGCAAAAATTGCCTGTATTCACTTTACTGAAATACTAATTGACCAAACTTCACAAAATTCAATGTATATGTCACTTGTGGGTTATAATGATGCTGATTAGATTTTGATACGATTAAAAAAGCAGAACCTGCCTTTTTTTGCAAAATGGCCCGGAACAGTTGTCAAACTCTAAAATAAAATACTACTTATGCTCAAATGTATCAATTAAATGTTTGTTTTATACATAATTTTTGACGATAAAAATAATATGACAACCCCATTACTCTAGGGCTAGTCTTTCTCGAGATATAAGTTTTTTTCGCATTTTTGCAACACCGTTTTGAGAATACGCCCAGTTACTAAATGGAAACGAAAATTGATATAAAAGCACATATTCAGTATAATTTCAAATAATTATGTGTGTTATTTTGAGCATATCAACTCAATTTTGTGAAGTATTAAATAAATAAAGAGAAAATGAGTTTGCGTCTGTAATTAAAGTCATGTGATGTTCACATCAGATTTTTACTCTTAGAGAGCTTGGAAGAAAGATCATCGCTAAATATATCTTTAGATTTTACAATTGTTGCCATGTTTTTAAGAAAATGTCATATCATTCTCTTTCATCTTACTGGAGCCTGTAGCTTACGAAATGCAATGCAGAAGAGAAAGAAGTACTTAGTTCCGCCAAAAAGAGTAAATACAATTTCTCAACATATGAAGGTCCCTTTATAAAATTCTCATTTATGTTTCTTTATGGAATAAAACGGCATGAAATATTTAATTTCTATTTAACAGCAAAATTACTTCTATAAAAAAAGTCTTGTGGTACACGTATCAACTATTTACTTTCATTGCATCATCTTTTCATCACCAAAGCAATTTCTTTCAATATAACAGTATATTGATTTTTGATGAAATCAATCAATAAGCAATTGCGCAGTATAATGAAATATAAAACGATGGAGTCCGCATTCAACCAATTGATTTATCTGCCAGCAGTAGAAATAAGTGAAAAAATACCTTGAGGTGTAACTTACTGCAACAAAAAGTATTCCTGCTGTAAATGGTAGGTAAGACGCTCCTAATCAACATACTAAAAATATACATCCGTACTGTTGCGCAAAATGCGTGTTTTTGTCGCCTTCTTGAAAAAACATGAAAAATTAAAAAAAATCCCAAAAAATCATGCATGGCATCAAATTACAGGAAATTTCATGCTGAAAAAGAATACGATATTGCTTTAAGAAAAGAAAAGGAAATAACAAAATGGTGGCCGAAAAACTGAAAGCTTTTGTAGTGTTGAAAAACATCTTTTTATTAATCTAAGCGGCTTAAAAATCCTAAGTAGCTTTAACTTCGCTCACAATTTTTAGAAAAATGTTAAATTAAATAAAATAATTAAAATTTTTATTATTTAAAATTAAAATCTCACATTAAACAATATCTAAAATTAAAGGTATCCACTAAAAGGGGCTTTTTCATATAAAATCATATTTATTTCATCAAAATCAAATCTCATCTTCATCTAAATCAAAACTTTCTCCTGTGTTTGTACACTCCTTTTCACAACAGTTTTTACAAACTACTGAACATGGAAATCCATATCATCGACATGTACTTTTCATGGTGTCATAGGGTTCTTCAACTGTAGGTTGGCAGACACATTTAATCACATTTGAGAGTTTGTCTAGTGCTGGCATCAAGTCTGTTAATATCGGCTGAAATTCTCCAACCAACTGCCAACCCCATAGTGTAGGATCAGAGTTTGGCATTTTAAGATTTTTCCAAATAAAACACTGCAAATGCACTCGAAATAGATTGTATTTTGTTGCATTTTGTGGAGGAGGCAAACGAGCTATATCAAATTATTTTTAGCTGAAGCTATTTTCCTAATGTATTGTTCATAACGAAGCACATTTAGGTTGCTTGTACCGACGTTACCTCCATATAGTGACACAATAATTTTACAGCAATTTTCGACCAAATATTTCTTAGTAACATCTTCGGATTATCTGAAATGGGAAGCCCATTCGCATAAGATTTTGGATAGTATGATATTCATGAAAGCAGAAGATTTACTTTTGAAAAATGGTGGTGTCTCACCCTGTTAATGCGTGAGCAAAAAGTAAAGTTTTGCAAGCCTCCTCTCCAATAGATCTTTGCATGGCTTGAATGTCACGAACTTTATCAGATTGTGCGGCAGACTGCATTAAAATGTTCTTAAAAGAATGATATAGTAGTAGGATTAAAATATCAGTATCATCAGCTACTACAGCGACATGTTTTTCCTTGGCTATGTTTAAAGCTTCTTTGACGATTAGTGTGTCTGCATCACCTTCTGTGTGAATGACGAAATAACCCCTTCCTTGAAAATAACTCCCCAGTATATTAATAAAGCGTTGTTTGTTTGTAGAGTTAGAAAGAAATTTGTTTTTCTTGATGATCACAGGCAAATTTTCATCAAAGACTACTACAACAGACGACTGCTTCATACGCAATCTGTGCTCCATATCTTTCATATTTGGTTTATCACACCCATCAAAAGCTATTGTCACTTTTTCCATGTCTGTTTCATTCAGACTTCACAAAATCTCCTTGGACGTCACTGGATTCTGTGTGCACAGAACATTTTTAACTATTTGTGCAAGTTATTTACGCATAAATATAGTCGCTTCAAAATTAAAAAACTATTTGGAACTGTAATAATGCGTGCGTTTTGGTAACTCCTCTCAAAGTTTACTCTGGACCTTGATATTATGAAAGGCAAATCTTAGTAATCTAATCATTACGTCAAGGTAAAAACTTTTGTATCGGTTTCCGAGCTGAGTGCCCAACATTGCATTAAAAAACCGTGATTACTATATTCAAACACAATATGAACGAGATTCAAATATTATTAATTATAATTTTGTATGAAATATGTGGTACTTATTATGAAATTTGAATTGGAAAGAGAAATGAATTATATATATTTATATTGAATTAGAATACAATAGAGAAGAGTTGAAAAATCATGCATATCCTATTTTAACATGATATAATGCCCTCAGAAATTGAAACATTAAGGATTTTTGATGTGAATAACATGTATGGTTGGCGTTTCTCTGGTAGAAGAAGAACGGAACGTTACAAATAATGTAAACACTTTTGACACTTATCCGAACTTAATAGCTAAAAATGTAAATAATAGTAATAACATTTTTGTCGGTCTGACAATACACATAGATGGTAAAATAACTAAAAGAAAAATAATTAGAATTTTTAAAACTCTCGCCGAAGAGCTACGTCCGGTCCATAAAATACCTGTCTACCAAATTTTATAGCCGATGCTTAGATTTTACGCTACAGGCGCACAGATAGATATTTTTTAGATAATTCTATTTTTCTTATTTTCGATGTAGAAACATATAAATTTCAAAATATACACTAAATTTCTCGAATATGAAATGTTTTTTTTATGATATACCTAAGAAATATCCCTTTCGTCCTCTTCTCCCCTATACCAAAAGTGAGAAAATGCGTTTCATATGATTTCCCGGGCACCATATGTGAAAGTCAAAAGTGCTATGTTCCAAATCGTATTAGTATACAAACGGACTTGCTGGAAATGCATTAGCCGAGAAATTCGCCTCGCTACTCAACTGTGTCTGGAAACTAATTTACTGAATTTGAGTCTGCATCTGAAATTATCTTTCCACCATTTGAACATTGAGGAATTTAATTAATTCAGTGAAATACCGTAATTTAATTAATCACATTGGAACATTTATGTATCACTACACTTAGTTCCTGGTCATTTGGGGCACATATATAATAGCAGATATTAAATTTAAATTAAATAGTTGCAATTTTGTAATATCTTCAGTTATTAAATTTAGTCTACCGTTAGTCTTTATCTCATATTCTAAATACACTGAAAAATGTAATATTTCGAAAATTTTGAATTCGGGGGAATAATCAAAAAACTAAAAACCATTTAAGTTAATTATCGAGCAATTATCTAGTATCTACTAGTTAGTATCTACCATATCTCTAATATCTACTATACTTATCGCTAGTATCGACTGTACTTAGCTAGTATCTACTATATCGCTCTAAAGCAAGTATCTTCGTTTTGCTGTCCTTCGATCCGCCTTGATTAAATGGGAAATCAAATATTTTGAAAAATTCAAATCAGGGAGACGAGTTGGAGAAATAATTAAACAGGAAAGATCAATCATGCATAAATCGATGGCTATGAAACCCTTTCTAACTGAAATGCAATTTTATTTAAACATCTATAAAATTCGATACATTTTTTTACAATTATGATATATACTTTATCGTGGATTATTTATTGTGGACCTGGGCTGTGGTGTGCATACGGATTTAAAAATGATTATTATAAACTGTACAGGTTTCAAATACAAAAGATATTTACAAATTTTAATTATTAAATTATATTGTGCATTGCAGTTTTATTTAATAGTACGCACATGTAATCATAATAAATACTTCTTGAAATTAATTATATCTTCGTTAAATAATTGTATGATTATTATATTTACCCATTTGTAAACTTATAACTTGTGATATTTATTACCTCTCAACATGAGATATAAGCCAGTTGATTAGCTTGTTTATGATAGAATTATTTCACGTTTTCTACCTACTAAGTCTGACTTGCTGGATGTGTCAAAGCAGATTAAATTGTAAATAAGAATTTCAGCTTATTTATACTGAAGAAACATTTATATTATATGTGTTATTTCTATTTATTTTATTGTATCATCATAGGCATGAATTTATAACATTTTTTTCTCTGGATTGTTTAAAAAAGTAATAAAATGTGTTACAGTAAATACTTGAATACTTTGCATTACTACCCTATTCAGATAAGACTGTCTCGCATTACTTTATAGCCTATAAATAAAAATCAGGTATAATTGTTTAAATAAAAGACATTTAAACTATTATTGATACCTGATTTTTAATTTTGCTTTAGATTATACAATTGTTTCTTCCTGTTTTCCTTCTAAAATTTACTTGAGTATTTGTGGATAAAAATCGCTTTATTATTATTATTATTATGTCAATATTATTAAAACTTGATCTTTTACTAAAATTAAGGAAAATATAAAAGGATAGATTTTATTTCAAATTCATTTCCTATTTTTTCCAAATTTCTTTATTATATTAATCATATATCTGCAATTTTGATTTATTCAATTTCATTATTCACTCATGTTTTTACAGTAATATCAATATATAATTTTGTTTAACAGAATGTGTTTTTATGTGCAATTTATCAAGAGTAATGACATGCTAACTTATAATGTTTACATACATTTTATATATTTGTCAACAATGGAGTATTTCGATTTTGTGAAAAATAACATTTCATCATGAAATATTTTATTATTTTCAATTTAAAACAACAGATGAACATAAAATATTGCCATTGAATAGTCTATGTTCCTTACGATTATTAATAAAATGACCTGAGACATCTGCTTTAAGTTGTAAATTTTGAAGTCTGTACATAATAATGTATTAAAAATTAATATTTCTGAACAGGTTACATATTTGTTGAAGGCAATTAAGTGCATTATATATAAATATATATATTACATCAATAGGAAACTATAGAGAAACCCTGATATAGAAACTAATTAAGCAGAAATATCAAAAATTCATCAGGCAGGGAAAAAGCATCCAAATATGCAACTTTGTTTAAAGGCCCCTGTACAAAGACAAGAAATTGACCCTATACAAGGAATTGAATCAATAAATTGTCCATTCAAGTTCTGCCCGTGCAACTTTCAATTTACACTTGACGATAGTTTTGACCGAACTGTTTCTTTCATTCCCGAAAACTTGATCTGTTTACACGGTTTAACATATTGAATATGCAACTATCTTGTTATTTGAACGTTCAGACGATTTTGTTGTTTACAAAATATTTAATTACTTCGTTGTTATTTGTAAATACGCTTCTTCTATTTTTCATAAATATGTTGCTTCCTTTTTTTGTTTCCTTTATGTGTAAATACTATACTTTTGACCCTTTCGCGACTTCGACCGTCAGTACGCCACCATTGAATGAATGGGTCGTCGTGCCATTAGTACGCACCGTACACATTAATTACTTTACTTTTAACTATGATACTCCCCTAAAAGATAGAAAACACATACACTTTATATTTTTTATATTTTTACTGTTTACATTTTTATGTCCAGTTAATAAAAGTACTGAAAATGGAACTGGTGTTTAAAACAATCTACCCGACAAAAACACGATTGTATACCAAGTCAATTACTCAAGCACAGTATATACCAACTCAATTGCTGAAACACAAAATATACCAACTCAGTGACTGAAACATTCATCTGTTACATATAAGAGTTGAATGCTAAAACTGAAAAGGAACAAGCACACTAACAGGAAACTTTGAATCACTTCAAAAGCTTATAACTCAGTGACAATAGTTTTTCTTTGAAGCGTGTATCAATACAATAAATAGTAAGTATGATATCAATAGTTTCCATCATTTTCCTTTTTGTTTAATTACACTTTTTGAAATAGGAATTTTAAATTTAAAATTTGGAAAATTTAAAAGTGATTATTTTATACAATACAAGAAATTCGACAAATTACACATTTAGTTACAAAGCATTCCGTACTGAAAACGATGAAAATGATGGAAGTTATGCATCTCTTAAAATCTTCATAACTTGAAAAGATTTTATTAATTTTTTTTACATATGAGGGAATTCTTTTACGAATTCTGTCTAAAGCTCGTTGGAAAGATGACGTTCCCGCTGGTGTCAGGACGGAAACTCTAGGATAATATTTTCGATCACTAGAGAGCCGATTTTCATAAAATACGATTAAAACTGTTCTTTGAAACAAAATATCGAAACCAAAATCAATTTAAAAAGAAAAATCGTTTCAAGGTGGCTTCGAATCTAACCTTAATCATTGTACATAATTTCGTAGCTGTGGCTTGCTTAGATTTCGCTGTCGCTCGACCAATTGAAACAGACAATATATCTTTTATTATTGAAGAAGACGGTTCGCTACTTACAGACTATCTCATCTTCAAAATTGCATATTTTATTCCTTTAAATTAATTCTTTACCCCTTATTCAAGTTTTTATCGAAAATTAAAATTTATTCTACAACGTTTATATTTTTGCGGTTACTTTAATTTAGAGTTCAATATGGAATGCTATTCAGAATACTCATCAAAAGCCATGCTAAATTGTAAAAAGAGATACGAGGAAGCGTTTTAAAAAAATATATAATTTGTTTCTGATGAAATCCATCCAACATTTTTTTTTTAATTTCAGGTTTAATCAAACGACTGTTGACTACAAAATTTTTTAGAATCACTCATTTTTTCTTCTAAATAGCTGTGGATTTCAAACCTAATTACAATCTTTTCAATATTTAAATCATTAATTTATTCTTTTAGATATTTTTTCTAGTTTATATCATACCTTATTACTTTCGTAAATTGCATCTGAGATAAGTATTATTTTGCATACATTTTCGTAGCCCGCATTTGGTAGTTCGTAATTTTTAATAGTTTGTAATTTTTATGTTTTATGGTATCAAACAAAAATATTTTTGATATTTAAAATTTCGATAGCTATATATCGCAACACGCGAAAAATAAATTTGGCAGTACTAATTTTTGTTCTCTCCTATGGACAAATCGGGACATGACAGTATTATGGCATTGAGACAATGACGGCTCTATTTCACGATTTTATTACTGTTTTTTGAGCGCTAGCTACAACTACGTTACTGTGTAGAAAAAGCAATAACGACATTCTTGTAGTTGGAACAAAATATTTATATTGTGCAGTGTACTTTTTACGCTGTCCTATGTACTACTAATAATGTGTAATGTGTTGCGGTATATTACTTTTCTACTTTAATATTGTATTATGTTACTTAATTATTATACAATCTCTCCATATAAGAAAAATAGCTGACGCCGCCGCTGTTTGACAAATTTCCCTTTTCTCAAGATTCTTTGCTTCGTACCGCAAAAACTATTGCATATAAAAATATGAAATTTAGTACACTTGTAGAAAAAGCTTTGGGGAATTCGCTAAAATAAACCGTTTTTTAATATATATTGTAGTTTCAGAAGAATTTAATGTCAAAATCAAAGACACAATATTTGAGCTGCTGGATAGACAAACAACAGCAAAACCACGAATTTTTGCAGGCGGGTACCTACATGGGTGAATTTTTGCAGGACGGAGTACCTTTTTTCAATGTCGATGCAGTTTTTGAGATATTTTACTTTTTATGCGCTTGTGAAGTGAACATTTTTTTCCGTATCGGCACGTCTAGCGATTTCTCTGTTTCGTATCGTGAAAACTATAACATACAAAAATATGAAATTTGGTACATGTATACAAAAATAATAAGATAACACGATGTAATAAACCGTTTATCGATGTAAACATTAATTTGGCATGTTTAAGGAATTCAGCTTTTGGATTCCCTTGGCTAAGAAAAATCCCTGTTTTTCTCTCCTGAGGAAAATAGGCAGGGATAGAAAAGAGATTTTTGAAAATAGAATTGTTAGGAAAGACAGAAATGAAGCGAGCTGTGCGAGCGAAACGAGTAGGAGGCAAAATCTCCCAAAGGGGGTTGCGTGATCTGAGCGAGCAGGGGGCAGAGCCCCCTAGTGATTTAAAAAAAATATATGATGTTATAAAGTTCTACTTGTTAACATACATCTTCTTGAATTTATTTTCCTAGATGTCCTGTGAACAGTTTGAAAAAAATTGTAATGTTTTTTGCATATTTCCGAAACGTATAGTGCGAAATCAACTAATATTTATCTACAGAGGTTTACAAAAACGTATATGAACTTTCCATAAAACATCCGCGGTAGATTCAGTTCAATGGAGCCGAAGAGTTTTATTTTAATAACGTCTCGTAAAATAAAACTCCAGTAAAGTCCAATAAGGAAAATTTGAGCAACGTATAAGCACAAATAACACAATAATTCAACATACAACTGTTTCGAGGATACGCTGGAAGCCCTTCGTCAGCGCAAGAGAACCAATAAACTCGAAGCCCAAACTAGGAATGAGTCTGGACATCAGGTTTGTCGGTTCTCTTGCACTGAAGAAGGGGATCCAGCATATCCTCGAAACAGCTGTATGCTGCATCATTATATTATTTGTACTTAAACGTTGCTCAGATTTCCCTTATCCTTCGTACAAAGTATATTTTACTCATTGAAAGTTCAGTAAGTTTATGCCATGTTTTCAGCCTCATTTTGGATTTTCAGGTAACATAGGTATCTAAAACAAGGTACATAATTGAAAAAATCCGATGTGGACAGCACATTCATTTCTCTACATAATATTTTATTTCTTTTAATGCGAAATAAATGACAAATATCAGCGCATAATTTTTTTAACGTTAAAGACAAATTATATTTGACCCTTTTTTGGATGAGTAAAATTACCTTGAAGTACTAAATTAACTTATATTTTACTCAAATCTAACTTTACAATTGGGAATAATGCTAATAACTGCTAAACAATATACGCCATTATATTAAAATATGTTATTTATAACGTCATCAATTTGACGTTTATTTTTGTAAATTTAGCGTCATTTTAACCAATTTGGTGACATTTTCGTCGATTTGGTCGCATATTAAAAAGTCGTTACGATGACAATATTTCGCCAAAGTAGTGATCAACGTTGCCAAATTCTTCGCCGAGTGTTACATATTTGATAATACTTGCTACAATTCAAAATTATTTCAAAAATGTATTCGATAATTTGGGTCATTAAAAGTTACGACTGTACATCCATGTTTAATAAATATAAAACAATTATATATATATATATATATGTGTGTGTGTGTGTGTGTGTGTGTGTGTGTGTGTGTGTGTGTGTGTGTACAGTCGTCAAATGCAACGACTGTACATTCATGCTTAATAAATATATTTTAAGTAATCTGATAAAGAAATTGATTTGACGTTGTCTAACCTACTCGCTCCACCTGTTTGGGTAATAATGTTAATTTTTGCATAGTTAATTTTTCATTGTTTAATCTTTACATTTATATCCGACTTTGTTTGAGCCCGTTATCATTCACAAAAAGTGCATCCAAACTGAATTAGTCAAGGTTTCAGATACCAGGCTGGAGTTCAACTCTCTTGAATAAGAAGGTAAGACAGCCAGTTGTTGACTTGCAGAGATTGCACTTCGACACCCGAGTGATTTCGACAAATTTCTTTTATTTTCGTGATTCGGCTCATTTCTATTATTTTGTAATGCGGACCAAAAGGCACAAAGTTGGCTATATTTCATTAATGTCGCCAAATTATACCAAATTCGTCTCCATCTTTACATTTTACGCCTTTACCCAAATTGTCGCCGTGTTCACGCAGAGTATGGGCATGTAAAATATGTGGGTCCGTAAGGTTGGAAAGGTAAGGGACGGAAGCTACGGTTTTTGTGGATGGCGCTCCCAGTGGGGGTTCCTGTCTAAATTCGGTGGCACTTCCCGGTAGTCCAAACAGATATTTATACCTTTGGGTTGGTCGGAAGGTCTGGGTTGAAGAAGATGAACCCTCTTAAGTACTGTATATCATTTCATCAAAAAGGAATCCAGTTAACAGTATCAAGGCAATTTCTCATACCTTCACACTGGTCTAATGATTCCAAGAAATTTCTGATATTTTCGTGATTCGGCTCATTTCTAATATTTTGTAGAACGGATCAAAAGACACCAAGTTGGCTATATTTCACCGATGTCACCAAATTCTACCAAATGCGTCTCCAAGGTTATACGTATGTGAATCATTGCGTGAAGCGTATTTCTCTTCAAAAGTTATTTTCCAATGTGGAAGATTTCATAGCAGAGAAACCTACTTGTGAGAAAATTCAACAATATTCTGTATGAAATGTATTCGTAACTTCCTAACTTTCTGTGGCAAACATACTTGGAGCTACTCGTAATTTAAAATATGTGCAAATTACAGTGATATTCTAAATGGTTTTGTTATTCAAAAAATTATATTCAAATGTTTAATTAAATAACCCTAAAACGAAGCACATGAACTTCTGCTTTTGCTATATGAAATTATATTTACAAGCCGATTAGAACAAATCATCCTAATTCTGTTTGTAAACAAATTCACAAAAAATATATAGTTTTGATGACATACAGCCAAACTGAAAATGTTTAAATGGTAATCAATGGTACCATACCGCTTTTATCTTAACTCTACAGTCAGTTCAACACTATAAGAAATATATAAATTTGGCAAATTTTTGCCAAAATAAAATAAATGACTCAAGGAATTGAAAATTTTCGTAATATCGTATCTCACGGCAGAAATTGATGCAATCCCTTCTAACATATAAAATTGCCCATTTATAAAAAATATTTTTCTGCCAAATCCTTTGCTATTTAAATCCATTAAATTAAATTTTAAATTGAATTAAATCGTCTGCCGTATAAACACATTTGACTATATTCGGTTGCTGAGAAGCAAGATACACTTTTCTTCAGAAAAATTTTCTCAAAATCGTCGTTATGCATAATCGTATGCTATTTCTATGAAGTTCTAATTTTGCATCTCTTATTAATATTTCGTCAAACTCTGGTTCTAGAAATTGGAGAAATGGACTGGCTTACTTGCGGTGAAGTAGAGAATAATCATACTAAATTTAAGAAAAGGAAATCCTATCAAAAACTGTGGAGTTTTGTATGCGAAAACCACAAGAAATAAACAGACAAATGAACGAACGCTTTCAATTACATACGAGTATAGACATACATATACATATACATATATAATATATATATATATATATATATATATATATATATTATTCTTCGCAAAAAAATACTTCATCATTTCTGAAAATAAATCTTATAACAGTTTTCAAAACCTTTGCAGAAATTTCTTAATTCTTATTTTGCAACTGTACATATCTCTATCTAATACTAAGCAAATATTTTATTACCTAAAGCCTAAATATCATTGAAACCACATCCCATAATATTCCCTATCTAGCGTAATGTATATTAAACATGAGCTATTCTACAGAAAGTGAGTCTTGAATTTCTATCCAGTTTACGAAAGAGACTTCATTATCTATAGGATTTGAAATTCTATAGATAATCTACTAATGTGGCAATCACCTCAGCAAACAAATAGCAATCTACTAATGTGGCAGCAATAGCACTTGGCTTATTAAAATCGGCATCAGCATCTGGAGTGAAAGAGTGAAGCAAATTGTGGATACTCACAAATGTGGATTATTATCTCTTAATAAATTACTTAAAATTCGGTACAAAACATTGATATGTGCAACACATCATATTCCCTACAATCTATAATTAACACTTTACAGCATATTTAAAAAGTGTTTATGACTTTGTTCATTCTGTTTGTCTGTCTGTCTGTCCGTTTGCACGATTACTGCCGTAAAAATGACTTTATCAAAATGAAATTTTAGTATGTTGTTCAGACGGTCTGTGGAACATATGGGAATGTAAATGAATATTGTCACTCAGTCAGTTTTGGATTGAAGCCGGGATGAAAAAATGAAATATATTGAACTTTATGGAATCTCATTTTTCAAGAATTTTTTATGCAATGTTAAAATTCGTAAATTGCTTCAAAAATTTTATGACATATTCAAATTATCCCATAAAATATATAAAAAAATTGTCAGTAAAATATGTTCAGTATTTTTTTAACTAAAAATTAAAATAATAATTACACCCCTATAATATGAAGAGATCACTTGACTCATTGCAAAATAAAATATAGCATCCATCTTTTTTCCCAGTTTAAAAATCGGGATTTTTAAAGTTCTTTTAAATTTATATTTAGTGTTGCATCCATCCTAAAGCTGCTTTATTTTTGCTTATTTTCTGTGTATCTATACTCTGTGCCAACGCAATTATAATATTTTTGAGTTTAAATGATCATCAAACTTTTTATAAGCCTAAATTTAATGGATGCAGAATGTGAATAAATGACTCATGTAAACAGATGAGTCGTATAAGAATTGCTGAATTTTGTTGCACAAAATTATTTAGATCTGGAGTCTGGAATAATAGTGTATGAATGAAATATTCACTGCTGTTACATAGAGAGCTAGACGATTTATATTTTGATGACGTCATTTGATTAAAGTTAATTTTTTTCGATGCCTTCAAATATAACAAATGATTGTAGAACTGTGATAATTTGTACTATATCAGCTCTGAATGTATCGCATTTTAGAGATGTTTAAATAAAATTGCATTTAATTTGGAAAGTGCTTCATAATCAATGCTTTATGCATGATTGATCTTTTTTGTTTGTTTCATTCTTTTCATACACGAGGGGCGACGCTCACTAATCCCCGGGATTTCTTCACACTTGTTAAGAAATTTATTGAATTAACAATTATGAATAATCTTAATTCTTACGATTATTATAACATTGGAGGGGGTGAAATATAGTTAACCCTTTTTACATCTTCACTGTCGATATAACCTGTAATCACAAAGTTGGGCCACATTTAAAAACTGTTTTCGTTATTGTGTTGTTGGTGTTATGTTTATTGAAGGACTAAGAACAAAATCCATCTTTATGCCGTTGTAGTAAACGTAATTAAACCTGTCGCAGGAACTAATTTTAATTTCAAATGTACTAACTGATGTTATTGTCTAGTTTAAATTTAGGTATCAATAAGTATCAATTTAAATATCAATGTTTTCAATGCTTCAGTAATTTTGTTTCCGGACAGTTCTGGGACTTGTCTGCCAGTAACCAAAAGCACTTGGAAGTGCAATCGGCCCATTAGATTTTTATTCATAGTGACAATGAAAATTTTTTATAAATTAATATATAATTAATTATGATTTAAATCAAAGTTCCAGGCCAGTCTTGTATACCTACGTCTTCATATTAGTACATATGTAAAAATTTCAAGACGTAGGTACTTGCAATGTAGTGTCAAAATATGAGAGGATTTCTTTTTTAAACATAGAGAGATAATTTTGAGTTTTATGCACAAACAAACTTTAAAAAAATAAGTTTTATTTCAAATTCTTAAGGTGTAAAGTGTAAATTTGCATTTATATGAGCCTGAACACATTAAAACATTACACCCATCTCAAAAGAAGATGTGTCCTACAAACTCGATGGTGATCCTTTTATATATATATATATATATATATATATATATATATATAATAAAACTTATTACACATACAGGGTGTATATAAACTGATGGTCAGAACTGTAAGGGGTTATTGAACTCGCCAAAACAAACAACTTTACAATACAATGTGGGGTCGGAAATCAAGCGGCGAGCCGCAGGAGGACGCTTTCTCAGGGAGTGATGAAACGTCGCGTCAAAATCGAGTGAAGTGAAGACGAATACAGTGAAGACGAATAATGGAAATTTATTGACAAAATGTTTAGAACTCCATGAACAACCACCAACTGCGAGACAGACGCCACAGCGGCGACGGATTGAATCGCATACACTTTGGAAGATTCCTAGCATTTCACGAACGTCTACAACTGCGACTCTAATTCGAGCGACAAGGTCCTTTGATGACTCGATAGGCGTCTCGTAAACGGCGCTTTTTAGCTGTCCCCAGAAGAAAAAATCCAGACAGGACAGATCGGGAGATCTGGGAGGCCACGCGACGGAATCACCACGGCCAATCCATCTATTCGGAAAGGCAATGTCCAGGTAGTTCCTCACAATCCTGGTGTAATGTGCTGGCGCTCCATCGTGCTGGAACCATATAATCACTCGATGATTTGCTGGTGCAACACCTAGTAAATCTGGCAGCATCTGCTGGAGAAATATGAGGTACTTCTGCCCGTCTAGGTGGTCTGGTAACAGATACGGGCTAATTAATTGGTCGTGGATTATCCTTGCCCACACATTCCCGGAGAAACTTTGTTGGTGGCACCTGGAACGTTTAGCATGCGGATTTACTGTGTTCTCCATTTTGACGCGACGTTTCATCCGCTACAGAGAAAGCGCCCTCCCGCGGCCTCGCCGGTTACTTTCCGACTTCACATTATATTGTGAAATTTGTTTATTCTGGTGAGTCCTATAACCCCTTACAGTTCTGACCATTAGTTTATATACACATTGTATATATATATATAATATTTTTTTTAATGAAATTTCTGCGCATACACTCTAATTTTGTTTATATGATCGTAAATACTGCAATGTAATGTTTGAGCTCAATCCAATATATTTTTACCATACCAACTTTGGATAGAATATTCTGTTTTTTATGAATTTATCGTCCGAGACGAAGTTTAGTAATTTTTAAAAGTGAAAAAATAAAGGAAGATGAGATGTATTATATTGATTACAGAATTGTATATTACAGAAACAATAAAATTAGCATAATAATAAAACTATTTTCTATATTTTATTTTTAATGTTTGCTTTTACAATTTAGTTAGTGTAGTATGTGTTTTACAATGCAACGCAGATTGCATTTATTCCTCATTAACCGCCAGTAGCCTAGTATGGACCTGCATCAATTTATCAATTTAATAGCTCTTTCATATACGTACGTGCAATTTACTGCTGAGTGATCTGAACATTTAAATATTATATGTTTTACTTCCATGTATTAATTAAGCTTTGGAGAAAATTTGGTTTTAACTCCAAACAAGAGTAAAGATCTTTACTTTGCTTTTAGATAGTCATTCATAATTTTTCCTATAAAGGAATAAAAAAATAATTAATAAATAACCCCCCAAAAAACATTTTCTTGTAAATTATAAAAATATTTGCTATAAATATCATCAGGTTGCACAAATAATCTCTTTCCCATATTAAGGCTATATATATCCAAATTACACACTATCTTAAATTTTGTTTGAATGTGAACATCAAATTGTGATAGAATGGATTGATTCATCTCCTGCTAAGTTGCAAAGATGTTTACAGAATTTCGTTACAGTTATTTTAGAGTTAGTTTTGTCTATGAATCCAAACTTTTTCTTCGTCTTCAGTAAAATTAAATCTTGACGTATGACTGATATGATTTTTATAGATGCTTGAGAGTCAAACTAGGCTCTGAAGTAAACTTTTATTGTACGCGAAGAGATACCTTGTTAGCTGTTTTCGTTTTTTGAATGAACTTTAAATTCCTGTCTGAGCAAAATCATCTTCAAAGCGTAAATTGCTCGACACATCCAGCAAGCTTAATGCATCGAACCAAAAATATGAATTTAGCGTTTTCTTCTTCATATCTCCTACGTAACGGATAGCTTTACAAATTCCTTGTAACCATTTATTAAGCAGTTCATTATTAGAAAAGTAAAAAAATTACTTTATTTCGAGTTTGCTTATGGTATTTTTTATCAGTTGCTGGCCGCTTTGAATTTTATTAATTTTACTGGTATAGTATTTATATCTTTCTAAATATTTTTTAGAATTTTGAAAAGGGAAACATTAACTTCAAACGAAGTTACTTCAACAAAGTTATTTCAAGAAAGTTATTTCAACTTCAATGGTCCCTATACCTATTCATCAATCTGTTTCAGAAATCAGAACACCTGACATAGGCGCCAACTTAAAAATTATTGGAAATTCCAGAAATTTTAAATCGAATAAATCTTACAATTCTCATAGGATTTGAGTCTAATTTAAATTTCATTTAGTCAGATTATCTGGCACAATAAGACGTCTGAAATGCAAAAATGAAATAAATTGTAGTTAAATACAAAAAAAAAAATTTTTCTCTAGGTAATTATTTATTTCATTTAATTTACTTTTGTAGGCTCAAAAATAGCGTAATAGAATATACAGATACTGTGTGAATTTTGAACTCAATTATCAAGTATATGACGTATAATTTGCGGGTATATGACGCACTGGCACGAATCCATAGGCACTTTTCAAATGATACGTCAGTTAGTTCAATGGAATCAAAAGCTTTTTTATGACAATAAGTACACCTCTGCCTCGATATAACCGAGTAACAACCGGATCTCCATCACACCGAAAAACATTATATTTATTGTCGAAAATTTCATAACCACTAATATCACCATTGAACCGTGTTTCAGTTAGGCAAATGATATCGAAGTCATATGATAAAGTATTGGCATAAAACTCGTTAATTTTGGTTCTCAATCCACGTACATTTTGGTAATAAAATTTTATCTCATTTTTTTATATCCATCATTAAATTGGTATGATTGCAAGGCACAGGAGCAGATGTGTAGCTATATCCATTTAAGTGATTTGCTGTTGGACCGTCTGACAGTCACTTACTTTCTGTTGAACTGCTACCAGTTTTTGATCACATGCATCCTCAGGATTATATTCAATAGGCTTATAGTTCACTGATTCACCAACAATCTGTTGTGGACGACCCAAGAATTCAGACACCTTGAGTCCAATTGGCCATATACTGGGATCAGAGAATTCGTGGAAATGTTCCTCATTAGCTGCCAGTACAAAAGAAGCATATTGGTCTATATTTCTCATCTTAAGTTTAACACATTCAAATCCGAATTTTAAAAAGTTCAGGCTCTCAGTGACATCTGCGGGTAGCGTATCTTGATGGTAGAAACTCACAAGAACTCGTCTCATCCTGGTGTTTTTATGACCCTGATAGCAGTACCCTCTCTCAAACCCTCAACTGCAGCCTGTCGCCTTTTCAACATGGTATTAACTTTTCCAACTAGATTGTTTCCCATAGGGGGCACATTTTGATGACGGAAATTCTCATTTTGCATTCTGGAGCCCTCAGTATTCCATTTAAAATCATGTGATGCCAATTTATGATTTCTCGTATTTCTCATTACTACAGACGAAAAATTCATCAGATTTTGAGGTTTTCAGTTTCATAATTATGATCAATTTAAATTCGTGGAAATTCTGACTCAGGAAGCTGAACGTGCTCCTCGACATCCACAGCACTACAATTCATATATGTTTCCTTAACGCTTAAGTCACTATTAAGCACATTGGTCCCCAATCAGTGTAGCCCTGCATTCACAGATTCATCAATCCGCGTCTCAGTCACATCAAGTCTACTGACTACACTTGATTCAAATAATTCAAGTCTCTCCATAACTACATTTACCACCTTGTACACATTTGCAATATCAGCCCTCACCACATCCTGAGAGGCAGCCCACTACTACACCCCATTTGAGCTTGTTCATAAAGACTCAGTAGATCTTTACCATAGTTTTCAAAGTTAATACTTTCCTGCTGTGTAACGGATTTCTTATCAGCCACCTTAATAAACAATAGCTTCAAATTATTTAATGCTGATCTTGATCAGAAAAATCTTTGTCTCACTTTCCAACACATCAGTAACTTTCCTATCAGGGGGACCGTCGCCATTACTAACTAGAGCTGTCATTCGCATTAATCACTATAATTCCTCCCACAACCACATAAATGCCCCTCAATCCAATTCTAATTACGATTAAAGTAACAAAGCTAACTAGAACCGATAAAAACACTTTAAAAGAGATGAAAACACTTTAAAAAGTTAAAAAAACACTTTAAAATCACCAGATCCACAAAAACAAACCAACTAAAACGCGGCCCTCTAGCGTCTATCATATATATATAATATCGGCTACGATATATATATAATATCGTAGCCTTAGATGCCAAATTTGTCGTCAAGCGTGACAGATAGACAAGAATAAATGCTATACTTACCAGCAGTAAACCCTGTCTTCATTCGGAATATATAATATAAAGAAAATTACAATTTCAATTGTAATTTTCAATTGTAAACAATATTCAATTACAGTACTCAATTGTACAATTCTGTGGAAAGTCCTATAAATGTCATTGTTATTCAAAATATTCTATTAAAATTTCTCATAAAAAAAAGTATATGTATCCCTGTTTTCGCCTTATATATTTATCTTCACTCAGATGTGAAGAATTAAGCATGCTGGCTCCATTTGGAAACAGATATACAAAATATATTTTTCAATTCCTACAAACGCAGTGAAGTTCTTCCTGAGGATTTAAGAACATTCTTTTTGCAAAACACTGGATTCTAGCGATATTTGCTACAAAATGTCATCCCCTTGAATGGATTCGGTTCACGACATTCTTGCTTTTTCTTTTTGCTGCGTCTGTTTTTGACGCAGCTTTCTGGATTCAGTTTGTTTTTGTCTCTTTGCCTTAGATTAAACAATATCATTTATTATATATAATATACTTTCTAAACATTATTGGTTTATATGAATTGTACACAAAAAAAAAACATTTCATTTTTGATTTTTCGCTTTTACATATTCTGTGAGAAGATATGAAAATGTTATCCGTTTAGGGCTATAATGGCTGTCTAAGTGGTTGCGGTCGAAAACTTTACTTATGACATGCCAACCTATAAATAAACTTAAATGAATCTTAGACTTGAAATGGCGGAATAAACACAAGTATGAAATTTCCAATTTCCGTATTTTCCTTTGTCATTTTAGCACCGGAAGATATAGTGATTTTTAATGAAATAATCTATCTAAAAATTTACCTACCCCTGCACTCTAAAACAAAACACTCGATTTTAGGGACATGGACCTCGGCATTTTTAGTTTTTAATATACGCCGCGGCTCCATTTGGTGCAGTTTCCTGTATTTTTGTGGAATGTCTGATATTTTATACAATACAAGCAATTCGGCAAATTACATATTTAGTTACAAAGCATTCTGTACTGAAAACGATGATGTTGGAACAAAATGTTGGAAGTTATGCATCTCGCAAAATTCGTTTAAAATAGCACGATCAAATACAGATATTCATTTTCATTGTAAAATAATTGAGAGCATTTATGAATTTCTGTGATTAGTAATTGGGATACTCATTCATAATTCCTAAAATTTAATAATTTGTATATTATTATGGGTTATTAAGAGTTTTGTTTAATTAGTAATAAAAATTACAACACAATCAAGAAATGGAAGAGTTTAATAAGAGGTTGAAATTATTTTTACGCTTTCAGTCATTGCAATGGAGTATAATACAAACATAAACATTGAAAAGCACCAATTACGACACAAGTCAATAGCATTCCTCATCAGAGTATGAAATAAAAATGCAAATATATGAAATAGTTTAAAAGTTCTCAAAAGCAATTTTTATCATAATTGTTTATCTCCAGACAAGACAGCCATTTTCTTTGAGTACAAATTAATAAATTTGTGTCAGTGTCATTATGTAACAATGAAAGTTCTCCAGCACTACAGCTGCCCTTGATGGTTTTTCTTGAACTGGATATCGCTGGTGAAAAACGACCAGGGGACGACCGGGTATCATCCAGAAGTTTACCTAAATTCTTGGCCTGGCCAGTTCGCTGGATGTACTGGACAATAAATTTTTGACTGGACCTTTTCTTGAGTAGCGATCGGAAGAGGGATCCACTTCTGTGGTCTACTGAACATTCTGTTCGCTGGCTTGTGTCGCTCTGAACGCCACTGCCACTGTCGGATGAGCTCTGTGTTATTAGACAGGACATGAGTGCCTAGATAAAAAGATAAATAAATACCGAGAGTGACTTTGCACATAAACAATAAGTAATTAGATATCAATGGAAAATGCTGCGCTAATAAAATGTCGTAAGCAGATCTTTGCGAAAATACACAAAACCACTTCTTCAGAGAAGCTTAGTAATTAGTGCATTTATCAAGTAAGACAGAGTCTTGCGATTTGGTACATGGGTAAATCGGTCAATAAAACCCAATAGAGAAATCGAATGTTTCAAAAATATTTTGTACAGAGTGTGCTTCACTTCAAAACGTTCGAAATGTGAAACGATAGAAAAGCATATTTTGTGACAATATAGAGACTTCAAAATTGGTGTATGGGTAGATAGTTCGAATAATAAAATAAGTGCGCAATTTTAGTTTTTCAAACTTTGTTATTTTAGGGTTTACCAGTCACCAAATTGTTCTATTTGCCGAATAAATGATAATGTGTTTTGGGGGGGAAAGGGGGGGGGGGAGATGGAGACTCAAAATATTTTGCACAGGTCAATTATTCAATAAATTGAGCGAAAAAAATCGAAGACGGTTAACTATCGCCATTTATGCCACCTGCAACAAAGCGAACCCGAAGCGGCGTTTCTCTATTTATCTTATAACTGAGGAAACCGCATATCGTTTCCGGTTTTAGACGCCTGTCTTTTGAAGACTCCCGATGGGGAGTTGCCCTTAACTTTTACGTCGGTGACAGTATGCTGGCACTTGGAAGCCATAATTTTCGGCACTGGCATGTGTGAAAACCAATATGATGGTGCACATTACAAACACGTGGCGTACATGGGGGACACCCCTTTAAATGAGCCCCGGACCGACGACTATCAATGAGAAGGTCGGTCACTTCCTCTGGGGGGTATGCAAATTTCAGTCGAGGGAAAGACTTTGATCTATTCCGACAAAATTTGTTCGTGAAATCTCGAGTTGATTAATCAAAGCCCCATCGACTTACTCTTGAACATTTGCACTTCGCAGTCGAAACCTCCGCTCTACTGCTTCGAACTTTAACGATCCTAGAAATCTACTGCTCTAAACTCTACATAGGGATTGGAGACATCAGTGCGGACCTGGCCTACCTCTCGGTTTAAAGGTTTAGTTCCTCACCCTTGAGAACTTACGGACTCACATGTTTAACGCGATCGTACTCCGCGTGATCGTACTCGGCGGCAGTTTTTTAGCAGCGGAGGGAATCGAACCCTGGTCTACCGAGTGCAATTCCCGCGCGCTAACCAGTGGGCTACCGCGCCCCAGATTCTACGTAGGGCTTATCCGCCTGTCGCAGAATCGCTCTGTAAATGTTTCTGCAATTGGTATAATGCATATAAATCTGTAAATAATAAAGATTACTTTATGCAAAGTTAACGTTTGTCTATAAAACAACAACAGAAATTGTCCAGGGATTGTGTCGGTCATTAATACACCAAGTCAAGTTTGGAGCCCCCAAGTTTGGAGTTTTTGGAGCCCCCATGTGTTCTATTTAAAAGAGAAATGCTTTAAGCTCTCTTCTACTTTCAGGAAAATCTCGGGTAATAACTGGGGAGTTAACAAATCCTTTTTAAAACTCTGGTATCTAACTGTAATTGAAAAAATCATAACTTTTGGGGCGGGAATTTGGGGAAAACGTTTAACGGGGGCTCAAATATCAAAGCTCACTTCTCTGCAACGGATCTTCCTATTAAAAATTTCAACCGGCTTTAGAACAACTTCGAGCATTTCTCTCTATTCAATTACGGGAATCCCCCCCCCGTCCACCTTGTTATTCAAAACTTATATAAAAAATTTCACTTTTGGCACCTTAAAAATAATCTTTTTTCAAATCCTTCTCTCCCCGCCCCCTCCCTTTTTGACCTCCATTGCCCCTTTTCCCGCCTCCCCCCTTATCAACGCATTGTATCCCTCCCTGTTGTCGATCCCTCCTCATTTTCTGACTCCTGCATTTTTACCGACGGTTCCAAATTAGATAACAAATTTTAACGAATTTTAAATATTCTGAGGAAGCATGGTGTAGTCTATCATATTTGGGCAATTGCGCTCATACATTAGAATATTTAATCTATAAAGAAACATATAATATAAAAAATATGTAGGACATAGAAATTTAATCCGTTATCCTCGGTCGAATCACTACATGATTGACATAAATGATCATTCTTTCGTATTGTCTACTGTTGTTTCTATTAAAAGCTGAATATAAGCAGATTTATGTGTCTTGACCGATCTTTTAGCATTTACAAATCGGCTTTTCTAATAACTGATCTCATGTGCTCATAACTGTTTTAAAAAACAAATTGAAGCATATTACGTTCACGAAGTATTCACATGTGATAACGTCTTAGCATAATCCCATGCATACTTTTAGTAATTTAACAGATAAAAATGCAGAAAATAGTATAAATAAGTACCAGAAATAAATATATAAAACAAGTTTTATAATAAAAAATTTCGTTTAATGGAGGTCATCAGACAGGAAAAAGTTCCTCCGGCTACACTAAGGTGATCTAAATTGTAGCGCTTTAGTGAAGAGTTTTGAAGCACAAAAGTCTAGTCAGCAAGGCAAATTATTTTTACCTTCAACACGCACTCTTACGCGGTCATGTCAACGTCACTCTTCGACTAAGGCTTGATTTAGATCCTTTAAAAGTATGGCGGCTGAATATGCGTGTGGCGTTTTTATGGAACAAATCAATCTAGTTATGTGGCTGTTGATTGTACTAATCAACAGCGTGAGGATTTTGATCGAAAATGACAAATTTGAATATCTGCTCAGTTTCAACAAGTAAATAAGTATTTTTCAATATATTTCGTTTTCTTTAACAAAACGCTGATTATTTATATGCTTATTTTCATTGTAATTCTTTATTTAAAAGCTACGTAAACATAATTTAGAATCTGCTCATTTTGAGTGCATTACAGTTATTAGCAAAGTAGAGTACTTTCAAAGCCGGAAATAAGCTTTAATTTTTCAGTCGTTTGAGTGCAGATGCCTACAAAATTTTTCATCCTTTATATTTTGTAATCAGCACAGCATTTATTTTTAAATTTTTACATATTCCACGTTTTAAATGTTTATATGTTCTATACTTAACATAAGTCCAGGTATTTTTTTAATATATATACAGGGTCTTTCAAAAGTCCGTATAAATTTTAAAAATTCATTAAAAATTGAAAAATCATCGCATTGAGGTGCGGTTTGTACCATAAGTACTGTCAGGACGGAGTGTTTTTTTTTGACGTGAAAAAATTTTGTAGTTTAAAAAATCACCTATAGGTGGCGCTGAACGCATTGGAAAGACAAGGAAAATAACTTACTGTACGTATCAAATCGTGTGACAAGCCTAAGTAACTCTGAACAGGTAACAGGACCTTCTCTTTTCGTTAGATTTTTCCTAAATCGAAATTTTCGCAAAGCATCTGATGCTGATTCTCCGCTCACGTAATACAGCTTCACTAACAAGGCTTTTTCGGTCTCATAGTTAAAATTCTCGCAAAAACTTCTTCTTTGCACAGTTTACTAATACATCAAATGAAGGAACGAACTACAGTTCTTTTATAACAGTCTCATTTGCATACTTCTGGAAGATGTATTCGGGTAAGCGCCACCTATAGGTGATTTTTTAAACTACAAATTTTTTTCACGTCAACCCCCCACCCCCACCCCACCCCCCGTCCTGACAATACTTATGGTACAAACCGCACCTCAATGCGATGATTTTTCGATTTTTAATGAATTTTTACTTTCCTTATATACGGAATGTATAAGGAAAGTATTGTGACGGGGTCGAAAATTCGAATTTGAGTTTTCAACGGGAAAGCACGTTTCATGCAACCCTGATCACGAATCAAACATTTTTGAAGTGATGTCTGTGTGTGTGTGTGTGTGTGTCAGTGAGTCTGTGGAGGCGATAACTGACGAATGAATGGACCGATTCGAACGAAGTTTGGTACAAAAATCACAATACGTAAACACTGGAAGTCTATTGTTTTTATACGCAATCGAAAGTTCAGAACCCACTAAATTTTCGAATGAAATTTTGAAAAAATCGTCAAAAAATAAAAACCGCTATTAAAGTTACGCAAATAGACATTTCTTAAGTAATTTTTCATTAGAAAACGATTGGCGTAAACTTTAGAACGCTAATATGAACCGTTCTCGAGATATTGCACATTTTTCAAAAATTATCAAAAAGTTGTATAAAATAAAAAATAAAACTATTTTCTATTGAGAAACATGTTCACTTTTCATATGTAATACCATGCGATAAATTGGGTGACATCATTCTCGTGGATCTAGCTCGTTCCATTCATGAAAAATGATACTTTGAGTAATACTTTTGTATTTGAACGCCAATAGTCATTTATCTGCTGTAAGAATAACTTATTTCTCCGTTCATAACGCTTGGCGAGATTTTGGCGACGAATTTGGCGGAATGTCGCCAACTTGGCAACATTTTAATTGTTGCCAAATTAACAAAAATCTCGTCAAATGGATAAAAATGACGTTAAATCAATGAAAATGACGACTAATTGACGAAAATTCAACATCTTGGAAAGAATATAAATATATACTATAAAAATAACTTTTTTACTGTAAAAGTAGTAAATTCATTACATTATATAAGGAAAGTCATGTGCTGCCTACATCAGATTTTTAAAGTTTATACGGACTTTTGAAAGACCCTGTATATATATTAAATCGTATAATAATGTGTGGAAAATACTAATACATGCGCTGAATGACTTATGATTTATTATGAACTTCTTCTGTTTCCAAACATTTTCCATAATTCAGTAATCTGTTCATACCCTATAAAGGTTTTTATTGTTGCTTGAACTGGTTCTATTTCTCATCTGATATTACCTACAAGTCACAGCATTTTATTTTTTGAAAAATATTCATTACAGAAAAGAAATATACATTATATATTATATTTATGTTATGGACCAGTTTACTTACTGATCAAACCCTGCTTTACTAATATTATCTCTTACGAATTAAAATCATTTCCCCAATGTAGTTTGCACTTCCATGAGTTTCTCTACATATTATTGCGAATATACTTTCCATGAGTTTAAAAGATATTAATTAGCATTCCTAGCTCAATTTGTTCATTTCAATAGCTGAATACATTTACTGAGTATACAGCACATTTATTGAAGATCATTCATATATTGAAGAATTTCATTCATGCCGAAGAAAAATGTTTTCTTCGGCGTGACTGAAATTTAACTGGTTTCAGAACCGACACATATACGCAATACATCACGCTTGATGTCATATCATTTGAGGTTTAAGAATCTCTGTTCTCGCTATATAAAATTCTCTTCAGAGGTAGATCTGATAAATATGACATTCTGATCCCGTTTCTAAACAAATTAACAGAAAATATTAAATTGAATCAATATATGTTAAAATTTCATTTAAAAATATACCTGTCCTACGTTATGTTTGTTCTCTTGGCTTAGATGACTTACTGGTAATATTTATATTCCCACTTGCGTATTAGGAGACAAATCTATACAATATATGGCTTTTGAAAAATGTTTCACCAAAATAAAACTGATGACATCAGAATTTGAAAAATATCATTAATCCCCGTCATCTTTAAACCCAATGGCCATGATGGATATAATTCAATCAAAAATGCAATTCTGATAAAATTTGTTTATATATATTTCTATATCATTTAAAACAAAACAGATTTACCGCTGTTTTAACTATCCCATTACTTAGCAATATATATATATATATATATATATAAATAAATATATATATATAATGTATATATATATATATATATATATTGTTAATATTTTTTTTTCAAATATAAACTCATTTGGATTAATTCTGTTGTCTAGCGACGTATCATTTTTACTTTTCTGCAGTACATGGTAATGTATAGGGAAAGTATTGGAATCATACCGAAAATCGCAACTCGAGTTTTCGACGGATCTACACGTTTCGGGACCTCTAGAATACGATAAAAACATTTTTTAGGTTGACGTCTGTGTCTCTCTGTCTGTGCAGATTTGTATCCACTCTAACTGAAAAACTAATTCACCGAATTTTATAAAATTTTGTAGGTAAGTCACTTGTGAGCGAATCTGGTGCTGATTAGTTTTGGATACGATTCGGAATAAAAGAACCCGCCCTTTTTTGCGAAATGGCCCGCAAAAATTGCCTGTATCCACTCTAGCTGAAAAACTAAAGGACCGAATTTCACAAAATTCGGAAGATAAGTTACTTGTGGGTCATCCTTGTGCTGATTTGATTTTGGTACGATTCGAGAAAAAATAACCTGATATTTCTTGCAAAACGGCACTCAAAAGTCGTCAAAATCTAAAATAAAAATCTACGTATGCTCAAATATATCCATTAAATGTTTGTTTTATACGTAATTTTTAACGAAGAAAATAATAAGACCAACCCCATTACACTAGGACTAGCCGTTCTTGAGACATTTCAGTTTTTTCGTTTTTTCTCTCCGCCACCTTTGAAAATAAGTTCCGTTACCAACTGAGAACGAAAATTGAATTAAAAGTAAATTAAATTTAATTAAAATAAAGAGATCGTGTGTATAAGTCTGCAGGAAAAGTCATGTGCTGCTTTTTCAAATAACTTAGCATTATGCAGACTATGTTTGCTCTGCAATCTCAATGGGAGGTGTAATAATATATTTTTTATTTATATCTCCCCCGGTTCCATAAACTTGAAACATTGACTAAATTTTAAGAGGTATTCCAAGTCTACCCCAAACATTTTATCAAATTCGGTGCTGCCGTTCATTCTCTTGTGATGGTGAAACAAATAAATTGTCAGATTTTCACTTTTATTTATATACATATATATTTTCTGTTACATTTTAACAAGCAGTGGCATTTTAGCTAGTTCTGCGCACGCTGCGCGTGTGCAAAACTTGTTAATCAACAAAAGTGGATCAAAGGTTAGCAGGAGCAGATAGAGTGTGTCCATTGCAGAGTAGAAAATAAAGTGTGAAAATATCATCAAAATCGGGGCAAGAGTCACTAAAGATAAATAAAAAAGTAAATATGTAAACGGGGGTCCCTCCCCTTCCGCCTGCGTCTACCACGGTTATTTCATATTACGTAATAAAAGACGATGTGTGTGTGTGTCTATGTGTGTGTGTGTCTATGTGCGTGTGTGTGTAGCGGAAAATATAAACATCGTACTGCCTTGAAATGTTTTGCACAGGTATTTCAGGAACTAGAACGATACATATCGGCGAGATTTTTGTAAAACCAAAATATTAAATTGAGGCTACTTAAAGTAAAATTTACGCCCAGGGGGTTGACACAATAAGAATGCTTATCCAAGTGATACGTATAAATGCCGGACGGCAGTATTGCCACCGGCAGAATCTAAATCGCTAAATTAAGAGGCGAAATAGGAAATTTGGGGTTATCTGAAATGTAAATTACCACCAGGGAGCTGAAAGAAAAAAAATATATCTATATTCAGATGATAGAGTCAGATCTTTAGTATTACCATCTAGTGAAAAATCTGTTACATATTTTCAATAATTCGACTTTCGGTTGAAATAAAATTCAGATAAATTCCTTAAAAATTATAATTAACCTATATAACTAAAAAGATAATATGGGGTGCTTGCTTAAAAGGGCCGTGCGTCTCAACGCCCTATTTCAATAACTGCAACTGATTCTGAGGTAAGCGTGGCACAGTTTACAATATTTGGTCAATTGTGCTAGTACATTAGAAATATTTAATAAGCTCAAGAAACTTAAAATTAAGCAATAAAAATATAGGGCATTGGAAATTTATTCCGTTATCCGCGGTTGAATCACTAGATGATTTACATAAATTATCATTTATCCGTATTGTCTACAGTTAATTCTAATAAAAGCTGAATATAAGCAAGTAGAACTTTGTAGATAATCAATATTCTGTTTTAATCACCTTTTTTTTGAAACCCCATATAAATAATAGAAACTCAGATAATCTCAAAAGATTTAAACGAGGCAAAGGAAGCGCCATGCATCATGTTTATAAAGCTGAGATTAAATGCTTACATCATCAATTTAACAGCACTTATCAATGAAATTAATAATATCTTGGGTATTTGCAGTTAAGAAAAAACATTTAAATAGTGTTTATGCAATTATCTTAAAATTAAATCTAACTAATAAACATTTTAATCATATTTTCTATGATTTGCTCGTTACTAGACGAAAGCATTTAAAAATAACAATCTATTTCATAATAATAATACGTCTACTAATTCTTATTGTGTGATATCTTTTAAACATCCAAATTACAATTGTATAAATTTTGGGTCTATATTTAACAAATTTAAACACTTATTGCTTATTGAGGATTTGAATGTTACCAAGACTTTTAAATATAGCAAACATATTGGTAGATCTATTTTTAATTACAATGAAATTTCACAATCTCTCTCTATAGATAAAGATTCTATGTCAAATGTAGATAATGATTATATTTGCAAAGTAGACGAATATGCTAAATATAGAAATCTACACTTGAACCACATAGTTACAGGATACTTAGTAATAGTTGTGACGAAATGTTAAGAACCATTGTGTTATTTGGTACAGAATTCAGGTTACCATCTTGTAATAACTCTTTAAAGTTTTAAAGTCAATAAATCTTTACTTTAATATATTTATAAATTCGCTAATAAATATGCTGTGCCTTTAGAGGCATTTATTATGTGGAAATTTACTTTTTTTTAAATTTATAAAAAATACTTTTTGTAGTATTAAATTATCTGGATCTATGTATAATAATGATAATTTAAAACATGCCATTAATGATTTGCAAAGATCTTTTATTATTACTTATGTTGATAAAGTCTCTAATAAATATGCTATTATCTGTAAAATATTATATATACAATTTCTGTTAGATTATTTAAAGAACAACAAACTATTTAAACTAGATTCACACTCCATTAAAAGTATCAAACAGAAAATTATTAATATGTATAATGATTTAAATATTATTTATAAATTTCTTAAATTTCCATATATAGTGCTTATTCCTAAATTTCATAAAAATCTTATTAAATGTAGAACAGTAACTAGTGGTCATAATACTTACTATTGCGAATTACTATACTATTGCGAATAAATTACTACTAAATTATTTAAATGTAATAAATGATAGTTTACGTTTTTCAAACAATAACTACCTTATTCTAAATAATAGTAAAGAATTAAAGAATAAATTAACATCACTAGGTAAACTTATTGGATTTCAAACTTTTGATTTTAAAGATCTTTTTAATATTATTAAGTGCTCTGATTTTTATGTAGTAATTTTAGCTCTATATAATGCTTATATTACTAATCATTCTACTCATACTATATTTACCAATTTTCCTAAACTTCTTCACTTTGTTCTTCTTAATAATTATATATTTCAAGGTAATAAATTATACTTACAAGTCTCAGGGGTTCCACAAGGTGGCTGTAGTAGCAGTATATCAGCCAATTTATACCTTTATCATTATGAAAATCTTTTTCTTCCTCAGATTATAAAATTTACAGATATGTTGATGGTCTGATTTGTTTGGTTTTTACATACAACTGTGTCATAGACACAGATTTCTATCTGGATAATTTGGAACTAATTCCTAATGAAGCCACTATTAGTAATAACATTATTTTTTTGGATTTAAGTCTAATTATTGAACCTACTAATAGGATAGTTACTAATTTATACGATAAAAAAGACTATTTTAACGTTAACATTAATAAAACATTACCATTTAATTTCTGTAACTCTATTCAACTATTTAGAAATATTATACTTAATCAACTTCTTAGAATTTTTAGATAAAAAATTTCATACTGTGCATATTAATAAGCTAAAAATTACTAGCAAATTTTATAAATATCCAACATATTTAGTAATTGGTATAGTTAAAAAGTCTGGAATGGTTGAATATACTTAAATTATCTCCTTAGTATCTTATATTAGCCAGACATACACTTTCTCTTGAATAAGCATTACTATGAATTCACATCCCCTTATAATTTAGCCTCTAAGTTTTCTTTTATCATCTGTCCCATTATTTTGTAGCTCTTACTGTTGAATATCATCTTTTATAGCTTTTTCGAATTACTGTTATTTATTTCTCACGATTGACAACAGCAGTTCTCAACTTTTTATTTTTTGGGATTGGCAACATTGGCCTCTTTATTGAAGGCAGACATATGCAGTGTTTTTTCAGGTATTTTTCTTTTCCATAATTTTTCAATCTTTATGCATATCGTCCAAGTTATGAGTCTTTATAGATATAATCGATTATTGATATCAGAAACATGAATTTTGTGTCCATTTTGTTAGAATACTCTGACTTGATGAAGATTTTTATCGAAATGAACAATTCATTTGCTTAGGCCTAGGGCTTGTCCAGGTGTAAAGCTTTAATGCTTGGATTTTACTTGATTTTCGATGACCACCACGTTCTTGGCGTTAAATATCTGCCATGTAAATTGAAACTGGGCGTTTTCCTCAACTCATTTACTTAAGTGTTAAAAGGCACAAATTTTAAATTTTTATTATATTTTTTAGACCAGCAATAGGAATGTACATGTCATAACTCGAGAACCCTAAACTTTCAGAATTAGCTCAAATCTAAAAAGCTCAAATTTAGCATATCGTTCCTTTTTGTGATAAATTACATTCCCTGCAATGCATGGTAATGTGTAGGGAAATGGGGGGGGGGGGGAAATTTCGGTCCTGTAGGGAAAGTATTGGAATCATACCAAAAATCACAACTCGAGTTTTCGACGGATCTACACGTTTTGGGACTTCTAAAACTCGAAAAATCAAGCTTTAGTGTGACGTCTGTGTATGTGTCTGCCTGTGTGCCTGTGCAATGTATGTATCCAGTCTAACTCAAAACTAATGGATCGAATTTCATAAAATTTGGTAAGTATGTCCCTGATGCTAATTAGATTTTGGTACAATCAGGAAAAAAGGAACCTACATTGTTTTTGCAAAATGGCCGCAAAAATGATCAACATCTAAAATAAAAGATTATGTATGTTCAAATGCGCTAATTAAATGTTTGTTTTACATGTAATTTTTTATGGTGAAATGAATACTCGTTAGACCAACCCTATTACTGTAGGACTAGCCGTTCTCGAGATATTTTAATTTTTCTTATTTTCACTTTACCGAGTTTGAGAATAAGTCCAGTTACCATGAATTGAAAATGAAAACTGAATTAAAAGTGTAAATTTGGTGTAACTTCAATTAATTATGCGTGTTATTTAATGCAATTGAGCTCAATGTAATGAATTATTAATGAAATAAAGAGGAAATAAATATGAGTCTGGAAGGGAAATAATGTGCTGCCCACATCAGATTATTTTCATATTCTCTGCAATACATGGTAATGTATAGAGAAATTATTGGAATCATGTCAAAAATCTCATCTGGAGTGTTCGACGGATTTGCATGTTTCGGGACCTGTAGAACACGATAAAACTATTTTTAACGTGAATCCTGTGTATGAAAGTCTGTCTGTCTGTGTAATGTATGTATCCACTCAAATTTAAAAACTAATGGACCAAATTTCATAAAATTTGGTAGGTGTGTGATTTGTGTGTGACCATGTGACCCTGGTGCTGATTAGTTTACGGTGCTATTCAGAATAAAAAAAATCGACTCTTTTCAAAATGGCCCTCAAAACTCTCATGTATCCATGCTAGTTAAAAAGTAATTGACCAAATTTGACACAATTTGGTAGAATCAGTTAAGACTAGTTGATTGCCGAACGTTTGTTGCGATTGCGATAATGCAGACTTGAACCTCGCAAGTGGAATATAAGGGAATCGTTAGATTGAGGTATTTATAATGCAGTTATTGGATATTTAGGGATAATAAGTTAATTAGCGAATTCTTGATTTTTTTACTGTAAATTCGAATTTATTTAAATTCAAATCAATTTTTTCACTTTTTAAAAAAGAGTAAAGGGGCATTTCTCATTATTAAATCCTACAATTGCTTTACTTTAAAATATTCATGCAATGGATTATTTGTTGCAAATTATATTTATATATCCATTTGACCCCACAGGTGTAGCCGAAAACTGGAAAATAATTAATGTCGACAAACAAATCCAGGTAAGAGGTCAGTGGAAAACTAATGTACATATTTAGCCAAAACTGGAAACAGGGGATATGCAGTAAAATGAAATAATTATAAAACTAAAAATTAGTTTTATTGTGAAGAAAGGTAACAACATGTAGTCAGTTTACGCCATGAGTGTAGTCAGAATCAAGGAAAATGTGAGGTCGACGACCGAATGAGAGTGGTGGAAGTGAGGGGCATTGTTCTTTCCAATTTGACCACTAAATGAAAAATGTAATTGATTAGTCAATGAGGGAAGGCACACTGGATGCACTAAAGGTAGTTATATGACTATTAATAAGTTGTCTCAGATTATTTACTCAACTAAAAATATTATCGTAAACAATTTATCACAAAATAGTCGTGTAGTCCGTTTATGCCATAGATGTAGCTAAAATCTCGGAAGGGGGGATCTCGACGATCGGATGGATGGAGGCAATACAGCGGGGTTTCGCTTTCCAATCTAACCTCCATAGAAAAGTAATGTGATTCTTTAACCAGTTTGGGAAGGTGTATATAGAATATGTATTACAGGAAGTATAAATCTATGAACCTGTGTACTCTGATTATTTATTTAACTAAAAATTACATTGCCTTTCTACAGTAGCTATGTTGGAATACGAAATCCCTCTCCGTAATTTCCCTCCATCCGATCGTCCAGCTGCCTCGCCCTTTCTCGATCTTCGCTACACTAATTCAGTAACCACTAATATGGCATACACTGATTTACCAGTCATTTTGTGATAAATATTTAACGATGGTATTTTTATTTGAACAAATAATCAGAGTATACTACTTCATAGTCCCATAATACGTATACTTAAATATTCTATATACACACCCTAATGGCTAAAGTATTACATTACTTTGCTATAGTTATTATATTGGAAAACGAAAACCCACTCCATTACCTCTACACATTGGAACGACTAGATCCCCTTCCGTGATTTCGGCGATTTAGTGATAAATAGGTTATGATAGTGATTTCAGTTGTATAAATAATCTGAGTAGACTTGTTGATGGAGTTATACTTCCTGTAGTACATATTCTGTATACATCCTCCCCCACTTTCTAGAGAATTACATTACTTTTCTATAGAAGTTATATTGGAAAAAGAAAACTCGCTGTATTACCTCCACTCATTCGATCATCAAACAGCTTCCCCCTCCAAGATCATGACTGCGCCTAAGGCGTAAACTGACTACATGTTCATTTTGTGATAAATCAATTATGATAGTATTTTTAGTTGATTAAATAATCTGAGGCAAAATATTCATAGCCATATAACTAACGATATTTAATACATTCAGTATGTACACTCCCCAATTGGCTAATCAATTACCTCTTTCATATAGTGGCTATATTGAGAAAAGCAATATCCCTTACGGTCCCTGCTTTCATTCGGTTGTAAACCTCACCCGTTCCTGGATCCAGGCTACGTCCATGGCGTAAACTAACTACAGTCTGTTACCTTTTTTTATAATAAATTCTGTATGGTAGTATTTTTTGTTGAAGAAGTAGTTGGGGCAAACAAATTCAGACTCCTGACATTAGTTCGCTTTACAACATCTTCTCTATTTCCCCCATTGGCAAAACACTTGCATTAGTTTTTTACTGACTTCTTTTCAGAATTTGAAGTTAAAAATTCATTATTGAGTTCCAGGCTATGTGCATCAGATGGCTATATAAGTATAATGTGCAACAAACAAGATTCATTCCATGAAATTTTAATATAAAATTTTTATGTGGTGTAATAATGATAAAAATCTCTTTAACCCATTTCCAAGACAAAAAATCTGATGTGGGCAACACATGACTTTCCTTATATAATGTAATGAATTTACTACTTTTACAGTAAAAAAATAGGATTTTCTTATAGTAGATACTAATATTCTTTCCACGATATTGAATTTTCGACAATTAGTCGTCATTTTCATTGATTTAGCATCATTTTTATCCATTTGGCGAGATTTTCATTAATTTGGCAACATTTCAAAAAAGTCGCCAAGTTGGCGACATTCCGCCAAATTCGTCGCCAAAATCTCGCCAAGCGTTATGCACTAAGAAAAAAGTTATTCTTACAGCAGATAAATGACTATTGGCGTTCAAATACAAAAGTATTATTCAATGTATATTTTTTCATGAATGGAACGAGCTAGATCCACGAGAATGATGTCACTCAATTTATCGCATGGTAATACATATGAAAAGTGAACATGTTTCTCAATAGGAATTTTTTTTTTATGTGACTTTTTCATAATTTTTTTGAAAAATGTACAATATCTCGAGAACGGTTCATGTTAGCGTTCTAAAATTTATGCCAATCGTTTTCTAATGAAAAATCACATAAGAAATGTCTATTTGCGTAACTTTATTAGCGGTTTTGATTTTTTGACGATTTTTTCAAAATTTCATTCAAAAATTTATGGGGGTTCTGAACATTCGATTACGTATAAAAGCAATAGGCTTCCAGTGTTTACGGATTGTGATTTTTGTACCAAATTTGGTTTGAATCGGTCCATTCGTTCGTCAGTTATCGTCTCCACAATTTCACTGACACACACACACACATACTTTCACACACACACACACACACACACACACACACACACACATACACACACACAGACATCACTTCAAAAATGTTTGATTCGTTATCAGGGATGCTTGAAACGTGCTCTCCCGTCGAAAACTCGAATTCGAATTTTCGACCCCGTCACAATACTTTCCTTATACATTATGTATATAAGGAAAGTAAAAGAAATGATTTGAAGTAAAATCTGATTTCAGAAACAAAAAATCACGAAATTGCAAATTTACTTATTATCCCTTTATATCAAATTACTTTATTATATGAATATCTCGATCCGATAATCCGTTTACGGAATTAAGTCTTTATATTATCGTATCAGCCGTTCAACTATCAACTAGTGTCTTGCGGTTTTACGAATCTACTCTCGCGGAGGATACGTCCGTTAACATTACCTCATTCGTGCTCTGCAGGAGCTTCCTTAAAATCGTTGCACTATTTAGTAGTTATTGAAGTAGTCGAAAAACTGCGCGATGAAATCTAGTGTAGCTGTGGTCAACCTAAAAAATGTTTTTATCGTATTCTAGAGGTCCCGAAACGTGTAGATCCGTCGAAAACTCGAGTTGCGATTTTCGGTATGATTCCAATACTTTCCCTATACATTACCATGTACTGCAGAAAAGTAAAAATGATACGTCGCTAGACAACAGAATTAATCCAAATGAGTTTATATTTGAAAAAAAAAATATTCACAATATATATATATATATATATATATATATATATATATATATATATATATATATATATATATATATATATATATATATATATATATATATATTGCTAAGTAATGGGATAGTTAAAGCAGCGGTAAATCTGTTTTGTTTTAAATGATATAGAAATATATATAAACAAATTTTATCAGAATTGCATTTTTGATTGAATTATATCCATCATGGCCATTGGGTTTAAAGATGACGGGGATTAATGATATTTTTCAAATTCTGATGTCATCAGTTTTATTTTGGTGAAACATTTTTCAAAAGCCATATATTGTATAGATTTGTCTCCTAATACGCAAGTGGGAATATAAATATTACCAGTAAGTCATCTAAGCCAAGAGAACAAACATAACGTAGGACAGGTGTATTTTTAAATACAATTTTAACATATATTGATTCAATTTAATATTTTCTGTTAATTTGTTTAGAAACGGGATCAGAATGTCATATTTATCAGATCTACCTCTGAAGAGAATTTTATATAGCGAGAACAGAGATTCTTAAATCTCAAATGATATGACATCAAGCGTGATGTATTGCGTATATGTGTCGGTTCTGAAACCAGTCAAATTTCAGTCTCGCCGAAGAAAACATTTTTCTTCGGCATGAATGAAATTCTTCAATATATGAATGATCTTCAATAAATGTGCTGTATACTCAGTAAATGTATTCAGCTATTGAAATGAACAAATTGAGCTAGGAATGCTAATTAATATCTTTTAAACTCATGGAAAGTATATTCGCAATAATATGTAGAGAAACTCATGGAAGTGCAAACTATATTGGGGAAATAATTTTAATTCGTAAGAGATAATATTAGTAAAGCAGGGTTTGATCAGTAAGTAAACTGGTCCATAACATAAATATAATATATAATGTATATTTCTTTTCTGTAATGAATATTTTTCAAAAAATAAAATGCTGTGACTTGTAGGCAATATCAGATGAGAAATAGAACCAGTTCAAGCAACAATAAAAACCTTTATAGGGTATGAACAGATTACTGAATTATGGAAAATGATTGGAAACAGAAGAAGTTAAAAATGAATCATAAGTCATAAATTAAACACACATGGAACAAACATACTTATACTCTTTAATACTTATAAGTAAGCATTCAGCGCATGTATTAGTATTTTCCACACATTATTATACGATTTAATATATATACAGGGTTTTTCAAAAGTCCGTATAATCTTTAAAAATCTGATGTAGGCAGCACATGACTTTCGTTATATAATGTAATGAATTTACTACTTTTACAATAAAAAAGTAATTTTTATAGTATATATTTATATTCTTTCCAAGATGTTGAATTTTCGTCAATTAGTCGTCATTTTCATTGATTTAACGTCATTTTTATCCATTTGACGAGATTTTTGTTAATTTGGCAACACTTAAAAATGTCGCCAAGTTGGCGACAATCCGCCAAATTCGTGGCCAACATCTCGCCAAGCATTATGAACGGAGAAATAAGTTATTCTAACAGCAGATAAATGACTATTGGCGTTCAAATACAAAAGTATTACTCAAAGTATCATTTTTCATGAATGGAACGAGCTAGATCCACGAGAATGATTTCACCCAATTTATCGCATGGTATTACATACGAAAAGTGAACATGTTTCTCAATAGAAAATAGTTTTATTTTTTATTTTATACAACTTTTTGATAATTTTTGAAAAATGTGCAATGTCTCGAGAACGGTTCATGTTAGCGTTCTAAAGTTTACGCCAATCGTTTTCTAATAAAAAATTACATAAGAAATGTCTATTTGCGTAACTTTATTAGCGGTTTTGATTTTTTGACGATTTTTTCAAAATTTCATTCAAAAATTTAGGGGGGTTCAAAACATTCGATTACGTATAAAAGCAATAGGCTTCCAGTGTTTACGGATTGTCATTTTTGTACCAAATTTGGTTTGAATCGGTCCATTCGTTCGTCAGTTATCGTCTCCACAATTTCACTGACACACACACACACATACTTTCACACACACAGACACACACACACACACACACACATACACACACACAGACATCACTTCAAAAATGTTTGATTCGTTATCAGGGATGCTTGAAACGTGCTCTCCCGTCGAAAACTCGAATTCGAATTTTCGACCCCGTCACAATACTTTCCTTATACATTATGTATATAAGGAAAGTAAAAGAAATGATTTGAAGTAAAATCTGATTTCAGAAACAAAAATTCACGAAATTGCAAATTTACTTATTATCCCTTTATATCAAATTACTTTATTATATGAATATCTCGATCCGATAATCCGTTTACGGAATTAAGTCTTTATATTATCGTATCAGCCGTTCAACAATCAGCTAGTGTCTTGCGGTTTTACGAATCTACTCTCGCGGAGGATACGTCCGTTAACATTACCTCATTCGTGCTCTGCAGGAGCTTCCTTAAAATCGTTGCACTATTTAGTAGTTATTGAAGTAGTCGAAAAACTGCGCGATGAAATCCAGTGTAGCTGTGGTTTGAAACTGAGTCCATCAGGGGAGAGCTAAGAAAGACTTTAACAACGCTCTCAAATTTGCGATCAAGTTTCAGGCGAATTTGTTCCTACACAGCTTTACTCAAGCTCCCACTGCGAATTGGGCAGATCTTCACTGGGAGAACAGTTGTGAACCAAGGAGGGGGCGTATCTTTCATCAAATGTGTGTGTTTACTCCATGTGGGACCTTGTTTTACTTCTCAGCTGTTAATTTGGTAAAGATGTAGTATAATCCCTTTCATTTTAAGGGATTTTAGATAATATTCTGGCAATTCCTGCTATGATTTGGGGAACACTCCATTCAGGGAATCCTTTAAGTACTTGTTTTCGCCCTTTTGTCGTATTTTGTCACTTTTTCTATTCTTTTGTCGACAAGGTAAAAATTAGAAAATTTTCTGGATTTCATGTTGTGGTCCATGAGCTACAGAACACTTGTTGCAAAAACAGCTGTTACATGTGGGGGGTTACCCCCCACTCCATTTCGCCAAAGTGGGGGGTTACCCCGACTTTGGCGAAATGGACCTCTTGGGTAATAAAAAATTAGGGTTTTATTGAAACACGAGAGTGTACGCTAGGAAAACAACTTTTGCTAAACCAGTAGGCGTGGGTTACAAGTTGCCCATAAATGCAAATTTTCATACCTTGTATTATAAGAGACATTTTTTCATAGGACGTTAAATAAATCATTGATTGCCAAAAGTCTCATAGAAATCTTTTGGGAATTTTAACGGTTCTTCTAAGGAAGATAAAGATAATCGTAGAGCAGGAAGATAATCGCAGAGTAGTCTACAAGAAATAAATAAAACCATCGTAAAATAAGGTAAAATCAAAATAAAACCATCTATTTTTATCAATGTCCTTAGCAAGTGTTAATTTTCATTAAATATAGATATACTGCAAAATGTTTCTTTTTCTGTTTTGGGCATTTTTATATTTATTTTATATATACTAATTTGATTTAAATATTAATTTTCCTTTAACCTAGATGTTACTTTTTCCCGTATTGTACGGTTTTTGCTGTTGGGCCGATAAAACACGGAAAATAGGGGTTCCACTGTAACTATATTTTTTTATTTGAGAGCAGTTCTATCCCAAATTGTGAAAATAAAAATCATTAAATAAAAAAAAAAATCCATTCGCTTCACCGAAGTGTCATTCCATATCAAAAAATCCCTATATCTTCCCTGAAGATTTTCCGAAATTCCCTGTTTTCAATGGACAGAAAAATTTCTAAGATTATGAGCCCTCCTTTCCGGAGTCGCTTGTCCCGAAAATGGGCAACCACTCAAGCTGGAAAATGAATGGGTATTTTTCAATTGTGCATGCGTTATACATTTGATACATTACTATATACATTTAATTTTAATTTTATTTTTGAATCTTTGGCATTGGCATTTTGTTTTTTTAATAACGATATCTAGCTTTTGAGATGGTTTATTATGCAGGGACTTACATCAAATACTGTAAAGTTCTATATGCTCCCCTCTCCCCCCCCCCCTAATAGTTACGTTTTCATGTTATGAGAATAACTCTAGAACTGGATCATCTAGAGAGTCCAATTTCAGTATGTCGCTGATTTTGTAGTAAATTTTAATTCTTTGCATTTTAAACATCATCGGTCCATATTCAAATTAGGTGTATGTGTAGATAGTTCAAAAGGGAGAAAGTGAGATATTTCAATTTTCCAATATTTACTACTTTGGGAGTTGCTGAACACCAAAATGTCCAATTTGCCGAAAAAATGAGAAACGCCTCCTTTAATATTTGATTGAGACTTGAAATTTCGTATATTGGTTAATAAGTTGATGAAAACATCCAAGATGAAGAGAGTTTAAGTGTTCCTTTAAGGGGGCACTCCAGAGAAAAATATTCGAAAGGCGAAATGAAGAAAAAATATGCTTCAGGATGAGATGGAGACTTCAAATTTGATGGACGGTAGATAGTTGGAAAAGAAGAAAGGGTGCGATTTCAGTTTTCTTATAATGTCTACTTTAGGGGTGTCACACGATAAAATGTTCGATTTTGCGAATAAATAAGAAACCCTGCCTTGCAAATGCGATAGAGATTCGAAATTTGGTACATTAGAAAATCATTCGATAAAGAAATAAAGTTTTTCAAAAATTTCACTTAAGAGGGTAGGTGCTTTACACAAAAATGTTCGAAATGTGAAATGATAGAAAAACATACTTCGCGTGGATATAGAAACCTTAAATATGATGTAAGTAGATTGGCAAATAAATTGAGAAGTAGGATGTGTACAATTTCAGTTTTCCATAATTTAATACTTTAGGGTGCTGCATGCTTAAATGTTCGATTTTCCAAATAAATGAAGGATATGTAGAGGGGGCCGTTGATTGAACAGCGGTTGTTGTGTTAATGCAAACTTGAACTCCTCGATTGGAATATCATGCAATCGTCAGATTGAGATATTTATAATAAAGTTATTGAATATAACGGGATAATAGATTAATTAACAAATTCCTGATTTTTTTTACCCTAAAATCAATTTCTATAATATTCAAATCAATTTTTTTAATTTTGAAAATGAAGTAAAGAGTTTTTTCTCATTATATAACCATATAATACTTTTATTTTGAAATATTCATGCAATGGACAACTTGCTGCAAACTATATTTATATAGTCATTTGACGCCACAGGCGTAGCCAAGAACTTGAAAATAATGGAGGTCGAAGAACAAATTCGGGTAATAGGTCAGTAGAAAAATAATGTAAATGTTTAGCGAATGAAGGAAATATATAATTTGCAGTAAAGTGAATTAATTAGAAGATAAGAATTTGTTTTATTGTGAAGAAAGCAGTGGAAGCTCGTGAGAGATATGTAGAGGGGCCGTTTATCTATTTATTTGTATATAAATATACCTCAGTTTTCTGTATTTGTGCCAATTTTGTGTCTTTAACTTTGAGTTCGTCATTTGTCTGGCACTGCCAAATTGGATTCGGTGTTACCAACGAAAAAGCTTTATGCCGAATTATTGTTTTATTTGTGCTGAAATACGCTGGGCAAGTTTCCTTAATATCAATAAAAGCCCATTGCAACCATGGATATTATATAAATACATAGAAAACTCAATTTGTATCAAATTTGTAAACCTTAAATATCCTTAGTAGTATGTATGTGCAGTGTGTTTTCTATGATTAGCGCAAAACATTTTATACCCGAAATGCACACCGATCGGTATCATAAACACTCTATGGTCAACAGTTTTGTACATGACCCGTCCCTGTAACCCAAGCAGTAAAATAATTAGAGATGGAAAACCAACTAATTCTACGACTATTTATATATTGAAACGAAAGAAATATTTTTAATACAAGTTTAAGAATGAATTTGGAATTTACAGAAAACTGTCATGCTTTATGCTTATCTCTTTTCGTCTTTAAGAAGATAGTAGCGAGTTTTACCTGCTAACAGTCACTATATATAGCAAAATGCTTTTATAGCTATAAGTAGTTTCGCAAGTTCTGCCCCCGTTGCGTGGGTGCAAAACTTGTTAATCAACAAAAGTGGATCAAAGTTTACCGTGAGCAGATTGAGTGTGTCTACTGCAGAGTTGAAAATAAAGTGTGAAATTTTCATCAAAATCGAAGCAAGAGTCAATAAGATAGATAAAAACGTAAATGTGATAAAGGGGATTTCCCCCTTCCACCTCCTTCTACCACGGTTGTTTCATATTGCATAATAAAGTACGATGTTTGTGTTTCGATGTGTTTGTGTGTGTGTATATGGAAGGTCTGTAGCGGAAAATTTAAACATCGTACGGCCTTGAAATGTGACACAGAGGTATTTCAGAAACAAGGACAATGCACATCGGCGAGATTGTAGTAAATTCGAAATGTGAATTTGGAGTTACTTAAAGTAAAATTTACGCCCAGGAGTTTGACGCAAAAATGATGCATTTCCAAATGATTTTTACAAATGCCGGGCGACACTATTGCAACCGGCAGATTCTAAATCGTCAAATTAGAAGGCGAGATGAGGAATTTGAGGGTTATCTGAAACAAAAGTTTCGACCAGGGAGTTCACAGAATAAATATGTATATCCAGGTCACATGTAGAAATGGTTTCCTCCAGCAGAATAAAAATAGCTCAATTATTAGCCGAGATGTGAAATTTGAGGGGCTACTTAAAGTAAAAGTTGCGTCCATCCGATCGATACGAAAAATACGTATATTCAGATGATACGTACAGATGATGCAGAGACTATAGCTATCAGAAGATACAAATTTTCTCAATTTTGGAGCCGAGATTTAAAATTTACGCTCAAGGGAATTGAATAAAAGTATATGCATATGCAAGTGATACGTATAGATGATGAAAAGACTATAGCTACGAGCAGATTTAAAGTCGCGCAGTTAGGAGCCGAGATGTGAAATTGGAGAGAGCTACTTAAAGTAAAAGTTAGGCCCAGAGAATTGATACGAAAGAGATGTATATGCAGATTATACGTAAAGATGGTGTAGCGCCTACAGCTACCAGAAGATTAAACATCGCTCTTTTTAGGAACCGAGATGTAAAACTGTGCGGGATAGTAAAGTAAAATGTTAGGCCCAGGGGGGAGATGAATAAAAGAAATATGCACATCTAGGTGATACGTGCAGTTGATGAAAAGGCTATTGTCAGAATTAGATACAAAATCGTTTAATTAGGAGCCGAGATGTGAAATCGGAGGGTGATACCTGCAATCCCCTGGGAGCAAATTTAAAAATCTGCTTCCAGGGGATTGATACGAAATAGATATATATTCACATGATACGTGCAGATGATACAGAGACTATAGCCACCAGAAGATTCAGATTCTCTGAATTTAGGAACCGACATGTAAAACTGCGGTCTAGAAACTAAAATTGTCAATGGAAGATATAGAATACGTTAAAAACAAATTCTATTTTTAGGTGATAGGGCAAATCCTTTAAAATCATTTGAAAGTTATTACTTTCATTAATTATAGATAATACATTTTCCTGGAGTCCACAAATTTCCTGAAAATTGATTTTGTTTCTGTTCTAATTTCGGCAATATTTCTGGAAATAATTGGGGTAATAGTAAAAATCTATTAAAAATTTGGTATCAAACTGCAATAGAAAAAAAACATTGTTAATGGTTCTGGTGTTTGTGTGTGTGTGTGGGGGGGGATTTAACTAGTTAGCTGAATTTTCTAAAGTTTGTTCTAGTAGCTTTTTAGCTAGCGTGGATAAACATGCAATTTTTGCGGAAAATTTCATATAAAATGGTAGATACTTTTTTTTATAATAGCAGGTAATTTTAACATTAAAAATATTTAAACTAAATTGACTAGAAAATTAAAATTAATCATTAAGTAAATCCAAGATATTGGAAAATTACTCTGTAACGCCTAGTTTGAATCATTAGATTCAAACGGCGTAATTGATCTGCCATCTATCGAATTCTAGGTAGATGTGTGGAAATATATGCTTTAAGGAAATATTTCCAAATCAGCAGGCATCTAATAACGGGGACTATGGTCTGGGCTCTGTAATTACTATATGTCTGGGCATATTATATCCGATTATATGTATTGTCTAGGTTCGTCTATGCATATTGCACATGGATGCCTTTTATTTATTGTCCACGTAATTATTAGTGTTATTTCTATGTTTTTTCTGCCTGTCCGTTGTAACTGCACCCAATCCTTTGAGTCAGATAGACGGCTTGAGTAATTGAGAATTAGAGATGTACATAAATACGAGAAGTACCCCTGGAAACTAACTTGAGCAAAGTTGTGAGCGTGGCTTACGTATTGCTCACAAATATAAATTTTGAATGAGATATTATAACAAAGACTTTTTTTCGTTGCATGGAGAATTAATCATTGCCCTAAGTTCCACAAATGTTTTTGGGAATTTTAACAATCCGCTAACATTAGAAATATTTAATCTAAAAACACTAGAAAAATAAAGTCAATCATTATAAAATCCAAGATATTGGAAAATTACTCTGTTACACCTTATTTAAATCACCAGATGATTCATAAACATTACCATTATTTCGTATAATCTAATGTTGGATGCTTAAAAAGCTGAATGTAGCAAGGGCTTACTGCCTTGTCTACTTATTTAACATTTATAAACCGGATTGTGTAATGACTGACATTTTTTTGCGCCTATTACAGTTTTCTCATGTGCTTAAGGCAATTTTCAAGGACAAATCAAAACAGATTGCAATTACGAATTATTTTCATCTAATTACGTTTTAGAATACATTGAGGCACTCTTTAACAGTTTAAAATATTAATGCTTTGAATACAGAGAAAATAAATAGAAAAATGAAATATTAAAGTTTTAAAGTTTAAATGAATGAGCAAAGCGAAACGAGTCAGGGCCTACATCTCAGTTGATCAGAAGAAAAAATAATATCGATAAATATGAAAAACAATAACATTATGCATCTGATAAAATACGTCGAAACTCTAAGTAACAGACAGTTGAATCCTATGTATGGTAAAAAGACCATGTCAAAAGATAGGGATAGCAGACAGCCTAAAAATGGAGGGCAATTTTGAAGTGCACTTTCTTCAGGATAGTACGTACATTCTAAATTACACAGTACATTCTAAATTAAATCAGAATTAACATCCAACTTCTAAGATTAGCGAATATATATCACCATAAACCCCATTGGTACTACAGGCATATATATATACCATGAAGGTAAAAGGTCTTTATACATACACACACACACATATATATATACATATATATATATATATATATACATATATATATATAAATGCTGTTTATCCTCAAGATGATCTGCCAGCAGTAGATTGACCCAAAAGAATTTTTTTAACTTTAATACATTAATATCCCAAAATACAAATGGAATAATTTTTGAAAAAAGAAACCGGTAATGGTTTTATATATAACATACTACATGTACCATTGATGAAATATCCCCTTTGTTTTTGCATTTATTTTGTACCACATTTTCCAGTTTCTGGTTACTAATTTTTGGGAACAAAAGAAAGTTATAGATAACTGGGGATACGGAACAATCATGTTAGAAGCAGATACCTTCTTCGGCAGATATTTAACAACATCGGTTACACTGTCTCATAATTTAAATATAAAGTTTTAAAATAGGAAATTTATCTACCACAAATTTTTCTTTTAAGTTGTCTTATATAAAATAAAATTTTCTTCAATGAATAAACACTTAAAATATATATGCTCATTTTGAAGATATACTGCCCTTAATGATGGCGGTTTATTAGTTTAAGGTTTGTGCTGAGCACAAAGCCGAAATGCTGCTACTTTTTCGTTGGGATGGGTTACCGGAGCGTCTGGCCAAAGTGGTGGTACCTCCAAGCTGTGGTATAAAGGCGTGGTATATGTAGCCTCTATCTTTGGAATTACATGAAATGCTACGTAGAAGCGGGATAATATTTATTATTTTTTTTTTCCAGTTCATGTTTTGTCAAGGTTAGCAAAGCGACATTCTCCAGTTGGTTTGGGTACTAAATTTTGGGAACAAAAGAAAGTTATAGATAACGGGGGATACGGAAAACTAATGTTAGAAGCAGAGTGCCTTCTTCGGTAGTTATTTAACAGCAGTAGCTACTCCGTCTCATAATTTCAGTATAAAGCTTTAAAATAGAAAAGTTATCTACCACAAAAGTTTCTGTAGAGTTTGTAATATAAAATAAAATTTTTTTAACGGAAAGTTTACCTAAACATCTTAGCTGATCTAGAGAATAATGGCGGCCTTAATAATAGCGGTTTACTAGTTAAAGGAAGCATGTGGTCAGCACAAAGCCGTTTCGTTGGGATTGGTTACCGTAGCGCCTGGTCAAAGAGGCCATATGTCCAAGCTATGGTATATGTAACTCTATCTTTGGACCAAGACCAAGACGCTTCATTTCGGGCTACCATGGGACAGAGTCCCTCACGCCCACATCAGAAAGTAGATATGTCTGCTGTAAGTAGATTTCAATAGCAATAGCGATCAATTAGCAATCATCCTTGTAGGGTTGCTTGTAGAAGTCAGAGACGGCGAGCCGTCTTGTCTTGGCGAGGTAACATAGCACTTTGAGCTGTGGCTGTACTGAGCTCTCAAAGTAGGTTTGTAGGAGCGCCTAGCAAAGCTCATAGAGCTTGCTTTAATCTCCGAGCGTAAAAAGGTTTGGAAAATCAGAATAAAGACGTTTAATATGATAGGGATCCATTGGATCTTAGCTGAGCACATGATTCCGAGTTGGGACAAGTCCCAATTGGGTTTCTGTGTCGCATGTTTTAGAAAAAGGAGCAATATCTCCAGGAAGGAAAGGAAGAAATTGGAACAGCGGGGTGAGCTCCGTAGAACTCAGGTTTGAGACGATGAGTGCGTTAAGGTGCAGCAGGGAGGGCGGGACAGAGGGAGGAGCCAACAGGGCGGGAGATCCAGGCCTAACCTATCAGAATTTAGCAATATTACCAAGTTCTAGAAGGGAGAAAAACAGGACCTGACGAGCAGGCCCCAAAAAACCCTAACAACAATTTACTAAGGGGACTTAGCTAAATCACAGATGCTATCATATAGCACCGAAATCCTATCAATAACTGTTTTCGTTTCTCTAAGTTTAGGGAGAGCGGCTTTTAGGGCTCGCTGGAGGAAATCTCTTTGATAGCCATTCCTTTCGAAACGAACTATCAAGTCAATTACCTCCAACCAGTCATCTCTAAGAAGATCCTCACCTTCAAGGGGGGGCTTATTTGGGTCGAAGTTCACAATTTGATCATTTTTATTATCATTTTTATTATTAGTTTTAGCTTTGCTGGGCAATTCTGGGAAATCTCTAACATGGTTATAAGTAGCTGTGGCATAAGATTTTTGGCTGTTTACTAAACGGTTTTCGAAGGTTTTGGGCTGAAACCTGGGTTTAGGGAATTTGGGACAACCCCGGTAGCTTGCAGGATGCTCACCACCGCAGTTGACACAAGTACATTTAGTTTCGGGCCTCTTAGGGCATTCATAGGATTTATGGTCTCCTGCGCATTTTACGCACTTGGGTGGGAGGTAGCACGTGTTTGCAGCATGGTGCCATTGCTGGCACGAAAAACACTGAGTACTGGCGCCCTTGCGCCCTCTGTACCGTTCAACTTTTACCGCTAGTCCTAACAACTTAATGACTTGATATATTTTAAGATTGTCCTTATTCTTGTCCAGTTGGACATAAAAGAGGGGCATCATAATTTTTCGCGCTTTCGTTCCTTTATACAGCTGCGTAATACTGTTGATAGAAAAACCTCCAACTTCCAAGCGATTTTTAATTAATTCCGGGTTGGTGGGTACAGGAAGACCCCTAATGACTACTTTGAGTGGCCTTTCTTCATTGAGCAGGAAAGTTCTAAAGGACACTTTATCATCGCGTAGCCTTCTCTGAATGTAGATAAACTCATCCCTGGTTTTTACATCGATTTTCACCATGTTGCCTCTGAGGCTACTCTCTATCGAGGGGGCCTCAATTCTAAGATGATTTAGGTAATCATACCAATTTTGGTTGGGCACCATAAATAACGTGGGGGGGGGGGGCGGCGTTCTTTAGCAGGAGCATCAATGACATTTTCCGCGTCAGGGGCAGGAACCTCAGGGTCAAGCACTTGCTTGGCCGTAGCGATGGGGGGGGGGGGGGGGGAAGCTAACAGCAGCTCTGGCAGTATGCCTTTTCGCGACTTTGGTAAATCCTTCTTCATCAGTATCTGAAAGGGGGTGCTTACTTGCACAAGATCCGGCTTTGGCAATGGCGGCAGGTGAATTTCCAGTCTGGGAAAAGTTCCCTAAGTTATTTACGAGATTTCGTACCGGGTTAGGGGTATTAGTTAAGGAACTACTTGCTAGAGTGACTTGTTTGGTCAACTTGAGGGAAGGGGGGGGGGGTAGCAGTACCCGCAGCAGGGCTGGCAGAGAGATACCTGGAAAGGCCCTTTTCAGGGCCAGAAAGGCCGTTTTCAGGGCCAGAAAGGCCGTTATCCGGGCCGGTGGGGCTACTAGCGCTTTTTCCTTTGAATCTGCTAAGGAGCGTTTCCATATCATGCTTTTTAAGTTCTTGGCAAAGGTCATGGAGTCTATCGGGCTTCGTAGGTGTTGAAGAGACAACAGAAATCCCATGAGAAGGACTCATGGGGGGCTCACCTGAGGTATCCATATCCACGTGGTGTTGGGCGTTCTCCATCATGGCCAGCTTTTCGTTCAGGATTTCCCATTGCTCTGCAGTCATATCCCATGGAGGGTTCTGTACAATAACTCGGAGCTCATCCACGTTGAACTCGGCGTCTCGAAGGGATTCCGGGTCCAGATCCAGGCAGTCAGAATTGCTGGCTGGCATGTTATAACCATTGGCATTTCTAAATTTATAGAAATCGGAAATGGTTTGATGATTACCGTAAATACGTCTGAAATCAGCATAGGATGCATGAGCATTCGTGAATTTAGCAGAAGAGGAAGCCATTTCGTCCAAAATGGCGACGATAAGGGAGCGTCGTCCGTGACCACCTCACCCCACGGCGTCTAGAACGAGAATGGTTTCAAAAAAGTGGGCTGTACTGAGCTGTGGCTGCAAGAGAAGGGGTGGGCGGGGCCAGGGAAGGGCGGGCCAATGAAAAAGGTCGCTGAGCAGGAGCTCGGAGGTGTACTGTTAAGTACAGGTAAGTTTTACATTTAAAGTAAAACAAATTAAAAAGGGAGTAATTAAATAATTTAATAAATATAAATATATAGAACACAGTTAAATTAACATTAAAAAGGGGAAGTTTATATTTACATTTACAGGAGAGTCACTCATCACAACTTGTTGAAAGAAAAAAGGCCCTTTTCAGGGACACACGGGTAAGCAAAATTACAAAAATTTTAAAAGAAAGTCAAAAAGGGCACCTAAGGTGCAGAGACCGGGCTGGCATTAGCGAAACAAAAACAACGCAATGCTAGAGGCAGGTCAGATTCCGAAAAGGAAAGGTAGAGCCGTTTAGGCAACTAAGGGGAGGGGGTCATCTGCGAGCGCATTATAGCTCTCGTAGATGAGCCAAACCAAGTCAATGTGCGTAGTCGCCTTACGCATAGCAGGTAGCGCTCTTTGGAACGCTTTTAATAAGAGGTCTTTAGTTTGATTATTTCTCAAAGCAAGGAGAGTCAAAAGGAAGTCGGTGTAGTTGATAGCACAAGTGCTATCAACTATGGATTTAGAATTTGGTATGGCGACGGCTGGGACCGACTGCTCGGCAATTTGTCCGGGAATTTCGACGTTTGATTCAGGTTCTTTAGTGGAGTCCACTTGAATCTGCGAAGCAGAGGTGGCTCCGGCGTAATTGACGGTGTGCTTAATGCCAGCTGGCCGGAATGGACGGCCTAAGTTTCCAGGGTATATTCCTGGGGGGGGGGGGCGCTGTGATTTTTAATTTGATTTTGCTGGGGGTATTCCCTACGTCTCTTAGTCGCAGGCGAGCTGTCCGGGTACTTCGGGCAGCCGCGCCAGTTGGCAGCATGGTTGCCACCGCAATTGCAGCAGGACCTAAAGTCCGCTTTGCAATCACTGGCGGAGTGGGGCCCTGCACATTTGACGCAGCGCAGTGGCAGCCTACATGCCAAGCTGCTATGGTAAAAACCATTGCAGGCATGACATTGGCTGACAAAGCCCTTGCGCCCCATGTAGGGCTCCATAGTCACTCCTGTGCTTAAGAGCACAGTGATTTTCATAAGTTCTTCCGAGTTAGTCTCGGGTACTAACTGGAGGTAAAATAAGGGGAGGGGCACTCTGCTCCCTCTTTTGCTGAGTCTGACTATGTTAAGAATTTTGAATCCAAGATTTTCAATTTCGTCTTTGATAAGAATTTGGTCTGTGTTAGGGGGAAGCCCTCTAATCACACATTTAACGGGTAAGTCTTCCTTAAGTGTATAAGTCTTAAAGGGTGCACCAGATTTAGTTAGAAAGGAGATGCAGTTTTTGTGCTCGGTTTCGCTCTGCACAGTAATTTTGAAAAAGTTTCGATCAAGGACCGAAGTGATTTTAGGTGCATGTCTTTTTAAGTTAAATAGAATAGAAGGCCAGTCTTGGTGGCTGGCGCTAATAAAAATCGGCGGAATCTGGGATTTCGGCGTTGCTGCCGAGGAGTCGTCCATTCCGTGTCCGGTCACTCTCTGATTGGTCCGCTCAGGATCCTTTGGCGGTATCTGATTATTGTTAAGTCTGGAGACCTTGTGGACGAATCCTTCTTCATCCGTGAAAGTACGGGGCGTATAGTGCCTATTGTAGGTGCTTTTTGCAGGAGATGAATTGGTAGAATTAATATTAGAATTCTTTGCATTACTGTTAAGGTCAGCGTTATCGCTGCTGGCTGGAGTAGGGTTGGCATTTTGAGAGGTCGCCTTAGGGGCGGCCTGTGCATTTTGCATTTCAATATCAGTAGTTTGATCGTTAATATTTAAGTTTAGGTTTAATTTCGTCTCAATAGCTTTAGTTTTGGTGGGGGCTTTAAGAGCCTTGATTTCAGAAGCAGGGGGGGAGGGGGGAGGGTAAAGGCAAAACATGCTTACCACAGCCCAGTCTTCCCACCGTCCTGTCTTGGTCCGCTTTTCCACTGCTGATTTTCGACAAGAGTTCAGTCATGGGTAAGTTTGTTATCTCTTCTATCAGAGAGCGGGTCTTGACTGCTTTTCTGGTAGATATAGTTGTTTCCAAATCGTCCACTTCCATTCTCAGTCTTTCAATCTGATCTTGGGTTGGTGTGGGATCGCTGCAAACAGTTTGTTCTTCAGTAGTATCGTTGGCAATAGGATTTACGACTTGCTCGTTAGTTCGCGAAGGCGTGCTATCATTATCCAAGTCCATTATGACTTCAAAAGTCGGTTTAGGTGACACGTGTACGTGGGCTTCACGTACTGGCTTCTCCATGTCGGGAGCTCACTCTAACAGGTCCTTCTACCTCGGAGTCTACACAGGAACCACAGGAACCTCTATCTTTGGAATTACATGAAGTGCTACATAGAAGGGGGAATTATATATATATATTTTTTTTTTCTAGTTCATGTTTGGTCAAGGTTGGCAAAGCGAAGGGAAAAGATTTGAATGACAATAAAATATTAAATGAGATAATATAAAATGAGAATGAAATAACATTTTGTGCTACACCACTCCAAAAGAAGGAATAGTTAAGTATGTTTCTAGAATATTTGAAGAAAGCTTTGACTGTTTAGAGGTGCCGGTAGATTGCGGCATGTCAGTTGATGCGGTTTTCCTCATATTAAGATCGTACCAGAAGTGAGAGCATCTACAATCATCAATTCAGATCAGAAGAGGGGAGTGCATTTGGAAGAAGGGGATGGAATTTTAATTTTAGATTTGTCTTATTAGGGAAGGGGAAATATTTAGAGAATTGTACTTCCCCTTCCCTAATAAGCCATAATGTTAATCACACCGCTTATTAGTGCCGTGTGTTTAACCTTCCTACAGTGTTCGGATCTTTTTTGTCCCATATCAAATTTATTTCGTATAGATCTATTATATTTTTGGAAATTTTTCAAAAATATTTTGTGACTTTGTTTTCATAGTCATAGTAAACATTTAGTTATAGGTAATTTTTTTTTCAAATGGTAGTTTTGTAACAGTAAAAATTGTAACACATAAGTCTTTCGGGTAAATTTTAACCCGTGTTGAATTTTTAGTGCATAGTAAAAATAAAATATATAAAATCCAATATATTATTCAATTATTATTACTGTAAAAATGCCCCTATTAATTATTGTTGTTGTGACAATTGTATAACCCTAATATGTACGTTACTGTGGATGAACAACTGGTAGCTTTCCGAGGAAGGTGCTTATTCCGCCAGTACATGCCCATGATACCAGCCATATACGGCATAAAATTTTGGATACTTTGTGACAACGCTACCAATTATGTCTAGAATATGCAGCCCTACTTTGGAAAGGAGCCTGGTTCTGCACCAGAACGAAACCAAGGACTCGGGGTTGTCAACGATCTCGTTCAAGGTTTGAATGGACATAATGTTACAACTTTTGTGATAACTTTTCTGAACTATGTGATAACTTTTTCACATCGTATGATCTTCCGGCCGTCCAAATAGTTGCTCAAGTCCCCTGGATGAGTCGGACGGCCTGGGTCTTCAACATCGTATGAACTTGGACAGCTTCTTCTGAAAAAAAACTGAAAATGATTGGAACAATGAGAAATAATAAGCCAACAATTCCTCCACAGTTGCTTGCAAAAGGGGCCCCAAACTACACATCGAGATTTGCATTAACGAAGGATAGAACTCTTGTATCGGATATCCCGAAGAGAGGCAAGTGTATGGTTCTCCAGAGCACTCTTCACCATGACAGTAACATAGTAGACACAGACACAAAGAAACCTCAAATCATTTTGGACTATAACAGCACCAAAGGAGGGGTAGACAATTCAGATAAACTGTTGTGGGCGCGGTAGCTCACTGGTCAGCGCGCGGGAAGTGCACTCGGTAGACCCGGATTCGATTCCCTCAGCTGGAAAAAGAAAAAACTGCCGCCGTGTTCACGCGGAGTACGATCACGCTAAACATGTGAATCCATAAGTTCTCAGGGGTGCGGAACTAAACCGAGAGGTAGGCCAGGTCCGCACTGCTGTCTCTAAGTCAGATAAACTGGTCTCCCATAATTCTTGTCGGAGGGAGACAAACAGATGGTCCATTGTAGTTTTCTCCAACATCCTGGACATTTCCGCGTATAATGCATTTCTATTGTTTATCAAGATCATTCCAGCATGGAAGATGAGGTCATTTCGCAAAAGGAGAATCTTCATTGAGAAGCTTTGCATGACTTTGGTAACCCGCCACATTGATGGAAGAAAACATCTGCCAAGAGCAAGGGCAGCTCCAGAATTGGCGGTGAATATTCGAAACTCAGGACAACCTGAAACATCCAGAAGTATAACAACTGCTGGCAAAAGGGGAAGATGTCACTTGTGCCCACAGACTGACAACAAATATTATGTAAAGTGTTTCAAATGTTGACAGTTCACATGTAAGAAACATTTCATTCAAGTGTGTAACAATTGTATATAAACGGAACAACTTCCAGAATTGTATTGTTGGTGGTAAGCTAAATATTTCACAAATATTAGTAATGCTATTATAGAGAAAACTTTAGTTTGTACTGTGTAATTTTGCTTTCATCAAATGAATGTTCTAAAATATAAAAATATCTACTATATAAAAATAAATATATTTAATAAATACAGGAAAAATACTTCATTGTCTTGTATTTGAAAGTTTACAGTGATTTGCAGGAATGAATGATTGAATTACATTATATATTTATATATTGCATTACATTTATATATTTACATTACATGCATTATATATTTACATTACATATATTATATATTTACATTACTAATATTTATAAAATGTGACTTCAATTCAATAATATTGAAAATTACACCATGGGTCATTTTTGACCCGAACAACTTAGGTGTATACTAAATTCGAACAACGTATGAAGGTTAACATTAAGGCCGTAATGTTAAACACAGACTAATATATACAGGCATTTGTGTCCAGATTTTGCAATGCTCCCCAAGTAGTAACCATTTTCAGATTTGGAGCACTTGACATGGCCAGTAACGGTTTACCCCAAGACATTCCGTTAATTTTTATTCGACTCCGAACGAAACAGTTTTTCCTTCACAGACTTAATAGAACTATAGTGACTAGAAAACCTAGTCAAAGAATATACGCCATCAAGGAAAAAAATCAGGAGGTTTGTTCCGGAAATGGAACACATGGCGCTGCAGTTAAAACTAACATGCACATAGCAGACATCTCTATACTCTTCTATTAATGCACAATATATATATTTTTTTAATTCGTTTCTTGCACTAAAACAGACTGTTTCATCGGTCTGTTATTTGTTGAATATTTCTATTTATTTTCAGTATTATTTTGTAAATAAATGCATTATTATCTGGTAAGCAAACGTTTATTTTTATAACTATATAAAATTGATATAAAATCATACAAATTCAACTTACAACTTAGGGAGGGATACAAAACGAATGTAAATGTACACTAAGTTTGTTTTAGCTAATGCATTTGTAGACAGAAATGAATATAAACTTTCTTTTATTCAAAAAATTAAATAAAATAGCTCAGATAAAACTTGAATAAATCTTTTGTAATTAAATCATTTTGTGATATGTTTGGGGAAGGATATAGTCACATTATTCCTAGTATAACTAATTGCATAATAAAACTTACCTGACAGATCAAATATATAGCATATTACTGTAAATCCATAAAGATTTACAAGATAAGAATATTCTACCTTGATTATCTTTTCATTACAATGTTTTTTATATATGTTTTTATTATTATGTTTCTTATATATTTATATCCATCTTGTATGTATCAGTTCAATTGGTCAATATCAAAAGTTGTTTCTAGTTTTTAAAAGCCAAGAAAATACACCATTGTTGTGAGTTACGTTATAGCCATATTTAACCTATCATAACAATATGCACATGCATTTATTAAATCAAATTTGCTTTAATTAATTTGGCATCATATCGAGAACTTTTAAATACATTTTTGCTTCATGTAAGAATTCAAACTTCATTGAATTAATTTCTTTTCAAGAAAAAATTTGCACCACTTGAAAAAATTGTATATATTAATTGAACAATATATTTACAGATAAGGTATTATTTCTTACCCTATATAACACAATAAGTTTAATATTATACAATGTCTAATAAAAATCATCAGTATAATATAGATATATATATTCTTATAGACAAATAAATGTTCAAAGAAAGTTATTTACTTTAAAGGAGACAAAAACTTAATTTAAAAGTAAAAATATTTTAGTAAGAAACGTATCATTGTTATTTTAATATTTTATATGCATTTTATTTATTCAAATGCATTATTTACATTTACTCATTTTTAAATTTTTATAATGTTTTTTGTGTACGTTTATATCTCTTGATATCTTAAATATAAAACTGGAGTCTGGTTTTGAAGTAAAATCTCAATAATGTTTGTATAAGTTCGATTTTGTTTCTTTCACATTCTATAAAGTTTAATATGGAATTTGACAAAGTGTCAAATAAGTCACTTATAATGTTTCTGTGAAGTAAATTTATAGAGAAACACTTTGTAAATTTGTTTTTAGTACAATTAAATAGATTTATTGATGGGTACATAAGAACTCCATCAAATGCTTTTAGAATGATAAACATTCATTTGTCATAGAGTTTCCCTGATTTTCTATCTGCATTTTACATTCAGCACACATGATTTTGTTTATTAATTTTCTAGCAACAAAACCAGCTATGCAATAAATTAATTTGTGATCACTCATTCATGGTTCTAGCCACTGTACTAGAACCATGGTTTCTTGTAACGTGCAAAAAATTATATTAGAATTTTGAAGAGATTATTTCAAGAAATGGATTGCTAAACGAAATTGATTTTATTTTGAATGGAAATAATATTTGTTATTTAAACATCCTATACACATGTCATAAGTTTACACGTATTCATCATAAGAAACTAGTGCGGAATTATGATTGCCGACTCGACCAAATTATAAGAGGCAGTGGTATTAGTTAAAAACCTTTATTGAATTTTAATAGAACATATAAAAATGGATATTTGTATAGTGTTTTCTTAGAGTTAGTAAAGTTGAATTTTATGTTATATGCGTATATACTTTTTACTGAATCATGTATTAAGGAAATTCCCCCTTCCCGCCAGGTAATTAACGTTTGAGCTCCACACCTTTGTTGTAAATTTATTTAAATTTGTTGTTATTTATTATATAAGAATATCAGTATATTTTAAAAAAAATCTGCTATCGGCATTCCAGAATAAATTAAGAACCAAGTAAATGAACAGTCAACACGTCAGTATACTTTATAGATTGAAAATAATATACATTATATCATTCTTTTGAGTATGTTAGCTTGTAATTTTTTGTGCATAATGTTTACAGTGAAACAATTCAATGCATCTACATTTCTGTTTAGTTTATAATTATATGAACTAAATATATATATCCATATTTATTTAATTTTACTTAAACTAATACATATATTTGTAATAAATTAAAGTATTTTTGAATGTTGATCATTTTTATAGTTTTAAAAATTATAAAAGTAAGTTCCGTAGGCTTTTTCACCCGGCAGCATTAAAATAACATCGCCAAATCTAGCAGCCCCGCTTTATTAACATCGTCGGCGAGGTTGGGTTAGCCGCTTTCAGTGCTAATGTTTATGCGAAATCCCAATTTAAACATGTTGCCATCCGTTCCAATAGGACTGATGCTTCTGAATACAGTATTCTGTGATATTAAAGGCATATTTGACAATTATGTTGATTCTGTTCAAATTATGAAACAGCGGAATTAATAAAAGAAAAATATCGATTTCGAAAGATGAACTTTAATTATTAAGTTACATTATTTTACAATGCAAGTGAATGTGATAAAGCATTAAGCATAAAAGCTAGATAAAATGTATTTAAAAATAAAACAATTCTCCCTTTTCATAATATCATAAACGTTCCGGTGAAATTAAAATAACGTTTTCAAATTTAACGTAATCTATTAGTTAATTAATGTTTCTTCACATATACATAAACAAATATATATATATATATATATATATATATATATATATATATATATATTACTTCCCTCCAAAAAATAAGTAAAGTAAAAACAGACACAAATCAGAAATTACTGCTGTAAGTTATTCCAAATTTTACAGTAACATGGAATAGGACTCCGATTATTAAATGGCCGATTATTTTTTGCATGCAAAAGGAAAAGAGTTTCGAATGTATACTTACACATTAAAAAGAAATAAAATTAATTGGAGAAAACTGCAGGTCGCAGTTTTGAATGTGAAATGTCTGCCAATAAAGAATATGACCTTCTCTCACACTGATGCAGACTTGCCAACGACGATTCATGCTACCGATTAAGTGCTCAATGAGGTCGGAAGGCAGTAATCGCCACTTTTGTAGGAGGGCAAGCACATTGGAGCACTTGGGTGCTGTTTGGAAGGGTTTGTCCGGAAGCTACAGTTCACCCGAGAGCATCCCATTCATACTCTATAGAGCATGCGCACGTGACGTCACAGGAGCTATTTTGGCCTTCCGTTTCCAAAATAGAATATTCGTTTGCTTGGACGCAAGGAAATCTTCATTATTTCTGTATTACAAATGATTACTTTAGAAACTTACAATCGTTTAACCTCTAATTTTAGTAGAATATATCTTAATTTATCGTCTTTGATGGATATTTTTAATAACGGAAATTGAAATATTCACTATAATTAAAATATATACACATTTTTCCCTTTTTTTTTAATCGTTATCTTTCCCTTCTCGCTCACATATACATTTTGTAGGATTGCTAGTACATGTATACATCTTTAAAACGCTAGTTAGTGACTATGGTAAAAATGAATAGTAGTGTACATTCACTTAAAATCACTTAAAGTGTAAATGAAATCTTTAAAGTTATGTTGTTATTAAAGTATTCTAAATTACTTATTTTCATCACGATGATAAATTTCGATGTTCAATGGGTTTAGTTTCAATATTTATTTGCCATCATCGTCCGTTTACCATTCATTTTCTGTGCATCTATCTTCTGCGCTAACGCAATTACAATATTTTGTAGTGTAAATAATCATCAAACTTTGAGTATTTCTACAACTAAGCTTTATTTCAACGTATGCATGATGTAAACAAATCAAGCTGTAAGATGGGTTACTGAATTTTTGTAACGCAAAATTATTTAGCTCTGGAATCTGGAGTATAGGCGATATGATCTCGTTGATTTTACATAGAGAAGCAGACGATATTATAGCATTAAAGTTTTAAACATGGAGTTTGAAAGTACTTTTACCACAATGGTTTTAAGTTTTAAAGTAAAACATATTATTGTAGTACTGTGATAATTTTAAAACTATCATTACTGAATGTGCTGCATTTTAGAGATGTTTAATTAAATTGCAATGCAGTTCGAAAGTGTTTCATAAGCAATGTTTTATGCAAGATTGATCTTTCTTGTTTTGTTTGGTTTTATTGTTGCCGGGCCATTTCACATAAAATGGCATGTTCACATAAAATGGCATGTTCACATAAAATGGTATGTTTTTTCCGAATCCTGCCAATATCTTATTAGCGCTAATGACACTCGCATGTGATTTGTTCACCAAGTTTTGTGAAATGTGGTCCATTAGTTTCTAGGTAAATCTGTCGCATACATTGCACAGGCTGATACACACACAGACGAAACGCTAAAAAAAAAAAAAAAAAAAAAAAAAAAAAAAAAAAAAAAAAATAGTGTGCTCCAAACGTGTGTTCTAGTGTGCTCGAAACATGTAGTTTGGTCGAAAACTCGTGGAGCGAGTTTCGACACGATTCCAATACTTCCCGGCCACACACTTTGTTACCATAAACCCCTGGGTTGGTCGTGTGGTCTGGGTCTTCAACGATTCCAATACTTGGTCCCTGTGGATGCTTCCCCCACTGGGATCCAGTCTAAATTGGGTGGCACTTCCTGGCCGTCCAAACGGTTACCTTACACCTTTCTGGTAGGTCGGACGGTCTGGGTATCAACAATATCAACGATTCCAATACTTTACCTATACATTACCATATACTGTAGGGCATGTAAGATGTGGAAACCATGAAACGCCTCCAGAAAGTGGTCAAATATTGCCACTTATCTGTGACAATAACAAGATTTTAATGACTGTAGACGAAGAGACTTTTAGAGGGAAATATAAATAACGCCCTTGTTGTAAGTATTAAGATGTTAACAATATGTTTAACTGAGCAATTTTATTTTGTTTCAATGTTCCTACTCCTGACAAAGACTTTGAATAAATGATTGTTTGTGGCATACAGTTCGCGTGTACAAACATATTAAAAATGTATATCTTAACATTAAAATTTGAAATTAATCATCGCACATTTCTTCTTTGTTAACTTAGGTTGGAAATTGAAATTGAAATCTAATTGGATAAAACATAATCGGAATTGGAATTCGAAAATTCATATCGAGTGGTATATGAAAATACAAGAGCTTGCTCCTGAAAAATAACTTAAGCAACTCAGTGGGGTGTCTTAAAATGTTTTACTTGAATTATCGTGGCCGCATATCAAAAAATCACAAACAGAAACACACTTATACCGACAAAATTCAAAAGTTTTTTAAATATGTCCATGGGGATCTTAGAACGTGTATTTAAGTCAAATTCTAAAGTTCCATATTTTCCCGCAAAATAATATTTTATATATTATATAAAATTGGAATTGGTTTCTTTAAGTCGCAAATACACAGTTCACAGAGTTATTGACTCTTTTAACGATTGCTATTTTAGATCTATTTCCGTCTTTCCACTACCTTATAAATATTCCGATAATTTGACAAAATATTGCTTTTCTAAATGTATTCCAATAAATCCGATCTCAAATGCCATACCAAATAACCAAACATTCAAGATTTCATTTCAATTCATTCAATTTTCTTCTCTATTTTCAAAGGAGAAATAGTATTTGCACAGCTGGTTTTCATAGCAAAAATATTCTATTAATCCTAGATAAAAAGTTACATATTTTATAGAACCTCATTTAGAATCTGCAAAACTTTCTTTTGAATCATTTTCTATTTTGACTATTTAAAATATTTTATATTAGTACACAATCTTAATACTTCGGTTATCCTTTTAACATTATTTTTAATATTTATCTGCATTTAAAATATCATATTTTCGATAGTTGTATAAGAAGGGAAGTCAATTTGTTGAAATGACACCAGAAAAGTGTTGCTTATTTACCGTTTCACTATTAGTACCCAAAGAGTTAAGATACAAGTTATGATTTTATTTCGCTTGCTAAAGTGAAAACTTTTACGTTTTGGAAGATTCTGATTACAGAAATAAAATCTTTTCCTGATTTTTATTTCAGAATTCTAATTTTTTTTTGTCGGTCTGCTGTTAGTGGTTTGGCAGAAACTCGAAGCAACGCCTTTTTCTCAGAAACTACTCAATCAAATGAAGACAATTTTTTTACAATATGAGGCTACCTCTCAAAATAGCGAACAATGGCACAATATTTTTAAAATTTAGAATGAGTTTTGCATGATATACGTAAACGTCAATTTCACAATATTAAAATATCACCTAAACCGCTTAATCAACTGGAATCAAATTTTGTACAAATGTAGCCTGTTCTATGCTCGTAAAATAATGCTGAGATTTTTTTTAATGTTGTCAGTGTCGCGTGTATTGTGCGCATGCACATTTTGCACTACGAAACTTCATTACTGGTTTTTCTTCAAAACTATTCAAACAGACCGAAACTAAATATTGTTCGCTGATAGGCTATAATATGACTGTGAAAACAAGGTCACGATTTTATTTTATTTTTTAATTGCAGTACGCGTAATGGAATTTTGCTTTTTTCATATTTTCTAGTAAGCAACTCAAGTAAAATGTACTATAAGAAGCTTAATAATAAGTAATAGAAACGCGTCCTAAATTTGATGCATAATGTAATATTTTCAGTCAATGTTCATTATAAGATTTTTTTAATTTGCATCATAAAAGTGGCATCATAAACTGTGTCAGTGTCATTAAAATCGTATGCAAAACTCGTCAAATCAGTAAAACCTTAAATGAAGGAAATCAAAATTGGTTGCTTTTAAAATTGCTTAATATACATATTTTGTCTCGCGTTTGTGGCCTGCATATTAAAGCTAATGTTCGACACCTATTTTTTACTTTGCCAGTGATAAAGGACATAATAATGTCCGAAAGCGCTCTAGTTACCTAATTTTTATGACATCATGGATTTAGATTTTGGTAAAGACACTTTAATAAGCTTTGGTTGTCTTTGTTTTTAAGGTTTTGTGGTAGTGGTTTTTAAAGGCTGCATCTGAAGTCATGTTCTGGCTGTATTCGGCTTCTAATCTTAACTTTCATGATAGTAAACGCAGAAAACCAGCTTCACATAAATAAGTATTCGAAAACAGTAGTGAAATGTTTATACATAATTTCGCTCTATAATATAGGTTTTTATTTAGTTTTTTAATTGTAATTAAAAGAAAAACATATAGACTCTGTTCGAAAACTGTTGTGCAAAATGTCATCACTTTGGATTTCAATAAGATCTTCCAGAAGACCAGCGATTTTTTGTCTTTTATAGCAGCTATGGGGCGAGACTAAAAGCTGCAGCGATCCACTTTTGGTTGTGACCCCTAAATTAGGAACCCCTGACTTAATCTATGGGAATAATATCTCGGTTTTGCAATTTTCCAAGTGCCTAAGAGCCACAGTGACCCATTTTTGTGTTGTAACCCATAGATTAGGTATCGCTGATTTAAGTTAAGAAATATTATCTCGGTTTCGCAATTTTCCAAGAATCGAAGATCCACAATAATCCATTTCTGTTTTGCAACCCATAGATTAAGAATCCCTGATTAAACTTATGAAATAATATCTCTGTCTTGCTATTTTTCAAAAGTTTAAAATCCATAATAACCCATTTTTTGTTTTGCAACCCTTAGATTAGGAACTTCTGATTTAACCTATGGAATAATATCTCTGTCTTGCTACTTTCCAAGAGCCTAAGATCCAAGGTGACCCATTTTTGTTTTGCATCGAATAGATTAGAAACCCCTGATTTAACTTATGACATAATATCTCGGTTTTGGAATTTTCCAAGTGCCTAGGAGCTACAACGACCCATTTTTGTATTGCAACCCATAGATTAGGAATTCCTAATTTAACTTATGAAATAATATGGCTGTCTTGATATTTTCCACGAGTCTAAAATCCACAGTGACCCATTTTTGTTTTGAAATCCATAGATTATGAACCCCTTATTTAACTTATGAAATAATATCTCGGTTATGCAATTTTGCAAGTGCCAAGGAGCCCCAGTGTCTCATTTTTGTGTTGCGACCTATAGATTTGGAACCTCTTACTTAACTTATAAAACAATATCTCGGTTTTTGCAATTTTCAAGATTTGCTATTAAAAAATATATTTTCAATTATATGGACAAATCCGGATCAGAATAGATTTTGAATTAAAAAATCACCTATCATGTAATACCCAATTCCTGGTAGTCCTAATTCCAATCAGGTACCTTAATGCAAATTGCTCTCTAAATTTAAATTGGGAATTCTATGTTTCTTTCTTTCCAACTGTTCAGATTGTATAAAATAACAAGAAAGATCAATCATGCACAAAGTATTGAATATGAAATACTGTCCAATTCTAATTTTATTTAAACATCTCTACAATACGATACATTCAGCGGTAATATTTTTAAAATTATCACAGTACTGCAATAATTAATTATATTTGAAAATTTATAATTTCATAAAAAAAATACCTTGATTCAAATGACGTCTTAGAAATAATATAAATCGCTTGGTTCTCTGCGCAAAAGGAGTAAAAATCTCATTCATACATTGTTATTTCATTCATCATAGTACTAAAATAATTTATTCTACTTTAGAACTTACAACCATGGAAAATAAAGGTATATTAACTCTATGCATATAGCTTCATCGAAAAAATCTGCATCTCTATGTAAAATCAATGAATATTTCATTCATGTCATCTATATTGCAGACTCCAGAGAAAAATAATTTTGCGTTAAAGAGATTTAGCAATTCTTATACAACTCATTTTACATCCAAATCTGTTTACATCTCCTTAAGTAAAAATTAGCTTTCGCTGTAGAAATAATCAAAGTTTGATGATCATTTAAACTCATAAACATATTATAACTGTATTGTTTCAGAATACAGATACACCAAAATTAAGCGAAAATAAAGCGGTTTGAGGACGGATACAACACTACATATAAATTAAAAAGAATTTTAAAAATCACGATTTTGACACAAGATGAATGCCATATTTTATTTTGAAGTGGGTCACATGTCTCTTCATATAAAAGATGTAATAAATATTTTAATTTTTATTTAAAAAACTACTAAATATATTTTGCTGAAATTTTTTTTACGTATGCATATTTTATGGGATGATTTGGATATTTCCTAAAACTTTCGAAGCAATTTGTGAATTTTAAATTTGCTTACAAAATGTTCGAAAAATTAGGTCGAATATGGATTCAATGTATTTCATTTTTTCATCCCTTGTTCAATCCAAAACTAATTGAGTGATATTATTCATTTATATTACCATAGATCCCACAGACGGTCTAAACAACGTACCACAATTTCATTTTGATAAAGTCGTTTTTACGGCAGTTATCGTGCTAACGGACAGACAGACAGAATGAATGAACAAAGTCAGAAATACTTTTCAAATATGTTGTAAAGTCTTAAAATTCAATAGTTATAAAATATAGCTGGACATAATATTCAATGATATAGCTTAGAGACGAATCTCGAAAAGCAGTAATATATCTGAAAATCTGATGTGGGCAACACATGGCTTTCCTTATATAATGCAATGAATTTACTATTTTTACAGTAAAAAAAATAGATTTTTCTTATAGTAGATACTTATATTCTCTCCAAGATATTAAATTTTCGACAATTAGTCCTCGTTTTTATTGAATTAGCGTCATGTTTATCCATTTGGCGAGATTTTCGTTAATTTGGCAACATTTAAAAAACTCGCCAAGTTGGCGACATTTTACCAAATTCGTCACCAAACTCGCGCCAAGCGTTATGGACGGAGAAATAAATTATTCGTATAGCAGATAAATGACTATTGGCGTTCAAATACAAAAGTATTACTCAAAGTATCTTTTCTCATGAATGGAACGAGCTAGATCCACGAGAATGATGTCACCCAATTTATCGCATAATATTACATATAAAAAGTGAACACGTTTCGCAACAGTTAATATATTTCTTTTTAATTTATGGGATTTTTTTATAAATTTATTCGAAAAATGTGCAATATCTCGAGAATGGTTCATGCTAGTGTTCTAAAGTTTATGTTAATCGTTTTCTAAGGAAAAATTACATAGGAAATGTCTATTTCCGTAACTTTAGTAAAGGTTTTGATTTTTTGATGATTTTTTCAAAATTTCACTCGAAATATTAGAGGGTTCTGAACATTCGATTACGTTTAAAAACAATAGGCTTCCCGTATTCACGAATTGCGATTTTTGTACTAAATTTCATTCGAATCGCTCCATTCGTTCGTCTACACAGACATCTGACACACACGCACACACACACAGACATCACCTCAAAAATATTTGATTCGTGATCAGGATTGTTTGAAATGTGCTCTCCCGTCGAAAACTCGAATTCGAAATTTCGACCCCTTCACAATACTTTCCTTGGAGCCAACGGCCCTACCGTGCTGAAAACACCGGTTCTCGCTTGATCACCGAAGTCAAGCAGCATCGGGCGCGGTTAGTACTTGGATGGGTGACCACCTGGGAACACCGCTTGCTGTTGGCACATTTCGGGCGCGGTAGCGCGGTGGTTTGCGCGCTGGTTTGCACGCTGCCACGACTACCACCGTGTGTAGGAGTACTATCACTTTAAACATGTGGGTCCTTCAGTCCTTCCGAGAGGTTTGTGGTAGGGGAAGAAGGGTACGGTCCCTGTGGATGCCTACCCTGCTGAGTTCCGGCCTAAATTGGGTGGCACTTCCCGGCCGTCCAAACGGTTACCTTACACCTTTCTGGTAGGTCGGACGGTCTGGGTCTCAACAACAACAACAACAATACTTTCCTTATACATTATGTATATAAGGAAAGTAAAAAAAATTCTTTTTATGTAAAAACAAGAAAGATCGATTATGTATAAAGCATTGATTATGAAACATTTTCAAACTTCAATGCAATTTTATTTTAACATCTTTAAAATGCGATACATTTCTCGGTAATATTTTTAAAATTATCACAATACTTCAATAATTTATTATATTTGAAAACTTCATCGAAAACAAATGAACTTTATTCGAATGACGTCATCGAAATATAAATCGTCTGGCTGTCTCTTTAAAAGCAGCATTTCTTTCATAAACTTTTTCCATTCATATGAAATGAATGAAATGCTGCTGAATGAATCATAGCCTTTTTTCTATTCATGTCATTCATAAACTTTTTCCATTCATTTAATTCATTACAATACTATAATAATTTATTTTATTTAAAAACTTAAGACCATGGAGGTGCAAGTAATTAAACTCTATGCTTAAAACTTCATCGAAAAAATCGTCTGCTTCTCTGGGTAAAATTTTGTTGTCAGTTAGACGTGTTTTGCCATCTTCAAGTAGTATTTTTATACCTGGAGTCAAAATGAGGTATTTATGAAATTAATTTAAATTATTTATCTTTGTGATTGCAGCGCAATCTACAAAGATTCAAAAAAAAATTTTCAAACAAAAGTTATGTATTTTCTCCGTAGGATCCAAATCTGCAATAAAAAATGGGGGTTCCCATTTGAAATTTCAAAGGTGCCTCTTTTCCCGGAGGGGGTGGGGGTGGGATAAATTTTGCGAGGTTCAAGTTCCCTCTCAAAAATATAATGACTTTGTTAAAACACCTTTTTTTTTGTATGATGCGTATTTCGCGAGATATTTCGATGTCTCAATTTAAATGGACTTCTCTGTATACAATGCAACAATTTATGGAAATGCCTGTTGGACTTAAGGTCACCTATACTCGGTGTTTTATAGCATGAACGGGATATATCAGAGTAGATATTTAAACAGAGAACATAGGTATTTAAAGTGATGGGAAAAATAAACTTACAAGAAAAAGTTTCAATTTTCACCACCACTGGTGTTTTATGTTGTTTGTTACATATTTTAAGACTAAATAAAAATAAATCATCACAGCCTTTGATCCTCTTGATGTTCAGAGTTTTCCCCAACATGATGACAACAGAGTTTTGTAACGCAACATATAACTGCTCAGACGTTATATTCCTGACATTTTATGTAATGCTGTCTTTTATATCAGCTAAAGTGTTAATATTTCCGAGAAAAAAAAAACGATTCTATGTATCCCCGCAGTTACAAATCACAAGAATATTAATCAAGTGATTGTGGAGTTCAACTGATGCTACATAGAATGGAATGTTTATCGGATAAACATTCATATTATGTCAGAATACTGAACAACATTACGCTAAATGACAGCAATCTGCTATCTTAGTAGCGTTATGCTGCCCTTTTAAAACTTCATTCTCCACTGTCATTAAGTTGTGGATAACTCTGAACATAAAGAGAAACAAAGACTGTAATAATTTATTTTAACTTGGCTTCAAAATATGTAACACACAGCATAAAATCCCATGGCGGAGAAATTTCAAACTATTTTTTTTTTGTTGTTGTTACGGAATTCTTTTCCCCTATAATAAAAATTATTATATTGGACATTTCATTGTACTGAAATTTTTTTGTTAAATTTTAACTTGATTTCAACATTTAGTGTTTATAGACAAATTAATTAAAATGCAAGAGTATGAAATATGACTTTATTTAAATGAACTGAAATATACTGTAATTATATCCCGAGTTTGACAAAACATGCAAGATGTCATTTCCTTTTGCTGCGTAGCCGCAGTATTCATTACTTGAGTATGACTTTCTTTCAAGGTGGTTTTTCGAGATATCTTGCCTCATGTTTCGCAGTACGTTCGTCTTGAGATGCTTAAAGATCAAAAATTTCACTCTAAAATGCATTTAATTTGCATAATCTATGACTGACGGTTTTGAACCTGGCACTTGATTCCCTCAGCACCGCAATCGACCCCATGTTAGAGTATAGCACCGCATAGTCCAGAAATCCCTGCTATTCCCTACTGGCGTCTGTGTCTGTCTGTCTGCCAGTCTGTGCAGATTTTGTATCTACTCTAACTAAGAAACAAATTCACCGAATTTCATAAAATTTGGTAGGTAAGTCACTTGTGTGTGAATCTGATGCTGATTGGTTTTGGGTACGATTCAATATACAAGAACCCGCCTTTTTTTGCGAAATGGCTCGAAAAATTGACTATCCACTCTAGCTGAAAAACTAATGGACCGAATTTCACAAAATTCAGTAGATAAGTCGCTTGTGGGTCATTCTGGTGCTGATTAGATTTTAGTACGATTCAGAAAAACAATAACCTGCCTTTTCTTGCAAAATGGCCCGCAACAGTCGTCAAAATCTAAAATAAAAGCTATGTATGCTCAAATATATCCATTAAATGCTTGTTTTATGAATAATTTTTAACGAAGGAAAGAATAAGACCAACCCCATTACACTAGGACAAGCCGCTCTCGAGATATTTTAGTGCTTTCGAATTTTCCCTAGGCCACCTTTGAAAATAAATCCAGTTAGCAACTGAGATTGAAAATTAAATTAAAAGTGAATTAAATTTAGTTAAAATAAAGAGAACGTGGATATAAGACTGCAGATAAAGTCATGTGCTGCCCACATCTGAATGTTTCTTTTTAAATAGCTTTGCAAAGCAAACATCGTCTGCATAATGCTATCTCAGTGGGAGGTTTAATAACGTATTTTTTATTTATACCTCCCTCGGCCTTATAATCTTTAAACATGGATTAAATTTTAAGTGCTATTTCAAGTCTACCCCAAAACTTTTATCAAATTTGGTGCCGCCGTTCATTCTCTTGTGATGGTGAAACCAATAAATGTCCAGATTTTTACTTTTATTTATATAGATTTATATTTTCTGTTACATTTTAACAAGCAGTGGATATCTACAAAATTTATTAAATTACATTTGAATAGGCTTTAGCATTTGGCTAATATTTTACAGCATCTAAACTTGTGTTAAATACTACAATATGTCAAAATGTAGTTTGTTGCACTGTGAAACTGATTATACCTACAGAATAAAAAAAATTTAATGTGGGCAACACATGACTTTCCCTGCAGAGTAATATCCACGTTCTCTTTATTTTAATTAAATTTAATTAACTTTTAATTCAATTTTCTTTTCGTTTGGTAAATGGACATATTTTCAAAGGTGGCGTAGAGAAAATACGAAAAAACTAAAATATCCCAAGAAGGGCTATTCTTAGTGTAATGGGGTTAGTCTTATTTTTCGTTAAAATTACGTGTAAAACAAGCATTTATTGGATATATTTGAGCATACGTAGTTTTTAATATCAGATTTTGACGATTTTTGCGTACCATTTTGGCAAAAAAAGGCAGGTTATTTTTTTCGAATCTTACCAAAATCTAATCTGCACCTGGACATCCCACAAGCGACTTATTTACCAAATTTTGTGAATTTCGGTCCGTAAGTTTTTCAGCTATAGTGGATACAGCCAATTTTTGCGAGCCATTTCGCAAAAAAAGTCGGGTTCTTTTATCTCGAATCGTATTAAACACTAATCAGCACCAGGGTCACATCCAAGTGACTTACCAAATTTTGTGAAATTCGGTCCATTAGTTTTTGAGTTACAGTGGATACATACACTGCACAGCCAGACAGACACACATCCGCACAGCCGTCAAGATAAAAATATTTTTTTCGTATTCTAGAGATCCCAAAACGTGTGGATCCGTCGAAAACCTGAGTTGCGATTTTCGGAATGATTCCAATACTTTCCCAATACATTACCATGTATTGCAGGGAAAGTAATATAATGGTTCATAGTTAGTGTCCACATTAATAATTCAAACATCAGCTATTCCGTACAGAAAAGTGCCACGAAATTCAAAATAAATTTACAGATACTGGTAACTACACTAATGATGAATTCCTATGTTTTGGAAACTCGTCCATTGCAGAAATTTCTGTGAGGGTGAATTTAGCTATCGTACCTTTCGAACTTCATCAATTTAGAAGTTAGCTGTGTGGTAAGGTAAAGCTTACTTTGTCAGTTCTTATAGAATTTGTATACTGCTGTATTGCATTATTTCAAATTTATTCTGTGTTTTCTGTTGAATTGCTAGTCGATTTGGATTTATGGTGATGTTGTGTTATGGTTTGGTGGAGGTTATTCAGATTTTGAATTTTTTTGAAAGTTTTTTTTTTTTTTTCATAAAATGTTCGTTGTAGAATTATATTTCTATTTGCTGGTGAGCTATTTAGTTGTGGGTGGAATGTAGCTTTTGCTGACTGTATGTATAATGTATATTAATGTATATTAATGTATATTAATGGTAGTGATGGAGGGTACAATATATTTACTTCCTTTTTCCATAAAGTCAATACTTTCAGGATTAGTGAGTGACTTGATTAAATTTGAATATTTTATTATTTGGGCATTTTTTTCTGTCTTCAAGTATTACAGATTGCATCATTTTGAAATTTATTTAATTATAACTTCGGGCTCATTTATTGTGTCGATACGTAGACGACAATCATCAGGTTCAGATGTTATATTTCTATGATCATTTGATGATTTTAATATTTGGCAAAGATTGTATATGTTTACCAGGGTTGTTATGATTTTGCCCAATCCGAAAAAACCCGGGTGGGTTTTTTAAAAAAAAGACCAAGTGAAAAAACCCTTGAAAAATCTCAAGTGCGCAATTGAACTTAAATTTGCAATTACTGACAATTAACAATAAAAAGTTAATAAACTTTCTAGGCAAAATAACATATTTCATAACATTGTTTTTAATAACACTTCTTTTTCTTATATTATTCTTAATGAACTTTTAAATTTTTGCAACTTCACTTTTCAAAACACCTTTATAAATTTAAATGTATAATTATATAATAATTAAATGCAGTTTTTAAATTTTTTAGGACATACTTTTATTTAGAATGTTGTATTTTTATATGCATTATTCAATATATCATGTAATATGAAGTAAATACATTAGTCATACTCATACTGCTGAGCATTTAACAGTACTGCTCTGATCTGTTTGAAAGTTCTGATTTAAAAAATTAATTGTTCAATGTTAGTTTTGAAAATTTGCTAAAATAATAGTTATAAAAATAAACAGAAAATTTTTCCTGAACTCTCCCCACCCCCGAAAATAAACCTGGAAACACCCAAATCAGCTGGGTTTTTCATGAAAAAAGCCTGCTTTTTGACAACCCTGATGTTTACATATGTTCCATATAATGGAAGAATCTATTCATGTAGTAACGTCAGTGGAGTAGAATGTGAAAAAGTGACGTACTTGGAAGAGTGTGTAGAGATAGTGTGTAGCCAAGACTATTCAATTTATATCTGCAAAAGTTGTTTGCCCACAATGGTAAAGGCAAGAAGGTTAAACTCCATACTGAGAAAATACCAATATCATTTGAAACTGTGATTCAGGTGGCGCTGCGAAAAGATAAGGGGTTGCCTGGTATGTATGTATGTCTATGGTGAAAGGCTTAAAATATTTCTTTAAACTATCAATTTTATAGAAATAAATTAGTCGCGCAATGCAAATTAGAACTGTGACAATAAGAAATATTATTACGTCTTCAAAATTATTTTTGGTTGTCTTTATTTTTAAGGTTTTGTGGTAGTGTGTTTTAAAGGCTACATTCGAAGTCATGTTCTGCTTGTACTCGGCTTCTAATCCTACCTTTCATGATAGTAAACGCAGAAAACCAGTTTCACTTAAGTAAATATTGGAAAACGGTAATAAAAATTTGTATAACTTCGTTTTTAATATAGTTATTTATTTATTTTTTTAATTTTATCTAAAACAAATTTATAGACTCTGTTCGAAAACTGTGAAGCAAAATGCCATCAATTTGTATTTCAACAAGTTATTTCAGAAGAACAGCGATTTTTTTGTCTTCTATAGTAGCTATGGTGCGAGACTAAGAGATACAGCTACCCACTTTTGGTTGTGACCCATAAATTACGAACTCCTGATTTAATTTATGAAACATTATTTCGGTTTTGTTATTTCCCAAGAGTCTAAGAGCCACAGTGATTTATTTTTGTATTACAACTCATAGATTAGGAACTCCTGATTTAACGTATGAAATAATATCTCTGTTTTGCTATTTTCCAAGTGACTAAGATCCAGAGTGACACATTTTTGCTTTGCAACTCTTAGATTAGGTACCCCTGATTTAACTTATGAAATATTATCTCGGTTTTGCAATTTTCCAACAGGAGCCATTGTGACACATTTTTGCGTTGCAACCCATAGATTAGGAACCCCTGATTTACCTTATGAAATAATATCTCTGACTTGCTATTTTCCAAGAGCCTAAGATTCACAGTGATCCATTTTTGTTTTGCAAACTACAGATTAGGAACCCCTGATTTAAGTTATGATATATTATCTTGGTTTTGCAATTTTCCAAGAGTCTAAGATCCACAGTGATCCATTTTTGTATTCCAATCCATACGTTAGGAACCCTTATTAAAGTTATGAAATAATATTTCGGTTATGCAATTTTAAAAATTTGCTATTAAAAGCAATATCATCAATAATATATTGGCAAATCCGGATCAGAATAGATTTTAAATTCAAAAATCACCTTATATCCTGTTGTACTCAAGTAGCAGGAGTCCTAATTCCAATTAGATACCTTAATGCAAATTGCTCTCTAAATTTAAATTGAGAATTCTATATTTCTAACTGTTCAGATTGCATAAAATAATAAGAAAGATCAATCATGCATTAAGCATTGATTATGAAACACTTTTTAACTTCAATGCAATTTATACAAACATCTCTAAAATGCGATGCATTCCTCGGTAATATTTTTAAAATTATCACAATACTACATTAATTTATTATATTTTAAAATTTCATCGAAGAAAATGAACTTCATTCAAATGACGGCATTGAAATATAAATTGCCTGGTTTAAACATCTCTAAAATGCGATATATTCCTCAGTAATATTTTAAAATTATAATAGCACTGCAATAATTAATTATATTTGAAAACTTCATCGAAAACAAATGAACTTTATTCTAATGACGTCATCGAAAATAAATGAACTATATTCAAATGACGTCATCGAAATATAAATCGCTTCTATATAAAAGCAGCATTTCATTCATAACATTTTTCCAATCGTTTCATTCATCACAATACTGTAATTATTTATTTTATATTAAAATTTGAAAAATTGTTATCTACCATATTTATTTTAAAATGTGAAACCTTTCTCATACATGAAATAATTAAACTCTTGGAAAAATATTTATTATATAATATCTCTCTTTCTTCTTTCTGGAGGATATAACGAAAATCAAAATTTTATTGAATTAGTTTTCTCCATATATTAAATAATTTTTATTTAAAAAACTAATACATATTTTACTGAATTTTTTTTTATATATTTTATGGGATAACTTGAAAATTTCCTAAAATTTTCGAAGCAATTTGTGAATTTTAAATTCGCTTAAAAACTGTTTGAGACATTAGGCCCCATAGGGTTCAATGTATTTCATTTTTTCAATCCGGGTTCAATAAAAAACTAATTGGATGATATTATATTCATTTATATTCCCATAGGTCCCACAGACGGTCTGAAGAACACGCTAAAATTTCATTTTGATAAAGCCATTTTTACGGCAGTTATCGTATTAACGGACAGACAGACAGGCAGACAGACAGAATGAACAAAGTCATAAACACTTTCAACTATGTTGTAAAGTGTTAAAAATAAATAGATATTAAATGAAGGAGCTGGAGATTATTTTCATTGATTTAGTTTAGAGACGAATCCCGCAAACGGGTAATATATATATAAATAATACTTTTTATGTAAAAAAAAAAACACTTTTTAATAATTTTCGCTAGTTATTCGCAAGTTAGATTCGTTAAACATAACATTAGCTCTCATTGTAAATATGAGCATTCGTTCATATTTACAATGAAAGCTCTTTGAAATGAAATGCATTTATTATCGTGTGGTGGTTTTTTATTTATCGATTATAGAAACCATTTCTCCATCATTGGCCAGCTACATTCCCCACTAGAAGTGGATGGGGGAGGAAAACACTTTAGTTTAAATCCAGGATTTTAAAATACCGAGGAATGAAAATTAAGAAATTTTAAGGAGAGTAAATTTTTGTTTCAACATTTTTTGTTTTCTTTGAGTTTTCGAAATACACATTCAATTTTATTGAGTTTGTTATACATTTACAATCTAAATAAATAATCACTTTTCTTAACTTTTGTGCTTTGCTTTACCGCACTGCAAAATATAATAAGTGTGTAAGGTTCTTATTTTTCTAACATCTTAGAAGCCCAACTGACTTATCTGCTTTTTCCACAACACCGGTCATAAATTTTTTTTTAATGAAATATAATTTTAATTTATTTCATTTTATTTTTTAATTGCAATGTTTGACTTATGTGGCTTTTCGCACCATCTGTATAGATATGTGAAAAACCCAGACCACACGACTGACCCGAAGGCCTGCAGTAGCTATTTGTGTGGCCCGGTTGTATAGATATGTGGAATGCGTATCTATATTTAATGAAAATCAACCATATATGTATTTCCATTGTTTCTTATATTGATGGTTATATTTTCGTAGGCTATTGTAAGATATTTAACTCCAGAAGGTTCACTATTGCTCTGTCATATATAAGCTTGATCTGTAATTCATTATATACAATGCAACAATTTATAGAAATGCCTGTTGGACTTACGGTCACCTTTACTCGATGTTCTATAGCATGAACAGGATATAACAGTCATTAAATTAGGAAAATAGGTATTTAAATCGATAGGGAAAAGAAACTTACAAGAAAAAAAAATCAAATTTTCACCACCAGTGGTGTTTTATGTTGCATGTTACATATTTTATGACCGAACAAAAATAAATTATCACAGTCTTTGATCCAATTATTGTTCAAAGTATTCCTCAAATTTGGTACAAAAATTACAATCCGTGAATTAGCCTATTGCTTTTATATGAAATTAGATGTTCAGAACTTCCCTAAATTTTCAAGTGAAATTTTGAAAAAATCATAAAAAAAATAACTTATGTAATAAAGTTACGTAAATAATCATTTCTTATGCAATTTTTCATTAGAAAACGATTGACATAAATTTTAGAACGCTAGAATGAACCGTTCTCGAGATATTGCACATTTTTCAAAAAAGTTATCAAAAATATATAAAGATTAAAAAAATCATATTACCTATTGTGAAATATATTCACTTTTCATAAATAATATCATGCGATACATTTGGTGACATCATTCTCGTGGATCTAGCTAGTTCCATTCATAAGAAAAGATACTTTTGGTAATACTTTTGTATTTGGACACGAATTTTCATTTATTTGCTACAAGTATAACTTATTTCTCCTTCCATAACGCTTGGCGAGATTTTGGCGGAATGTCGCCAACTTGGCGATTTTTTTAAATGTTGCAAAATTAACGAAAATGTCGCCAAATTGATAAAAATGACCCTAAATCAATGAAAATGACGACTAGATGATGAAGTAATTGTTAAAGTATTTGAATATATTGAATATATACCTTTTATTGAGGATGCTATCAATATTGATGATTGTTTAGCGTTAATTGAGTATTTTGAAATAGTTTTACATGTTGTCATCCTGAAAATCGCCCAATGTACAATTCAACGATAAAAACACAGCGCCGTGGATCTTATACATTATTTTTTTATTGTAAAACTAGTAAATCCATTGTATTATATAAGGAAAGTTATGTGCTGCCCACATCAGATTTTTCTGTTATGGAATTATTTTTCCATATGATAAAAATTCTTATATTGGGCATTTCTTTGTACTGAAAATTATTTGTTGAATTTCATCTCGATTTCAACATTTAGTATTTATAGACAAGTTAATTAAAATGCAAGACTATGAAATATGACTTTATTTAAATGGAATGAAATATACTATTATTACTTCCAGAGTTTAACAAAACATGAAAGATGTCATTTCATTTTGCTGCACAACGGCAGTGTTCATTACTTGAGTATGACTTCCTTTCAAGATGTTATTTCGGGATATTTTGTTACACGTATTCGCAGTACGTTCGTCTTGAAATGCCAAAGGCCAGAAATCTCACCCTAAAAGACACTAAATTTGTATAATCTATGACTGACGGTTTTGCAACTGGCACTTGATTCGCTTAGTCTACGATTGACGGTTTCTTTCCTGGCATTACTAAAATGTACTTGATTCATCTAATCTAATGCTGCCAGTTTTGGACCTGGCACTTCATTCGCGTAATTTATAACTGACGGTTTCGTAACTGGCATTGTTAAAATTTTCTTTATACCTCTAATCTATGATGGGCGGTTTCGGATCTGGCACTTGATTCATCTAATCCATAACCAACGTTTTCTTACATTGCATTATTAAAATGCACTTGATATGCCAAATGCATGACTGACGGTTTCTGACTTGGCACTTGATTTGATTAATTAACAACTGGAGACTAATCTACAACTGGCGGTTTCGTACCTGGCTTTACTACAATGCCATTGATTCATCGAATCCATGACTAATGACTTCGTACATGGAACCTATAAAATGCATTGATTCATCCACGTTCTATGACTGATGGTTTTATTCCTCGCCTGTCTGTGTATAACAAACAATAAAATAGCGAGTGAAATATTCATTTATAAATTTATCGATCATAGTAAATCCGCCGTATTTCTCATCTCCTCATCTTTAATTTTGTGAAATGAAATCGGAATTCGATAAGCCTCGGCTGCATCTAAGTACGTAATTAGAAAACTCGACTTCGTATTATTTGAGAGGTTCCAAATTAAGTCTCTTTATGCGTTCCGTTATTTGGAATCATTTAAAAGATTCCCAGCAATTTCACTCAAAAGATTTTTAACCAGACTAATTAAAAACGCTCGTCGAAAGCTGTAGAAATTACTAGAGACCATTCATAAAATTTGTAGCACATTAGTTTCCTTGTACTGTGTTGAGCAGTATCGAATTCAGAAGTTTGCAAATATATAGAAAATTAACTGGACAGGCGTGTGGCTCAAGTCGACTTTTTGTACCAGAACTTATAATTTTTCTTAATTTTACAAGAAAATTTTTGAAAAATCTGTGTATCGTGGGTCTTTGGCCACCACAGATGTTCGCAAAACTGCAGCACATCATTTTTTTATGCCAATGCTGTTTTTAGTTATTCAGTATTGAGGAACAAAAAAAAGTACGATACCACGCAATGACTGCTGGCTACTGCGGCTCAGTATCTAGATATGGATTCGATGGGACTATGATTAACATAAAACATATAGTGGAAGGACACTAGTCTAATTTGACGCTTATTTCCAATCGGAAAATCCAAACAGTTTTGAGGTATTTTTTTTCAGATGAATGCCCATTTAATAGATACAAACAACAATCTTATCTATATAATAGAGCTGTGAATCATGTCAGATGATGACGATTATAACTTTACCAAGTTATTTTAATTATTCGTTATTTTAATTTCCGACGTATTTTTCGGACAACACATCGAGCTGATGCAGCAAAGGTTTAGCATCATTTCTGCTAAAACGAACTAATAAATATCAGTTTTGAAGGGAAATTTGCGTATTGATATACACGTAAATAATGAGCGTTAATAGGTAACTTTTTCTAATAATAATATGCTTTTTAAAGAAATTTTATACAGTGTTGACTTGATTATGTAACTTAACTTTTTGCTTAGGGGTGGGACAGAGCCAATCTCAAACGAAGAACCTCTCAAAAAGACAGGTATTTGGCATACCCTATCCCTAACAACTCGTTCCCCATTTACAGGCACTGGGGTCTATGGACGCCAATGTTTGAAAAGGGGAACGAACTGTTTAAAATAGTATATATTAACGCACATCATCCAAATGATTCCAATTTATCAGAGTGACAAACCTGGGGACATGTTCCTAGTTTGAAGTTCTTTGTTTTGTTTGTTTCAAATTCGATACATAGAGGACGCTCATATAGCGGATCGACAAACCCTATTATGTTTGTAATATAGTTTATAGCTCACCTATAAAACCGTTCTGTATCATTCGAAGCAGCAATACGATTGAAAAGTTTGGAATTGGGCCCTGTTGCCAACTTAAAAAAATATTTCAGAATTTTAACATATTTATTTTTAATAGAGAACTTGAGAAGTAAAGCTAATAAATAGAGCTAAACAGTTTATAAGTGTGAAGAGAATGCGAAATTACCAACTTCACAGTGAAGGGATTCGATCCTGGGGCCAAAGTGCGGTAGGCCAGTTTTATAGCTTTCAGCTAAAGACGTCTCCAACTCAAGGCATTTAATACTGCTTTATGATCTTTCGCTACAGTACTGCGCTTTCCAGTGAGTTGTCGATTACCCAAGTTGTTGTTCCTGGGCTGCAGATAAGGCGAGCGAGTTTCAAGGGAAAGAGCATTCATGAGGCCGTGTTTTGCGGATGGAAAATGTCTTGTCTATCACGTGGCCGATGAAGACTGTTCTGTAGAGTCTTATTCCTTCGTTCAACTGCCAACTTGTGTCATCTTGTGAGGAGTACAGAAAGGGCATTTTTTATAATGCATTTGTAATTTTAAGAAAAGCTGAATAGTTGGAAATAATAGAGCGAAAGGCGTTTCCTGCTCGTCCAAGCACCTCAATGTAGCGAGAATGTGAAATCACCAACTTAGTAACAGTGGATTTGAAGACGGGGGCTACAGGGTGGTAGGACAGTATCATAGTGTTGAGCTAAAGACGTCTCCAGCACAAATCATTTAATACTTACTGCCTTATGCGAGTTCGCTAGAGAAGCATGAAAAAGTCGAGTGGAGACTCACACTCCTGATTCTTTAAAAATTATTTGCTATTCACATCATCTTCAATCTTGCTTCTTTCATCATACTCACCTTCATCAATATTATCTTTCAAAAGCTTCATATTTACCATTTTTCTTTGCGCTTCTTGTTTAATGAATCCTTATTAGTCAGAGCTAGCAGAACGTAGCTTCATAGACCTTCCTAATGCCAGTCCTCTTACGTAAATTATTTTCTTCTAATTAAGCTGGTTCAAACTTATAAAAAATGAATTCATTACAAGTTGAAGTGAGATGCGATTATTTGCGATAAAAATTAATCAATGCGCTGCTGTACTCTTACACGTCACACTTTATAAGCACGTTATGAAGAAAATTCGATCCAATTTAAGGCTTCTAAAATTTTAAAGGTAATCACGGGAGAGTTTTACAATGTAAAAACATAAAATTATGTATAGAGACATTCTTGTAAGTATTAAATGAAAGAATATATCTCACATGCTCGTATTACGACATACATATTTAATGTTGCATCACAATTATTGTGCACGGTGCATGATACTGTGCATAATTATTGTGCATGATACTGTTGTTGTTGAAAGCCAGAAAAGGTGTAAGGTAACGAAAAGGTGTAAGGTAACGAAGGTACCAGAAAGGTAAAGGTGAAAGGTAAAGGTAAAGGTAAGGTGCATGATACTGTTGTTGTTGTTGAGACCCAGATCGTCCGACTTGTGCATGATACTGTGAATAATTTAACAATTATTGTTTCTAATGAAGTATAGTTTTTCCAACAATACACGGTACTGTAAAGAAAAAGTTTTCAAATAAAGTTGATAACTGGAATTGGCGTTTTCGAAGGATCTATACATTTTCGACGCTGAGAGATACAAAAAAAAATATTTTTAGTGTGACATCTGTATTGTTGTTGAGACCCAGACCGTCCGACCTACCAGAAAGGTTTAAGGTAACTGTTTGGACGACCAAGAAGAGCCACCCAATTTATACCGGAACAAAGTGGGGGAGGCATCCACAGGGACAATACCCTCCGTCCCCTACCACCAACCTCTCGTAAGGACTTAAGGACCCACATGTTTAACGTGATCGTACTCCGCTGGAACACGGCAGCAGTCTTGGCAGCGGAGGGAATCGAACCCTGGCCTACCGAGTGCAATTCCCGCGCACTAACCACTGGGCTACCGCGCCCTATCTGTGTCTGTGTATGTGTTTTCTTCTTCTTCAATCCGGACTGTTCGATCTATCTGACGGTGTAAGAAAACTGTTTAGACTGCCGAGAAGTGCCATCCAATTTAGACCGGAACGCAACCACCCCACCACACACCCCTTCCCTATCACCAACTCCGCGGAAGAACTTACGGACCCACATGTTTAACGTGATCGTACAAGTTAACACGGCGACAGTTTGAGCAGAAGCGGGAATAGGACCCAAGTCGTCCGAGTACATTCCTATATCAGATCAATGGTATAATAGAGGAATATAAACTTAAATATCAATTAATAAAGGAAGATAATGGAATTTCAGTACATAAATGATGAAATCAGAAATTTTTGAATAGGTATTTGTTGAGGAGAAATAACTGGGAATAATGAATTAAAGACTTTTTCTAAAGAGTCTTTAATTTAAAGTGAAGTAGTTTCAGGTAACCTTTAAGATAAAAATAATGAGAATTGATATAGATAAACCATACAATGTACTTATTTGATGTAATATACCATGTACTATTAAAAATGTAGTGTAAATAAAGATGAAATAGCAAACGAAAAGGTATGCCATATTCAGTTAAAGGGTAAAGTTATTATATTTGAATTTTACATAATACGAGTTATTTACCCTGCAATACATGGTAATGTATAAGGAAAGAATTATAATAATGTCGAAAATCGCGTAACTCGGGTATTAGACAGATCTGCGTGTTTTAAGGCCTCTATAACACGAAAAAACAATTTTTAGCGTTACATCTGTATGTGTGTCTGTTTGTCTGTGCAATGTATGTGTCCACTCAAACTCAAAAACTAATAGACCAAATTTTACAAAATTTCATTGGTAAGTCACATGTGCGTGATCCTGATGCTGATTAAATTTTGGTACGATTCGGGATAAATATAACCCGTTCTCTGTGCGAAATGGCAGCAAAAATCACATTTATCCACACTAGCTGAAAAAATCAAATTTCACAAAATTTGGTAGATAAGTCAGTTATGTAATATCCTGGTGCTGATTAGCTTTGGGTACGATTCGGAAAAGAAAAACCTGCCTTTTTTTACAAAATGGTCCGCAAAAATCTAAAATTAAGGACGATCAAATCAAAATTAAATCTAAAATTAAGGACAATTAATTATCAATTAAATGCTTGTTTTACAAATAATTGCTAATGAGGAAAAGAATAAGACCAATCCCATTACTCTAGGTCTTATCCGTTCTCGAGATACTTTGGTTTTTCGCATTTTTGTTACGCCGCCTTTGAAAAAATGTCCATTTACGAAATAAAAGCAAAAATTGAAGTGCAAATTCAGTGTTATTCTGTGCAATTATACTCAATTTAATGAATTATTAAAGAAATAAAGATAACATGAATTCGAGTCTGTAGGGAAAGTCATGTGCTGCCCACATCACATTATCTAAATTGCATTTATATGTAACTGAATAAACCAGTCTACTGGTTAGTTTTAAACAATGAATGCAAAAGTCAAACCATTTGGAGCTATTGCACTGGATGCATGAAACTTGGAATCAGTACATTCAACAATGTACAAATATATTATAATCGATTTTGAAAGTGGAAATTTTCGGTAATCACAAATGCAAATATTTTGGTTCTATATTTGGACACATAGTTGGATATTGCATGAAGTATGTGCAATCAACTCTTAAAGTATTTAAAACCGTATATAGTCACTAATCGCAGTAACGTTGTTTTTATGCTCAAGGAATTCTCCATTTAAAAATAAATCTGATGTGGGCAGCACATGACTTTCCTTATACAATGCAATGTATTTACTACTTTTACAGTAAAAACAAAATAGGTTATTCTTGTAGCAGATACATATATTTTTTCCAAGATATTGAATTTTCGAAAATTAGTCGTCATTTTCATTTATTTAGCGTCATTTTAATCCATTTGGCGAGATTTTCGTTAATTTGGCAAATTTTCAAAAAGTCGCCAAGTTGGCGATATTCCGCCAAAATCTCGCTAAGCGTTATGGACGAAGAAATAAGTTATTCTTACATCAGATAAATGACTATTGGCGATCAAATACAAAAATATTACTCAAAGTATCTTTTTCATGAATGGAACGAGCTAGATCCACGAAAATAATGTTACCCAATTTATCGCATGGTATTACATATGAAAAGTGAACATGTTTTTCAATAGGAAATATTTTTTTTTTATTTTATATGACTTTCTGATAATTTTTTTCAAAAATGTGCAATATCTCGAGAACGGTTCATGTTAGCGTTCTAAAATTTATGTTAATCGTTTTCGAATGAAAAATTACATAAGAAATGCCTATTTGTTTAACTTTATTAGACGTTTTGATTTTTTGATGATTTTTTCAAAATTTTATTCGAAAATTTAGGGGGGTTTTGGACATTCGATTCTGTATAAAAACAATAGACCTCCAGTATTCACGGATTGTAATTTTTGTACCAAATTTCGTTCGAATCCGTCAATTCGCTCGTCAGACATGTCGTCTCCACTGACTCACTGACACACACACACACACAGACATCACCTCAAAAATGTTCGATTCGTGGTCAGGGATGCTTGAAACTTGCTCGCCCGTCGAAAACTCGAATTCGAATTTTCGACCCTATCACAATGCATTTCACTGCATTACTCAACACAAATAAAGAAGACATAATTAAAGTGATATAATGATGTGACATTTGTCAGCTCTTATAATAATTTATGCTTAAGGAATATCTTTGTAAACATATTATTGTAAATGAATGAAAACATCTAATAGAAAATGAAGCAGTGTAGCAACAAATTTACAATTCTCTGACACGTTAAATGTTTATATTACACCTTCTCTTTGATGTTATAGTATTTTATCGCGATATTTATTTTTTATTTTATATTAGATTATTACTTTGCAAAAAAATCCTTGAGCATCGAGTGCGCTTATACCCAAGCCTTTTGTTTTCGGAGGGGGGATATGTAACAGACATTTTACACTCCCCAAGTTAAAGCACCCTTATCTTTCATAATTCTTAAATTAAATTCCTATCTCATGTCATGAGCTTATTGTGACCTTAATAAATTCTGTTATAAACCATTAATCTTACATCCATAAATCCACACCCATTAATCCATAAATCCACACCCATTAATCCATAAATCCACACCCATTGTTTCATGAATCTACACCCATTAATCCATATCCATAAATCCACAGACTAAGTAATGCTTTCTTGTTTACGATAGCTACATCTTCAGCCTATAATCATATATATATGACTCAGATGAGTTTCTGATTATTAATTGACGCGCTGTCATTTATATACTTCTCTATAACCGCAAGGACAGCATAAAGAACTCATACCTTTGAGAGCATTATCTGTTTAGATTTGCCCGTTCATTTTAAAGGCCCTTTTCTAGTCGGTTTGTTTAGTAATTTTTGAGATCAAAGGAAAGTTATAGATAACGGGGATATGGAATAATAATGTTAGAAGCAGATGCCCTTTCCGTCAACTCTCAGTCTCATAACATTAATATAAAGTTGCTAAGTAGAAAATTCCACAACCGCAAATGTTTTCTTAAAACATGTTATATAAAATAAAATTTTGTTTATTGTGGACTCATTTCTAATTAATTCTCATGAATTATCATCTAGAAATTTTACTGCCCTTAATGATGGCAGTTTACTAGTTAAAGGAAGCATATGCAGAGCACAAAGCTAATGTTATACATAGACTGAAAGCCCAATTACGCGACAGTATTTGGGACGACAAAACCGTTGGCAAAACAGATCATTCAACAAATTCAGCTTCAACATTTTAGGTTTAAACCTAAAATATTGTTGTTGAGGGAACAGTTATGCGAAAATCGACGAATCAGAAGTGCGTAAATCCGAGCGTCACAGGTAACGTGCTTTCGAGTTATTTTATCCCTTTCGGGACGGCGGCATTCCGAAACTACCGTGGCCCAAAGGACGAAGCGCTTCGTTTCCGAAATGTGCCCAAAAGACGGCTACTTTTTTGCGCTAAGCCTTACTCTCGAAAAAAATTCACTAAAAATCACCCGTTCAACACAGCATTCTACTTTTTTCAGGAAGAAAGGAAATACTTATTTTCTATTTGATGTATATTTTTTATTCAAATTTTCTTTTATCAAAATATTAAAAATTTTAGTGTATATATGTTTTAGGTACAGATGGATAATTCTTTGGCATGACCTTCCGATTTTTTAAAACTGTACCACATATATGCGTATTCTTAGACAACAAATACTTTGCAAGTACAGGAGAGGTAAAAAATTTATCCAAATACAAAGTATATCCTTTTCCTGAAAGTTCACTTAGAAGTGTTTTCACAACGCGTTCTCCATACCCACCATCAGAGCTTGATAATCCCGTGTCCTTTCCAGTATACACAAGGAAATTCCATTTATGGCCTCATTCCGATTCTGACGATTTATATATTTTTATTCCATATCTGGACCTTTTCGATGGGATATATTAACGAAATCCCAGCCATCCTTTCCATGAGAACATAAATAACCTAATCATTTCATTGCCGCACATTCCTTTACCCCCCCCCCCTTCCCCCACCCACTCAAAACAAAAACCTCTCTTATATTCCTCTAATTCAACAACCAAATCAATAAAAGACAAAATCAGAACGAGACCCGGAACTCAATTATAAAATTGTTGATGCTACGAGAAGTGCTATGTTTACTTTACAGAACCATGTGTTTCACCGCTCCAAATGGAGAAATAATTCATTGGATTCTCCTTGTGCCAAGGTCAAACATCTACAAAATACATTTAAGTTGCTTCCACGGGCATTTAGCGCCATCTAGGAGACAAATACATTCAAACTAAAACGTTCCACATAGAAACACCCATACGTGCCAGTCGTCCTTTAGGGTAAAATTTCCTCCGGCCCGCGGGGGTGCCATTCGTCCTTGAATGCAACTGCACAGCCGGCGCGTATGCGTGCCACTCGTCGCGAAAGGTTTAATTCTCACTTTAATGGCGACCAAGATGGCCGATAGACTGCCTTGGAATGCGTTAAAATTTCGAGATGGAAAAAATAATAGAACTTCTACTAAATTATAGACATCTGCGAGATATAAAAGATCCAAATTACACGCAAGAAACACTAAGCAATGCTTCTTGGAATGAAATCGGCGGAATTAAAAAGGAGGGAAGTGTTAGAAAGGCGGGGCCTAAAGTATCATTTCCGGTAGGAATTGCTAAAGTCTGGAGTTAGAAAAAAATAATAGAACTTTTACCAAATTACAGAAATTACCAAAGTATGAAATATAATAGATCCAAATTATACGCAAAAACACTAAAGAATGTCTCTTGAAGAGAAATCGACGGTATTAAAGAGGAGGGCCGGGGCCTAATGTATCATTGCCGGGGGAAAATGCTGAAGTCTGGATTTACAGATGGAAAAAATAAAATAATTTTTATTAAATTACAGACACTTTTGAGATATAAAAGATTTAAATTATACGAAAAACACACTGAAGAATGGTTTCTGGAATGAAATCAGAGGCATTGGAGAGAATGGTTCTGTTAAAGGGGCGGGGCCTAAAGTATGATTGACGGGCGCAATTGTGGCAGTTCAATAAAAATTGTCCTGTATAATAACATCATTATTCAATCCAAATGGAACCTTTAGGATGTTAAAAGTGATCTTTACCGTAAGAGAACTCTAAAGCGGTATTCCTATGTGGAAATTATGAAGCGAATGCACGGGAGAAAAATTTTTACCCCTTTGTTGATTGGAGTGACGTCACCTACGTTTTCTGCTGAGTGGAGTATGTTCCAAAGCAGTTTTACAAACGGTTTGTTGTCCCAAATTACGGTCATGTAATAGGGCCTTAACCTTCTAGAACATGTGCCACCCTCTTCAAAATCCTCCGAATCTCAAATAGATACTCTAGAAACAAAGCAAAAACAGCGCATTACTTTTTCTATATATTCCCTTCCTTCACAGTGAAAAAGGGAAGTATAAGATTCACTGCACAATGTTGAATAGTACTATTGGGATTTTTTTTTTTTTATGACAACATGCAAATTATATAGAAGAGAGCAGTTAACTTATATTTCGCGCAACTTTAAATTGACAATTATCAATATTGATAGCATCCGCAATAAGCCGTATTGTCCATACATTAAAATATTTTAAAAATTATTTAAAATATTAATTTGGAGTCTTTTTTATTAATTTAGCGGCATTTTTGCAATTGAGGCGATATTTCCTCCAACCTGTGACAAAATACTTTTACGTTGGCGATACTTCTTTAAATCAGCCATCAAGTTCGCCAACTTTACAAGCGTTACAGACAAACCGAAAGAAGAGCTTTTCTTATATATAAATGACTAATGGCAAATTGTTAGGGATCAAAATATAAAACTATTACCCAAAGTACCTTCTCTCGCGAATGGAACGAACTAGATCCACTACAACTATGTTAACAAATTTATCTCATAATAATACACATGAAAAGTGAACATATTTCATAAAAGTTAATACTTTATTTATTTATATGATTTTTTGAGTAATTTATTTCAAAAATTTGCAATATCTCGAGAACGGTTCATACTAGCGTTTTAAAGTTTGTGTCACTCGTTTTAAATAAAAAAATTACATAAAATGATCATTTATGTAAAACTTATTAAAGGTTCTGATTTTTAAATGTTTTTTTTTTCATAATTTTATTTCAAAATTTGGGATGGTTTTCCAAACACACGATAGAATTTTATATCAGTTGAGTTCAGTACTCACGGATTGTAATATTTGCACCAAATTTCACTCTAAACTCGTCATTCGTTCGTGAGATATTACATCCACAGGCTCACGGGGACACGCACATAGACACACATGCACGCACCTACACAGACATCACCTCAAAAACGTTTCATCAGAGTTCAAGGATGTTTGAAAAGTGCTCATCCGTCGAAAAGTCGGATTCGAAATTTCGACAGCGCCACAATACTTTTCTTATACTATGTATCTAGAAAAAGCAGTAAGTTTCTTAAGACGATTAGAAAAACCCTTAGACATTTGAGGAAGTCGGTTATAAAGAAATATTAAAATTAAAAGCATGAGAAATGCAAATTGAAAGTCGCAAAATCATGCGAATTAAATAAGACGGACTAAACTTTTCTGGTAAACGTCCAACTGTTCCCAATGGACACGTTTTTAATTTACATGAATATTATCATAGAAAGGCTAAATTTCGTAAGAGACCAAGTGGCGGATCGTGAGGTGAAGCAGATGAAGCGTTGTTTCATTTAAAGTTATCGGCTGAATATGTTAATAATATTATGCAAATCAGCTAAGAACTTCAAATTATAGGAACCACTTGAAACCGATTGTTTGATTTATAGTTTTATGTGCAGTTAATAAAAGTACAGAAAATGAAACTGGTGTTTAAAACAATTTACCCGACTAAAACACAGTTGTATACAAAGTCAATAAATCAGGCACAATACATACCAACTCAGTTGCTCAAACACAATGAATACCAACTTAGTAACTGAAACATTCATCTGCTACATAACAGTTGAATACTAAATTTCAAACGAAACAAGCATACCATCAGAAAACTTTGAACCACTTCAAAAGCTTACAGCTCACTGACAAAATTTTTTCTTTAAAGCGTGTATCGATACAATGGTACGTATGGTATCGATAATTTCCTGTATTCCTAACCCCCCCCCCCCCCCACACACACACACACACACATTTTTTTTTAATCATATTTTTTCAAATTAGAATTTTAGATTTCAAATTTGGAAAATTTAAAAATGATTATTTTGTACAATATAGGCAATTCGACAAATTACATATATAGTTGTAAAACATTCTGTACTGAAAACGATGTAAATGTTGGAAGTTATGCATCTCGTATAGGTTCTTGTTTTGTCCGGATGGATCTTCATGCCCCTATAATGCTCAGTTCTTAGCCTGGCAATAGTGGGTGGGACAATCGAATTTCTGGGACAATCGAATTCTGTTGAAAGGGGTTTCTTATATGTGTGAGTCATAATTCTATATCTGGCCACTGCATTAGCATCAGCAAGTGTGATGGTGGTGCACTTCTGATCTAGTTCTCTAGCCTCTTTGGCCGAAGAATCCGCACATTCATTTCCCTCAATGTTGACATGTGCAGGTATCCATTGCAGGACACAGGATTTTCCCTTGCTGTGCAACCTTTCGAGAAGGACTATAATTTCGGATGTGATGTTGGTCTCTCCGTTTCTGATAGCTTCTAAAGCGGATTTAGAATCTGAAAAAATTGCTATTCCTTCTGTAGAATCTATAGCTTGAGAGTCATTCAGGTATAAGGCGAGGGCTTCTTTAATCGCTAAGAGTTCGCTAGTGAAGTTAGAGGCTATTATTCCTGTATTGATTTTGTGTTTGCAATTTCTGCCATCTGGAAAGAGGATGAAAATTCCAGCACCTCCATTGTTGAGGGATCTGTCAGAGGAGCCATCAGTGTGGGCAATTGCATAGCTTCCCTCGTTTTCTATTGTTTCAAGTCCTTTTTGTCTGAGAGCTACAGGGCCTTCTTTTTTAGAACACGGTTACAGCAATTTAAAACCAAACTTGGTATTCACGGGTGGTTTTCTAGGAATGGGGGGCTCTTGACGGAAATCCAAAGAAGAATGTTCCAAATTGACCTGTTTTCTGAGGTCTCTATCAAGCTGGAGAGTCGAGGATCGTTTAAGCCTGGTAGTTTATTTCCATTTATTGAGGATTCTAGTAGAGACATGGTCTGTGCCGTTACAGCGAAGTTTGTTAAACTTGATGGTGGCAAGGTAGCGCCTACTTTCTAGGGGAGGCAGGCCACATTCCTGTTCGGCCTTTTTGTTGTTGGCTGATGAGACTGCACCTAAAATAATTTTGGAGGCTCTATGTTGGACGGAGTCGAGTTTCTGTTTGACAGTAGAAGAGGCCGGAGTCCAAATTGGGGCGGCGTATTCAAGAACTGGTCTAATAACAGTGCTGAAGGTGCTTTTTAGAGTTTGAGGTATTGAGCCCCATGAAGTGCCACAAAGTTTTCTAAGTATATTTAGTTTTCTAAAAGCTCTATTAGCAGTTTGTTCAATGTGCTTTGTAAAGCGAAGTTCAGTATCTAAGGTTACTCCAAGATAGGTAGGTTGGTCAACCTTTTTGATATGAGAGTTCATGATTTTGATATTAGCTTTGAACTTACCTCGGTGTCGTCTATCGGTAGAGAAAATGCAGTAGTTTGTTTTATCTGCGTTGACGGTTAATTTAAGATTCTCGGCCCATTCAACAATACCTTTCAGGGTTGTGTTTAGGGCCTTTTTCGACACTGAAATGTCTTTATGCGAATGCCAGACGGCGATGTCGTCAGCGTAGCATGCTATTTTCGTGTTATAATCAATATGGGGGTGAATGCTGTTCATAAAAATGAGGAAGAGAAGGGGACTTAAAATTGAGCCCTGTGGAACTTCTGCCCACTACCTGTGAGGTTCTGGGCGCTCTCCGTGGAACCTAACCTAGAATTTTCTTCTCCTGAGAAAATCATTTATCCACAATAACGCATTGCCATTGATTCCAGTGCCTTGAACAATATGCACCAGTTTTTGGCGCCAAACTCTGTCAAATGCTGCAGACAGGTCCAGGAAAACTGTTAATGTTTTTCTGTAAGGCTTCTCTTGAAAACCATCAATTATAGACTGACACAGGTAGAAGAGCTGGTCTTCAGTACTATGATGGGCTCGGTATGCTGTTTGATAAGAATGGAGTTTATTGTTTTCTTTGAGCCAGTTCATGAGCCTGCGGTGGATTACTCGTTCCATACATATAATTTATTATTTGAACAAAACGATTCTAAGATTTCGTAGAAAATATATGTGTAGAATCCGTATAATATTCAATTCTTATATAGTACAAGAATCCGTAACGAAATTTGAAGATTATTTGAAAGGAGGAAATAATTGTCATTTTAAAAATACAAAATTTGAAACATTTTAAGGAAATTTCCTTGACATTTTTCAGTTTGTGGGAGCAATGTTGCTTTTCCGACACACGTAGGATAATGCAGCATTTTTCAAGATGTGTTTGTTCTGCGGAACCCTTGGGGTTCTACAACGTGATAGTTTCATGTAAATTTTCTCAATTTAAAACGGGTAAAATTTTCATGCTTTTGTACTTTTGAATTATTTTAATTTTAAATATTTTATTATTAAATTGAATAATTTTAAATCTTATTGGAAAATAAATAAAAATATTTCCTAATTTAAATATGGTAAACAAATATCAAAATTAATTGCACTTTGCATTTAAAAATTCTCTGGCCAATTACATTTCCAGCAACTTACGTACGTGTAATCGTTCATTCAAATTAGTAATATATTTTACAACTATTTTTACATCTAAGTTTGGCAAAATTAAAATTTTTAATGCAAAAAAATATAAAAATATGTAAAAGGTTTTATACAATAGAAAGTGATGTGTACACTTCAATTTCGAAATAACTTCGAAGTATTTCTATACTTTTTAGCACACTTATTTCATACAATCATATGAATTATTGGAAAAACCAGAAGTTACATATTCAGACCAGGAGATCCTTAGTGAACCCTACCAACTCCTCCGAAGTTCAATGTTTAATCTATATCAGTCTTCATCGAAGCTGGACCTAAAGCAAAGTCTGAAAAACAGATGTTGAAATGAAAATATAAATGTTTGAATAGGAAGTGACATCTCTCTTCCGAACGAGAAGTGTAAATCCTTCATGAATCCTACCTCCTCTGTAACTTAATGCTTCATCCATATTAGCCACTATATCTTTTTAAACATCTAAATCCTACGTAATAGATGTTTAAAACAAATTCGTTAAAAACAACGGCAAATTGTAAAATTTTCCCACCAAATTCTGCATTTCAAAATTATTTAGAGTAAAATTATATTATTATTTTTTGTACACACATGAGATAAATCGTCTGTGACTTACAGTTTTAAGTGGATTGTGAACAATATACATTTACACTCAGTTTTATCCGTCACAGAAATGGATCTAATATAACAATTATAGATCTGAAGGAGTAAATAAACTTTAATTGTTGTATACCGATTCAAAGGTATATTTATGCAGTAGAATGTAAAATCTCACTAATTTGATATTTATGGATATTTTTTGTGAAATATATATATATATATATATAATGTATATATATATATAGTATACATAATATATATATATAATGTATATATATATTATATACATAATATATATATATATATATATATATATATATATATATATATATATATATATATATATATATATATAATATATATATATACATAATATATATATATATATATATATAATATATATATATACATAATATATATATATATATATATATATATATATACATAATATATATATATATATATATATATAGATACTATAGCTTACTAAAATATGAAGGATACTATGCAAATATTATTAAATAAAGAATTTAAAGTTATTAAGTAAATGGATTGATAATTCAAAATTATTATATATATATATATATATATATATAATGTATATATATATTATATACATAATATATATATATATATATATATATATAATGTATATATATATTATATACATAATATATATATATATATATATATATATATATATATATATATATATATATATATATATAATGTATATATATATATATATATATATAATGTATATATATATTATATACATAATATATATATATATATATATATATATATATAGGGTGACCAAAAAAGAGCGTCCCAAAAGTAAAATGAAACGACAAAAATAACGGGTGAATAAATATGTTTTATTCCAATTACAGAAAAAAGATATATATTCTAAATTTATGAAATCACAAGTTCGATATGTCTGCCATGATCTGCAATGGCATTTGGTTGTCAGTATTGTTTATTCCCAAAGTTTGAGCGATTTATGTACAGTATTTTTCGAGATATTACAGTTCCTTATTGGGGCGCTTATTTCTGGTCACCCTGTATATATATATTGACATGTCAGAAAGTCTTCATAATCGCAAACTATAAATTGTTATTTTTTCCTTGAAGGAGATGCAAGTTCCAAATAAAAGTTTAAACTATGTTAGTTTTTTTTAGCATTTTGCTAAAACAAATCTTATTTTGCTAATACATGTTCTAACATTAAGCAACATGTTTCCGGTTTTCCCTAATTGTAATTTTGTACCAAATTTCGTTCGAATCGCGTCATTAATTCGTGAGATATCGGCTCCACAGATTCACTGACACACACGCACGCGCTCACACATGCACACTCAGGCACTCACAAATGCACACACACAATTGCATGCACATACACAATCGCATGCACACACACAATCGCATGCACACACACACACACACTCACACGCACACACATCAAACACATACACGCATGACTTTAGAAACGTCTGATTCGTGGTCAAGGTTGCTTAAAACGTGCTCTCCCGACAAAAACTGGAATTTAAATTTTCGCCTATATAAATGAAAGTAAAAATCAATCCATTGCCTTAGAGCTATAACTTTAACGCATTATTCAGTTATAACTTGAAAGTAAATGCGAAGTCTTTAATGCATTCAATTAATCAAATCCTAAGAATTTGACGCTCTCCATCATTCATTCAGATTTTTTTGCATCCAGTTACCACACTATATTTTGTTCGTACTATATTTTGACACACACATACTCTTTCTCTCTCCCTCTCTGTGTCTCCCTCCCTCCCTTTCACCCGTATTCTAATCACGTTAATTACATGATGATCTACCTAATTCTATTTTTTTCAGAATGCAGCTACATATAGAATTTCGTGGCTGTACGTACTCTCTCTAATTTAAAACCTCTAATTTCGAATAATGTTTTAATCCCATTTATTACAAAATATTCTACCTGTTTCTAATTTTCTATAGAATGCATCTACGTATAAATTGCCGTCGTGATACGTGCATTCCCACCCCACATATACACATACACACTGATGGAAATATTTTCCAAAATGTTCGAAATGTGTTCATAATGTCTTTAAGTGTATTTTTTCGTCTAAATGTCGTGATTATCCATGAACTTTCTCTATACAATAGCATAAAAAATAATTCATTTAAAAAGTGTCTATATTGCTTAATTGTAAGTTGTATATCGTCTTTTTTATTCTAATCAATATTGAATTAATTTAATTTCAGTCTAAGAGATAATCCATTTAAAACGTGTGTCTATATTGCTAAATTGTAAGTCATATAATGAAAAATTAAACCAAATTGCGAGAGTCCTTTCTCTTGATGTGGCTGCTATAGTAACCTTGAGAGAGAGAGCTCTTCTTCGCCTATCGCGCTGGCGATAAAACAACGTTTGGCGTCTGATTTGAAAGAAGGCTGTCTGGCTTAGTATACTTTTTGACCTTCCGCGTCTGGATTACATAGTATCGTGATCAAGGGAAAAAATCCAGAGAATTGTTCAGGCAATGCAAAAGATGGCGCTGCAGTCGATTCCCAACAGATTATAGCAGGCGACGCTGTACTTCAATTCTATGTAAAATATACGTCAATATAAATTAACAATTTAAATAAACTAACTGTTTCAAAATTGTTTTAACGTCAGAATAGGGTTTCAGGAAAAACAATTTTCCACAGGAACAATTCCTTTTATAGATTACAAGCAAATATTAATGAAAAAAAAATTATTTTAATTCGTTTCTTGCAATAAAACAAACTGATTTAAAGGTCTGCGATGCGTTGAATTTTTCTTTTTATCTTTTATGTTCGTTATTATTTTGTAAAATATTCCATTATTAGTTTGTAAAGCATTTCATTATTCTTTTCTAAGCCAAAGTTTATTTTTATAATTATACAAAATAGATATAAAATCATACAAATTCATCTTACAACCTACGGAGTGATATAAAATGAATGTATATTTACACTAAGTTTATTATAAATAATGCATTTGTAAACAGAAATACATGTAAACTTTCTTTTATATAAAAAATTAATTAAAATAGCTAACATAAAACTTCAAAAACATTTTTGTAAATAAATCATATTGTGAGGCATCTTTGGGATAAGATACAGCCAAATGTATCTTATTATAATAAAATAAATAATAAAACTTATCTGACCATTAATAAAAACTTGTCTGTATAGCATATATTTGCAAATCCTTAAGAGATATGCCTTATATCTATATATAGCACTAAACATTTTACTAAAAATTTAATTAGAGATACAAACTGTAATTATCTTTCCAGTAAAATGTTTTCTATTCATATATATTTAAATGATTCTGTTATGTATAAGTTAAATTGGTCAATAATAAGATTTTGTGCGAGTTTTTAAATGCAAAGAAAATGCATCATTTTTATAAGTTACTTTACAGTACACGCCACATCCATCATATTCAGCCTATATCATAAGAATATGTATTAATTAAATAAATTTTGCGTAATTATATCATAAAGAAACTTTTAAATAGATATATTCTTCATGAACTGAACTGAATATTCAACTGAACAAAATATTTACAGAAAGGATGTTATTTCTTAATTTATATTATATAATAAGCTTATTAATATACAATGCTTGATAAAAAAATAACAATATAATATGGGTATATACATTCTTACAGAAAAATAAATGTTTAAAGGTGATACCATCTACTTTAAAAGAGAGAAAAAATTAAATTTTAAAATAGAATGTATTTTGATAACAAAAGAGTATTATTATTATTTTAATATTTTATATTCATTTCATTTATTCAGGTGTATTACTTATTTACATTTACTCATTTAAAAAATTTACTTGTCTCTGTTTGACATTTTGTGCATTTGCACATTGTTGATATCTATAATATAAAAATGAAGCCTGTTTTCCAAGTAAAACCTCTTTCACAATTTCGACATTCTGGCTTTCACAACTTATAAAGTTTAATGTGGAGTTTGACAACGCGTCAAATCAGTCAATTATAATTTTTCTGCTTAGTAAATTTGCAGAATTGTAAATTTGTTCATTAAATTTTTATTAAAATTAAACATTATTACGATCTATCAAAATTTAAAATGGTAGTTTAATAGATAACTTCAATTGACGACAAAAGATGGCGCAACACGCTCTCATCACCTCCTAGCTAGACTCCCTTTATAGATGGAGTCTAGCTACAGTGCCTAGAAGTCTCTTCTAGGCACAATAGCTAGACTCCATCGCTAGACAGTTGTTTAGCCATCTCCGATCGAACGCCATTATGGGCCGAACTGTCCAATACGACGAAACTTTTCCATGGGCAAAAACCAGTTTTTCAATTTTAACTCAACGAGTTTTGACGTTAAAACCAATTCGAGATAAAAAAAAAAAATCGTTACTGAGGGAGTAATTTTTTTCTGATAGCTTTTATTATGAAAAAATTAATCATTACATATTAATCATTACATATTATCATTACATACTAATTCAATCATTGCATAGTAATCAATTTACACATTAATAATTTTACATTTTTAAATACGAGGCATTAAAAATATTATTTAATTATGAAATACAAAAACACATTAAAAGGAAAAATGTTCATAAATTAAATTCTCCTCATAATGCATTTTTGTATTTTAAAATTAAATAACATTTTAAATGCCTCGTATTTAAAAATGTAAAATGATTAATATATAAATTTTGTCTGGCGCTTACGACCTGTATATAAGCACATGTTTGCCATTTAATTTCAATTTCTCACTTTTTTCCTAATCGTACCAAAATCTAATCAGCACCAGAGTAAACCACAAGTGACTTACTTACCAAATTTTATGAAATTTGGTCTATTAGTTTTTCAGCTAGAATGGATACAGGCAATTCTGGGGGTCATATCACAAAAAAGGCAGTTTCTTTTATCCCAAACCGTACCAATATCTAATCAGCCCCAGGGTCACCCACAACTGACTTACATACCAGATTTTATGAAATTCAGTCGGTTACTTTTTCAGTTAGAGTGGATACAAAATCTGCACAGACGGACAGACACACACATACACAGACGTTGAACACACACAGACGTTAAATAGTTGAACATAATAGTTTAACTCGCCACATCAATCGACAATGTTACTTTAAAATTTAAACATTTGATCTTTTTGTTTTAGACTTGATGCTTCAAACTTCTGTTTCTCTCTCTCTCTCTCTCTCTATATATATATATATATATATATATATATATATACAGAGAGAGAGAGAGAGAGAGATACATATATATATATACATATATGTATATATATAGATATATGCATATATGTATATATATATATATATATATAGATATATATATACATATATATATATATATATATATATATATTCTATTAAAATATATTTATAGATATTTTAAACAATTTCAGCGTCCGACTTTTTTTTTAATTAAGTTATATACTGGCTCGACCTGAAAGAGTTTTAATGAAAACAGACTGAACCCAGGCCACAGGTTAAGCTGGGTCTAAATCCGTGGGCATACCCCTAGTGGATGGGCTATAGACAGACACACATCATGGAACCCCTTAGTCCAGTCATACTCAACTTTTTTTGTTCTCGGGCTACATACACATGACAGCTATTTCCCACGGGCCGCAACATAACGATTAATGAAAAAACGTAAATAAATCCAAGTATTTATTTATCAAGAAATACAACTAATGAGACCGTTGATATTGTGAACTCTTTTTAAAAATCTTATTTAGATCAGACTTGTAACTGAAACATGCTACTCTTAAAACATCATCTAAATGAGAATCAGTAAGCCGGTTACAATATATATTCTTTGCATATTTCACTTTCAAGTAAGATGATTCACAAAGATACGTTGATGCGAATAACGTGAGCAAAATTTGAGCACATCTTTGTACAGTTTTATATTGTTCGGGCACTATTTTCCAAAATTCGGCACACTAATTTTCCTACCTCTTTTCTTCCAGGTGTGTATTATTTTTCAATAAATTCGTCAAATAGCTCTTCGTTACTGCTTCGTTACTTTGTAGACTGTCTTTACCGGGCCACTCACAAAAGCTCAGCGGGCCGCATGCTGCCCGTGAGCCGCAAGTTGTGTGTGGCTGCCTTAGACTATTAGAACCTTAAAATTATATTATTATCCTTCATTGAACAATTCATCAAAACATTCATCAATTCTATCGCTGTCGTAAAAGTATTGTACAAGAGCGCATTGAATAAAAAAAGTAAATTGTAAAATGTAAATAGAAAACGTAAGAGGAGTGTAGATGCAGAGGAAATATTTATGGAGTTTATATCTTCAAATTTCCAAAGGGGTGGGGGTGTATTTGATGGCAACGGTACACCTTCAAACCGACAAAAATATAAATACATAAATAAACGGTTATATGCAAAAGAGAACATGTGATATATATTATTTTCTATTAGATCGCCCCAGTAGAAAGTTTTCCTGTATCCGCATTTGTGTTTTTATTAGTCTTGGAAATGTAAGGACAAAATTTTCCGTGCGACATCCCGCAACTATTCTCAATGGTTGACAGAAAAAATATTTGGCTCTTAGAGTTTCCACCACAGTTGGTTGAAGTAGAGATAACAATTTTCTCGTCGACCTCAAACTTTGTGGAGTGTCATAGATCGGCAACCACAATACCGGATGGTATTATCGGATGGGGGCGCGGTAGCCCATTGGTTAGCGCGCTGGAGTTGCACTCGGTAGGCCCGGGTTCGATTCCAGCCACTGCCAAAACTGCCGCCGTGTTCACGCGGAGTACGATCACGTTAAACATGTGGGTCTGTAAGTCCTTCCGAGAGGTTGGTGGTAGGGGAAGGAGGGTACGGTCCCTGTGGATGCCTCCCCCACTGGGTTCCGGTCCAAATTGGGTGGCACTTCCCGGTCGTCCAAACAGTTATCTTACACCTTTCTGGTAGGTCGGACGGTCTGGGTCTCAACAACAACCACAATACCGGGATTAAAGCGAATTCGGGAAAAATATCCTCCCCACACATTGCATCTCATTGAACGAATGGCTACAAAAGCCTTAACGAATGTGAACAGCAATGAATTGTGGTATTTATGACTGATATTTTTCCTGCGGTTCTAAAAATCTGATTTTGAAATGATTCGGTAAAAGAGCAGAGGAATTGATACACCGCCAAACTATGGTTGCTTATCTTGGGATTGAAACTGGTTTGACTGGGCTTGGTGATCGTTTGCTAAATTCAACGAGAAAGGATAGATTGAGGAGGCATGAAGTCACAAAGTTATCTGCAAGATCAGAAGGGAAGAAATCACGTGACTGGTAATCACTCGCTCTTTGTTTACTGTGAAGCTGGTATAAATGTTCATTTCTGTTGGAAAATCTTTGTGCACAACAGAATCTCAGTTAGATAAAAGTGGTTGCTAATTTTCTAGCGTATTTTAGGGCCGATCCCACCAACGTCTGTAAAATAGTGCTAATGTCTGATTAACTAATCAGTCACTGAATTTAACGGTCCACTAAAGGATGCTTAACAACCACTGCGTCCCACCAAGCTATTCGACTGTTAAAAATGTTCTGGTTAGTTAATCAATGATTAAACCGATTTCTAGATGATACGAGCTCTCTGATTGGTCCGTTATTTCTATCTCGAAAATACAACTTTAACTTCTACATGTTTACGTTCTTACTTCTCGTAAGGGAGCAATTTATTTATTTTCGTGTTATATCAAATTTGTTCTACACGAATAATATAAATATCATTCACGTTTACACAAATATATATACATTATGAGAAAAGATTTTGTTATAATTTAGCGGGAATTCTTTTCTTTTTAAGGAAATACGTATTTGAAATTAATGCATATATTTCTAATTTAAGAAGTTTCCCGATTAAAAAAAATATCTTTTTAATTGTATTACGATCAGTATATATAGTTTCTTTAATTCGCACTATAAATACTATTTCAGTCTAGTAGATTTGTATGAATGATACTGCCAAAAATGTAGAGAAATGTGTGTATGTGGAATGGAAACAACCATAAATGTAATTTCATAACTTGGGTTGGAACCAGTGATTAGTATGCTCTGCTATGTGACACAATGGTGCTATTTGATCATGATGCAAATCCATAAAAAAGTAATGCACAAAATTGAAAGAAAAATATATTCCTAATAACAAACTTAAAAGTATATTATGCTTTTGTTTCATGTATAACCCTACAATAGGATAGGTATGAATTAAATAAGCCCTATCCAAGAGCCAGGTAGTGCGTCAGTTAATTTGGATGACCAAAATACATACTAGCAGGGTTGTGAAGTCAGTAACTCAAACCGTGGACTTCAACTCCTCTTTTTTTTTCTACTGTCTGACACAGACTCCTCCTATTTTCTAATATTTGACTCCAATACTGATATAAATAGCAATTAGTTTCATATTTTTATATCAATAGTTTTTTAATTGTTAAACGTTGGATGTTTTCTTAATTTATTGCCTAAAAATCTCTCTATATTAAAAAAAAAGTAGCTGACGCCACCATTGTTTGACAAATTTCTCATTTCTCGAGATTCTTTGCTGCGTACTGCAAAAACTATTGCATATAAAAATATGAAATTTGGTACACTTGTTGAAAAAGCTTTGGGAAATACGCTGAAATAAATTATTTTTTTTATATATATTGTAGTTTAAGAAATATTTAATATCGAAGTCAAAGACAAAATATTTGAACTGCGAGTTCACGTCCTGGATAGACTAACTATAGCAAGACCACAAATTTTTGCAGGCAGGTACCTACATGGGTGAATTATTCCCCTTCTTTTAATTTTGATATAGTTTTTGAAATATTTTACTTTTTATGATGCACTTCTGAAGTGAACTTTTTCTTTCGTTTCGGCACGTCTAGTGATTTCTCTGTCTTGTACCGTAAAAATAATGTTAAAACTATGTTAAAATATTTTCTGCATTTTAAAATTGTTATTAGCTTTAATAGGTGTATTGTAAAATGTCAGAGGCTTTAGCTAAAATACAAGATCAGAGACTAGAATAATAAACCAACGGAATCTCTCCATTTTTATCGAACTGCTTTAAAATATAACAGACTTCGACGTAGAAAAAGAAAATGAGAAGGCAGTGAATGACATGATGAATGTAATTCAAAAATGGTTGTCAGAATTATAGAAATAAATAAGCATGTGATGTCCTTAAAGATTTCAGGCAAAAAAAATGCTTGTATTGATTTTTTTTTTTCATAATGAAATTGATATGTATACGAAAATCCAATTATTTAAAGACTTCTCATCCGAATTCGAACAAATGTAGAAATCATATTTTGTACGATACAAAAATAGCAGTGAAAGGGTTTCTTTAATTATGTATTATTATTATTTTACTGTCAAAAAAAGGAATTATTCAAGAAATTAAATAAACATTGAATAACGATATGCAATTTTTGAATATGAGTACTTCATGATAAAAAGAAATTAAAAATTAAAAAAGTAAAGGGATAGGAAGAGAAATTGATTCGATAAGTCCAGTTGTGACCAGATTTTGAAAATGCCCTTAATACAGGAACATCTACGGAAATTGTACCTTATTTACGCTATATGTTGAAAAACAATGAAAAAATAACACGTCCAGTCATTCAGTAGGTCTTAAACTGCGACAGAAAAAATGGGGGGGGGGGCGATAACCAAATGAGTAGTTTCCCATTTCACCAAATATCATTCCTTCTAACTTCAATAGGTTTCGATAAGTTCCTGGAGACGGGGGTGTATATCTCCCAACACCTCTTTAGTGACTTTACTAGCTAGGTTTGGTATCACGATCTTTCAGCTAATTCTGGTATTACAAAGGTCAGTAATCAAATGGCTGGGTTACGGATGTTCCCCTAAGAGAGGGATGAATAATTTTAATAAAGGTCATTCTATAAAAGAGGATTGCTTTCATGGAAGACTTTTTATGGTAAGTTGCGTCACATTTATGTTACATGTTAGGAAAACCATGAAAACCTAACACACGCAGCCTGTCAATATATCTTTGGTACGGAGGCTTGAACTCACTGCCAAGGCACTGACACTAGGTCATGGGTAAACCTTAAAATTTAAAGCCCTCTCTCCATTGCTTATTTTTCATTTCTTCACTGAATGACCCAAAATTATTTCAGATTTTCTTTTCATCTTTTCATTTATGTGCCTTATTCGAAAGAAGGTTCTGGTTCTGGTATATGTTCTTGCAACATCAGGAGCTATTTCATTAAATTGTTCTTTTATTTTATACTGGAGGTTCTCTAAAATACTTTTGAAAAAGAAATAAAATGATAATGAAAAATATCTTCTAATTTGGTGATTGTTTCTACCCAGGTATCATGAAAGAAAACCTTGAAAAAATTTCAATCTATTTCTTGTCATTTTCGGATGTTGATTCCACTAAATATGAATAAGTTCCTAACTGTGCTTTCTTGTGATGATATGCCAAATATCCTACAGAAAAAAAAAAACCGCAAGGCATCATTTTTACATTAGGACTGATCTGAATGTCATGTTCATGATCTGCAGTGCTGCTGATTGCGTCTTCTTTTTCTTCAAATTTGAAATATAAAGTCGCACATTTGTATTTATTAGCATAGGAAGCTTAGACCCAAGCAGTAATGCTTTAAGTTGAGATTTGAAATCAGTAGCAAGAGGCAAGAGGATGGTTATAAAATCGTCCAAGAACGCTAATTTGATTAAATATATTTCCCGTAAATTTCTGCATTTCAGTAGTATCTTGTCCTGCCCTTTCATCATTTCCACTACTTGGGTTAAAATTCCTGAAGAACATTTAAAATATTTTGTCCATAATTTTAAAATGCTAATCCTTGGAAAAGGGATTTTAATTTGTTCTCTAAGATGGTAGTATGCTACTGATGAAAGAACTCAGGCTCCCAAGAACTAAGGCTTTAGCTATATCTTCAATTTTCCACTGTTATTTAAAATTCGTAATATCTGACCTGATGTGAAATATTCAGAAAGGACTTTTGCAATTTCACTTTGAATTTTCTCATCACCTTTCTTCTTTAAATTGCCACTCTGTGCTTCAAAAAAATTTAATATTTGCTTTTATTCTCTCATTGTCTTCTCGCATTTTTCGTAATTTTCAGTTAGACACTTGATTTTTTTTCATCATCGAATACTTTTCTTTTTAAAGAATTTATTTCAAATAATAATTACTGATTTTCAAAATATAAATTTTGCCTTTCTGTTTCATTTATATCACCTAACTGAAGAACAACATACATATTCTTAAAAATATTTGAAGTCTGTTCTACATCTTGAACATTTAGCAAATCATTCATTGTCTTCTTCTCATCTCTGTTATGATGTCGAAGTTTACGTTCCGCATTTTGAAGAAATCTGTGAAATGATACATATTTGCTTGAATTGCCATTTTTGCAAAGAGCTACAGAACTATAAACTATCACGAAAACTACCAAATTTAAAACAATGTTGTCAAACTACTAATATCCGTGCTCTATGTCTGTCTTTTCCCCACGCTTCGGAAGGGACCTAAGGCTCCTCTATATACGAGCTGACTCATCAAGCATATTGAAGCCCACCGTAGCTGGAAGCGCAATCCATTAGTATTCTATTCGTATTTTCACTTTAGGAAGTATAATTGAAATAATTATGGGTGGTTGTTCTGAACCGAAATGCTCTAATCATTCTAGAAAGGGTTTTAAGCTATTTTGTTTTCCTAGAAACGGAGAAAGAAGAAAACAATGGCTAATAAATAATTGGATACCCGGTACTGGAGCATACTTGTGCGAGCTAAATTCTACAATATTCTAAATGAAATTTCTTTTTTTATATAAAGTACTTATTTTATAATTTCTGTAATTGTAGTATGGAACCCTATGGGCTTCAATATGCTTGATAAGTCAGCCTGTAGTAAAGGAGCTCTAAAGGGACCAGTGACGTCAGTAATTCCAAGAACTCTGGACAGGAAAAGTTTGCCAGAAAGGAATGGCCTACCTCTCTTATTTCCATTTACCTTGGGAGATACCATCCAAAAATTTTGACTGTGCCTTCAGTAAATGTGTACCAACATGTGTGAATTTTTTCAAAATTTTAAAAAATTTCGATTTTTAAAAATTGCAAAATAAAAATTTTGGAAAACTGCCAAAAAAAATTTAACTCAAAAATAGTACATGTCACATATCAAATGAAAGCCCTCTCCATAAGCTTTAAAATGATAGCTTAACCAGCTTTGTAGCTGAAACAGGTTGCTTGCAAATTGCATTTGAAATTTTGGTGGAGAGCAGTTTTTAGGGCATTTTGGCAATTTTGAAAATTCGAAAACTAAAAAAATGGCAACAGAAAAAATAAAAAAATGAAGATTTCTTATATTTTAGATGATAAGGAACAAATATTCCAAAAATTAGCCAAATCCGTGACATCAAATTCCAAAACTTATTTTTTATTGGTTGATTTGACATGGAATGACCCCTTCACTATGTATACAAAGTATAAAATTAACTGCAAAATTAAAAAATAAAAATCTTATTAGTGCCTCCATTGTGCTCAAAGTCAGCCTACCACTCACTAGTTATAATAAGTATTTTTTTATTAAAAGATTTAATTTAACTTATTGGGCATCTACTGTTATTTGAAATACGTATTTTCAAAAATATGTATATAAATAAAAATATTTAAAAGTATGTATAAAAATACGTATTTTTAAAAATATGTATCTCATACGTATTTCATACGTATTTTTAAAAATATGTATCTCATACGTATTTTTAAAAGTATGTATAAAAATTGTAAAATAAAATACTTCTTGCACAGGCGTAGTTAATTTCCAGCATGAACTATAACTTAGAATTTAATATTCTAAACTATCTAATAATCGAATTACTAGACGAGATCGTATTCTAAACTAACATCTCTCTGCACAGGCGCAGTTCTCCGAAACCTCTATTGGTTCTCTGAAGTTCCTTAGCAATCACTTAAAGATCAGGGCACTACCCTATCTGAGGAATTATACAGTGCATTGAAAATTCGTATAGAGGAAGGGCATAGTGAACTAGAAAATATTTTAAGGTATTTACATAATTATAACGACTTTAAAAAAGAAAATGAAAATGAAGAAAAGAAGCTAACAAAGTCAAATTTAATTAAGTTCGTCGTATATTTTCACGAAAACATTTGTGAAAAGCAAACACAAACCTATCCAGAGGAATTCGTTGAAGATGATATTGATGTTAATATCGGAAAAGAATTGTCTCTCGAGAAGAAATTACAATTAGCTATAAATAAAAAAATTGCCACAAACAATAATACAAAAGTAATACAAGAAATAGATTTATTCAAAACCGTCAGACGACAGACCGAGTTGTTAGAAGGTGAAGGACTTCGACATAATTTCATTTACTTACATGGAAATTCTTGTGCGTTCAACAATTAAATTATTTGATTATAGAATTCAATACATATGTAATTGGCTGACGCAATACTTATGTAATGTGATGAAATACATATCCAAAATCGAAAAAACTAAATGGCCGATTAAACCTACTAATATTTTTTTATTGATAACTTCGTCAATTATGTTCCAATTTGATTGACATTTTCATATATCGCACAAAAAAAATCGCACAAAAAAATCGCACAAATAAAAAATCGCACAAAAAAAGACCGCACAAAAACAGGTTTGAGTGTACTGTTATTTATTACTCACGTTTGACAACAATAGATTTCTACTTTTATCTTTTGCAATTGGCAACATTGGTCTTATCATTTAATGTTTGACATGGTAGTACATTTGAAGTGTATTTTCAGGTATTCTTCTTTCCTATATATTTTTTCAATCTTTATGCTTATAGTCCAAATAACACGAGTTTATAGATAATATATATCTCGTGTTTCAGAAATAAGCATATTTTGTGTCCATTTTGATTAAATATTTGGACTTGAAAATGATTTTTTTCGAAATGAACAATCCTTAGGCCTAGTGCTTTTCCACGTGTATAGTTTTGACGCTTGGTTATTTTTTGTTTTCCTATTTTCTATTTCCCACCACTGATATTTGTTGATTACCTTTAGCCTGATGACTAGAAACATGTTATTTTCCTCATAATGGTTGATTTTCTATTTAACACATCATTTTAATTTGTAGGCAAATTTTAAGTTAGTGTATTATGAATTACAACTTCTGTGTAATCTATCATTGGATTTTCATATTATATATATATATATATATATATATATATATATATATATATATATATATATATATATATATATATATATATATATATATATATATATATATATGAATATATATATATATATATATGAATATATATATATATATATGAATATATATATATATATATATATATATATGAATATATATATATATATATATATAAATATATATATATATATATATATATATATATATATATATATATTTAAGAGTATACATTAATAAACCGTGAAATAAAATTTTACAAAAATAATGTCGGAAATGGACATATATTATTAACAATGCATGCATCATTCGAAAAATAACTACACTTTTTTTTGCAGTTGACTAACACTACTTAGAGGGGCCATTTTCTTGCAGAGATGGTTACTAAATGTCGGGAAGAAAAATGGGCGAAACGGATGTGCGTCGCCGGATGTTCAGTAATGTTGATCATGCTTAGAGAATTTATATATAAACCCTTAGAATAATATATTATCTACCAGACATTAATTTATAAAATATGTTTTAAAATGTAAAGTTTCGTTTGAATGCGGGTTATGCGTTATGCCCGATGATCAAGTCGCTAAACTGCACTACATTGTCGCGGCTTAGAGTATGTTAAATCTGGAAGAGTATTCAGAACATAACTTCGGGAATGTTAACAGACTCCCAAGTTGAAATAACTAGACTCAACCTTAACGAGAGTAGAATCAGAAAAACAAGTTGATTGTCGAACGGTTGTTGCAATAATGCAGACTTGAACTTCGCGAGTGGAGTATCAGGTAATCGTCGGATTGATATATTTATGTCATTAGATGTAAAGGGATAATAAGTTAATTAACAATTCCTGATTTTTTTTTTACCCTAAAATAGAATTTTTTTATTTTCAAATCAATTTTTTTTATTTTGAAAATGATGTAAAATTTTTTTCCTCATTATGGAACAATATAATAATTTTATTTTTAAACATTTATGTAATGAATTATTTGTAGCAAACTATATTTATATAGTCATTTGACGCCACAGGCATCGCCAACAACTTGAAAATAATCAAGCTACATGTTTGGCGTAAATAATGAATGCACATGATTAGCAAATATATAATTTTGGATGAAGTGAATTAATTTTAAGACTAAGAATTTGTGTTATTGTGAAGGAAGCAGTGGCCGCTCGTGAGCGATATGTAGAGGGAACGCTCATCTATGTACTTTATATATATATATATATCCCTCGTTTATTTGTATTTGTGCCAATTTCTTGTTTTTGACTTTGAGTTCGTCGTTTTTCTGGCACTGACAAATTGATTCCGGTGTTACCAACGAAACAGCTTTATGCCGAATTATTATTTTACTTGTGCTGAAATACGCTGTGCAATTAATAACGGAGCATTACAACCATGTATATCATTTAAATACATAAATAAATAAATTTGTATCAAATTTGCAAAAATTAGATACCCTAAGTCGTATGTATTTATGTGCAGTGTGTTTTTATGATTAGCGTAAAAATTTTTATATCCAAAATGCACATGATCCGTCTCATATACACTCTGTATGGCCAACAGTTTTATACCTGATCTGTCCCTTTAACCCAAACAGTAAAATAATTAGAGATCGTAAACCAACTAAATCTACAACAATTTATGTGCAGAAATGAAAGAACTATTTTTGATACAAGTACAGGAAGGAATTTGTAATTTACGGAAAATTCTCATGCCTTATGATTATCTTTATTCGTCTTTAAAAAGATACTAGCGAATTTTACCTGCTAACAGTCACTATATGTAAATATTGAGTGTTCTCTAAAACGAACGCTGCTTCCTATGTGCGTCGGTTTCTTTCCTCAGCTTCTTTTTGGGGGTGACCGATTTCGAAACTGATGCGTAACTCAATCGAGTAACGTTGCCTAAACGGAGTCACACGTTGGTTGCGATCCGTGGAAGTTAAAGAAAAAAATCAAGACTCTTAATTGGAATCGACGCGGCAGACTTACTGTAAACATAATAACAAAAATTTATTAAAAACAAATAGAATATAGAACAACATTATGGGATGGCCTGGGATTAACACCCTGACAATGGGCCATGACTAGAATTATTCCAGTTCGGATATTGAGACAAAAATATTCGCGGAGATAAAAGGGGTAATGATGAAATCCTCAGAGCACTAAAAAAATCACATTTGCCGTAGTCGCTCCGCCGAGAGAATCATCCATAAGAACATAGTCCGGAGTATATATGCTCAAGTTCATCGGCCCGTGGATGTGGCGTCTTCTAGGAAGCCACAAACTTGGGCGTTCAGCCCCACCAGTGACACATTAATGTTTCTCAGGCCCTCGTCCTGACATATTTACTTCCGTAAATTGCCATCCTCTGGGCGTTAAGCCCTCACGTTGACACATTAATGTCGTAATCTCCGTCTAGTTCTGGGAGAGTTTTTGGTTGTTGTGGGGTGTTTTCTCCGAATCTGTGCCTCACATCGAGTGAAGAGTCATTGGCATGTAGATTCTCAGGATATTTTTCTAGCTGGACCTTACACGCTCCCCTCCCCAAGAGCGAAACTTTCTGCTTATCCAATAGCAACTTTCGCCCAAACAAAGTACTGCTTGGAAAAGAATTATCACTGCCATCAATTCAACTCACTGTGAAATTATCACTGTTGCTAATTAAGCTGCACTCTGAAATTATCACTGTTTATAAATTAAACTGCACTGTAGAGTTGTCACTGTATAAAACATTATAACTTCAGCACCAAATCGTCACCGGGTCCCGTTATGGATCCCGTATCTGCGATGTAAACACGCACCACACAAAAACACACATTTCTGTAAACACTGCTGTAGATATGTATGAGCATTGATGTCCGCAAGTGAACCTTACTCAACAGTGCTTCTCACCCCCGCGTGAGAGACCCATGCACGTACACATGCAAAATAACATCTAACCAAACATCTAACAAAAACGCTGTAATTTTTATGTACAGGAAATGATGTATATTATGCTAACAGCATTTAGCTTCCAGCGATTTTGGAGAATAGCGATTCTGAAACTTTGTGTGGGACTCCTGTGTCTAATAATTGGAAGCTTGCATGAAATTCCGAATTTAATTTCCGCCAGTGTATTTGCATATACATTCCTTCCATTATTTGTAAAGAGTGTACTTTACTTTTGCATATGAACCCACGAAAGGATTATTGCGGCTTTGCTCCTATAAGGAATTATACACATTGAAATTATTAACAATTATGTTCAATTATATAGATTTAGGTTTAGATATTTTATTGGGAATGACTAAGATATGTATCAATTGTATATAAGTCCAATTTGTCCATTTTCCTTTTAAGCATTCGGAGTTTTCGTGGGACATTGAACTAGTATTTATATATAAAAATAAAATTGAAAATCTAATTTGAATATGATCTAAAATTTTCGAAGCAATTTGTGAACTTTAACCTCGCTTAAAAAGTGTTTGAAAAATTATGCCACATAGTGTTCAATGACTTTCACGACTTAACCCGGGTTTAATCCAAAACTAATGGGGGGTGTTATTCATTTACTGTCCCATGTGTCCCACAGACCGTATCAATAACATACTGAAATTTGAATTTGGTAAAGCCACTTTTACGGCAGTTACCATTTGAACGGACAGACAGACAGACAGAATAAACAAAGTCATTATGCAAGAACGTCGTGGTCCACCCATCCGAGGGTATGCCATCCATTAGAAAATATCACTAGAATCAAGTGTTTTGTAGTGATAATTTTTAAGATCTTCAGAGAATGCTTCATTTAATATGTTTGCGCATACAACTTGTCATGAATGAACTTTGCCGCTAAATCTGTAATAATAGAGGCAGATGTTTGTCTGTCTGTGTCGTTTGCAGCGGAAAATCTAATAAACGACGTACCGCCATGAAATTTGTCACACAGGTTCTTCTAACCTCGGCAAGGTACACCTCGGCGTCATTTTTTTTATTTTTGAAATTTCTAATTACTTTTTTAGATATTTTATATTTTAGAACGATTTCCACACAAATGAGTTTCTTGGTAACCGAAAATTTTATTTTAAAGTGTCATCTTAACACCATCGAAATATTATCTTTGAAACAAATGTGTAACATCATTCATATATTTAATAGTCGAAATTTCGTGAATTACGTATTTATAAATATAGTTTTGATACAGTTATTATATTTTGGTTATAATTCCCAATTCTTCTGAAATAATTTTCTATGAGAATAAAACACATTTTAAAGCAAAATACTGCTTTTGCGTTTGGACTAAATCAAATTATTAATAGTCACAATATAGTTAAAAATGATTTATTTAATACATTACTTAAACATCAAACAGTATATATATTGTTGCAGACTCATTCTCACAAAACAACACGCACTCAGACGGGAATACACAAAACAAACAATCTATTTACTTCAATAAATAAATAAAATTGGTATCACGTCTGATTTCAACCAGCAGAAACAACAAGCACATAACTATAATAGAAGGTATTTATTTCACTTCTTTAAGACGTACAAAACTTAAAAAAACCAGAGCGCTTTCGACCGTAAATACGCTCTTCAGTGGCTACATGGAAATAGGAATAATCGTTCATATATAGACCAAACAAGTGACATATTTGCATAAATACAATTATCAATAAACTTACGTTTATCTAAGGAGAATCCAAAAATACAAAACATTTTGCACAGATTCAAAAAATCGATTTTTTTCGTGGATCGATTCGTGGTTTTGGGAGGAAACATTGAAATAGTGTTTATTTGCAATAAGTATTTGAAGACTTGCGTAAATTTTTAAGCAGATGATTACAATTCAAATCACTAATTTCGCAAGCGCTAAAATCACCGAAGAAAGATATCAAAATTGGTATTTCTTTTAGGTGTGGAATTAATGTTGGCACTAATTTTACGAATTCAAGTCAAAATTTCAATTCATTTTATTCATGGATTGACAGGTCACAGGTAAATGTTTTGACTGCTGCCATTCGGACAGCCCTATGACTTTGTTAATGATCTAAAATTATAGGCTCAAAATATAAGACTTTAATCTGTCGACCCATGAAGTATAAGATAACAAAAAATTAAAATTGAAATATTTTTATGTGCTGTCTTTATATAACGATCATATTCTTTATTAACGATAGTCCTTATATAACGATAATAATAAAAATTAAAGTGTGGATAGATTATGGGGAAAAGTTAGTGTGAATAAATAATTAGAAAACTAGAAATAACTAAATTTTAAGAAATTCTGATGATTAGAACTTGAATCATTCTAAGATTATGGGTATATATTAATTATGAAGTATATGAGATTATGAGTATATTATTAGTATATTATTAAGTATTATTAGTATATTACTAAGATTATTAGTATATTATTAGTTTATTATTAGTATATTACTACGATTATGAGTATATTATTATATAGTAGCATTTATGATAGTAATAAACTATATATGGACGATGTATTATTCGAAATCTCTAATGGATGATAATACAGAGGTTGTTCACACATTTTTAGAACACATTTAAGGCTATATAATTAAAGTTTGAAGTAGAAATATTCAATATTCTATCTTCTATCTCGTGGCCCATTCTTCCCCACTAGTATTCTGTATCTTGATTTCCAAGATAGAGCTTTTCTTAAAGTTATGAATGGTATTTATTGAACTCCTATTTCAGAGTCTTCCACAGTCCATCCATGTTTTTTAGTGATAAATATGTTATGATAGTGATTTCAGTTGTATAAATAATCTGACTTGTTCATAGAGTTATACTTCATGTAGTGCATATTCTGTATACATACTCCCCCAATGGCTGAAGAAATACATTACTTTTTAATAGAAGTTATATTGGAAAAAAAAACCTCGCTGTATTACCTCCACTCATATGATCATCAAACGGCTCCCCCTCTTCCAAGATCATGACTGCCTCTAAGGCGTAAACTGACTACATGACCATTTTGTGACAAATCTGTTATGATAGTATTTTTAGTTGAATAAATAATCTGAGACAAAATATTCATAGTCATATAACTAACGATCTTTAATATATTGATTATGTACCCTCTCTCATTGGCTAATCAATTACCTATTTCATATAGTCTTCATGGTGGCCATGTTTGGAAAAGCAATACCTCTTACGGATTCAACTGTCATTCGTAGACCTCACCCGTTTCTAGATCCAGGCTACGTCCATGGCGCAAACTAACTACAGGCTGTTACCTTTTTCTTATAATGAATTCTTTATGGTAGTATTTTTTGTTGATGAAGTAGTTGGGGCAAACAAACTCAGAGTCCTGACATTAGTTCTCTTTACAATATCTTCTCTATTTCCCCCATTGGCAAAACATTTGCATTAGTTTTTTACTGACTTATTTCCAGAATTTGGAGGTAAACAATCATTATTTTTGAGTTCCTGGCTATGTGCATCAGATGGCTATATAAGTATAATGTGCAACAAATAAGATCTATTACTTGAAATTTTAATATAAAATTTTTATGTGGTTTAATAATGAGAAAAACCTCTTTAATCCATTTCCAAGATAAAAAGAAAGGATTTGAAGAAAAATCTGATTTCAGAATAAAAAATCACGAACTTACAAATTTACATAGTATTACCTTTTATAACAAATTACTTTATTATATGAATATCTCGATCTGACTGCAATAATCCGTTCGTGGAATTAAGTCATTACGTTATCGTATCAGCCGTTCAGCAATCAACTAGTTGTGTCTTGCGGTTTTATGAATCTTTTTTTATCCATAGAAAAACGTTCGAAAAGTGAAATGATGAAAAAACAGAGATGGAGACTTCAAATTTGATGGATGGTAGATAGTTGAAAAAGAAGAAAGTGTGAGATTTCAGTTATCTTATAATGTCTACTTCAGGGGGTGTGACGCGATAAATGTTCGATTTTACGAATAAATAAGAAACTCTGCCTTATAAATGCGATAGAGGTTCGAAATTTGGTACATGAGCCAATCATTCGATAAAGAAACAAAGAAGAATAAAATTTTTCGAAAATTTCACTAAAGGTGGTAGGTGTGCTCTACACAAAAATGTTCGAAATGTGAAATGATAGAAAAACATACTTCGCGATGATATAGAAACTGGTGTAAATAGATTGGTAAATAGATTGAAAAGAAGGATGTGTCCGATTTCAGTTTTCCATAATTTGATACTTTAGGGTGCTTCATGCTTAAATGTACGATTGCTGAATAAATGAAGGAACGCCTTATTAAGTGAGATAGAGTTTTGTAATTTGGTACAAGGGAAAATCGATCCCTCTGCAAATATCGTATGTTTCAAAAATGTTCTGTACAGAGTGTGCTCCACATCAAAACGATAGAAACGATAGAAAAATAGATGTGAAAGAATAGAAAAGTATATTTTGTGATAGTCCTGAAATTTGATGTATTTGTAGATAATTCGAAGAAAAAAAGTGTGCAATTTTAGTTTTTCAAGTTTGATGCGTTAGGGTTTGTCACTCAACAAATAGTTCAATTTGCAGGATAATTGATAAAGTGAGATTGAGACTCAAAATTTTTTACACAGGTGTATTATTGAACAAATTTTAATTTCATCAGAAATGTTTAGTAAAGGTGTTCCTCCACACCAATACATTCGAAAAGTGAAATAATAGAGAAAAATACTTCATAATCAGATATAGATTGTAAATTATGTGTAAGGGTACATTGTTCGAAAGGAAAGACGTGTAACCTATCAGTTTCACAATATTTGCGTATTTAGGGGCGCCGCACTCCAAAACGTGGAATAAATGTGGTGTGCTTTATTTTAAGTGATATATACTTGAAATTTGATACACAGTATTGATACACAGTAAGGTTAATGGAAAATCAAGTGAAATTTAATACACAGTTTTGATACACAGTAAGATTAATGAAAAAGCGAGTTTTTAATAATATTCTGTAGAGGAGGGGGGAGGGGGCTTCACACCAAAATGTTCGAAAGGAAAAATTAAAAGATAAAGACTTGAAATTTGATGTATGCGTCAACCAAACGATAAAGACTTTTTCAAAATGTTCATTTAACCAAAATCTGAAATAAGACAGATATCTGAAATTTGGTACGCGGGTAAATTGTTTGGAAGTTACCACTGGGAAAACCGAATTATTCAAACATTTACGTTATTCGGTGGTTGCTTTTTGCGATACCGTTGATTTCCAACTAGTATTTGGCTACTTGTATCCAAATATATTCCTACTTCCTATATAAAAGTTGTAACAGTTCATTTAACTTAGAAATGGGAAAGTGTTTAAATTGTTGTATCTATTCCGTTAAACATGTTATATCTGTATGTATTCATCTTACATCGTATTTTAAAATCTCGTGCATTTCATGCACTCTGCAGTTTTATTTTAAATTATTTTGTTTTACTCACTAAGACAATAAAACTCATTGAAAAAGTAAATTGCGATATAAATATCACAGGTAATACCAAAACCTTTCCCAATTATAAATTCCAGTCACTCAGTCTCTCAAAATCTCAGTCAAAAATCTTACGTTACACTAATAGTTATAGTTACAGGAATAATGTCGCGTTCAAGGAAACTAAAGCTCCTCTATATACGAGGTGACTCATCAAGCATATTGAAGCCCACCACATCTGGAAGCACAAACCATTAGCATTAGCTCTATTCGTATTTTCAGTTTAGGAAGCATAATTGAAATAATTATGGGTGGTTGTTCTGCACCGAACTGCTCTAATCATTCTAGAAAGGATTTTAGGCTATTTCGCTTTCTTAGAAACGAAGAAAGAAGAAAACAATAGCTAAGAAATAATTGGATACCCGGTACTGGAGCATACTTGTGCGAGCTGAGTTCTACAATATTCTAATTGAAACTTCTTTTTTTATATAAAGTATTTATTTTAAACACTTATTTTATAATTTCTGTAACTATAGTATTGAACCCTATGGGCTTCAATATGCTTGATAAGTCAGCCTGTAGTAGAGGAGCTCTAAAGGAAACCAATCGGGATAATTGTTCAGGAAATTCAGCAGATGGCGCTGCAGTCAAAACGGATCCGCTCATATTAAGCAACTCTATATTTTTCTATGCAAAAAATACTTCACTTGAAATTAAAAATTTAAATAATCCAACTGTTTAAAATATGTTTTGACTTTAAAATAGTGTTTCAGAAGAATTATTTTTTTACAGAAACAATTCTATTTACAGGGAGATATTAGTGCAAAAAATATATATTTTATAAATTCGTTTCTTGCACTAAAACAGACTATTTCATGAGTCTGTGTTGCGTTAAATCTTTCATTTTATTTTTAGTATTATATTGTAAGGCATTTCATTATTATTAGGTAAGCAAACGTTATCTTTATAATTATATAATATATGTATAGAATCATATAATTTCATCATACAACTTATGGAGGGATACAAAACGAATGTAAATTTACACTGAATTTCTTTTAAACAATGCATTAGTAGACAGAAATTCATATTAAATTTTTTGTACAAAAAAATATAAGTGCAATAGCTCAGATAAAATTTGAATAATTTGTTGTAAATAAATAATTTTGTCAGTTGTGTTTGGTGAAAGATACAGTCAAATTTATCTTAGTACAACTAAATAAATAATAGAACTTACCTGGCAGCTATTCTTTATAGTATGTTACTGTAAATCCTTGAAGACAGAAATCAAATAGTTATCTCTCTCTCTCTCTCATACTATTAAGACAAGAATATTTTATCCTGATCATTGTTTCATTACAATGTTTTTATTTATTTACTTAAATGCATCTTATATGCATCAGTCCGATTGGTCAATACCAAGATTTTGAAGTTTTCTAGTTTTTAAATGCCAAGAAAATACATCATTGTTGTAAGTTACTTTATAGTAATTTACACGCTGCATATTCTGCCTATCATAATTGTACGCATTTATTAAATAAATTTTGCATCAATCAAGTTGGCATCATTATGAGAATTTTTAATTAAATTTATTCTTCAGTTTAGAATTCAAACTTCATTGAATTGATTTTATGATTTCAACAGTAAATTTGATCCAATGGGGAAAAAAAATGATATGCGTAAAGTAAACAAAATATTTACAGATAATGTATTAATTCTTAATTTATATTACATAATCAGCTTAATATGATACAATGTCTAATAAAAAACAAAAGTATAATATTGATATATACATTCTTACAGAAAAATATATATTTAAAGTATATTATCTGCTTTAGAGACAAAAATTAAATTTATAAGTAGATAATATTTAAATAATAAAAAATTAACATTACTACTTTAATATTTTATATGCATTTCATTTATTCAAATGCATAATTGCATGATACAATGTCTAATAAAAAACAAAAGTATAATATTGATATATACATTCTTACAGAAAAATATATATTTAAAGTATATTATCTGCTTTAGAGACAAAAATTAAATTTATAAGTAGATAATATTTAAATAATAAAAAATTAACATTACTACTTTAATATTTTATATGCATTTCATTTATTCAAATGCATAATTTACATTTACTGCTCTGTGGGAATCTTACTTTGTTCCTTTTTCTACATTTGCCTCTATCTATACCTCTAATATAAAGTCTGGTTATCAAATAAAATCTCAACAATGTTTCTGTTACTTCAACTTTGTGGCTTTCACATCCTATAAACCCTAGTGTGGAGGTTGACAATTTGTCACATTAGTCACTTATACTATCTCTGTGAAGTAAATTTATGGAGATACATTTTGTAAATTTGTACTCTAATTTTTAATAAAATTCAACTTTTTAATAAAACTCAATTTTTAAATAAAATTAAATAGATTTATTGATGATATTGGAAAGATATTAGACAGATTTATTGAATTAAATTATTAATCAAACTACGATCTAACAAACTTCAAAAGCGCAGTCTATTCCACAACTTCCATTGCTGAAAACAGATGGCGCTCTACTTTCTTGATTCTCATTTTTACATGATGTGTCTTGTATTATATATATTGGAACAGGTTTTTCAAAATTTCTCTCTCACGATGTCGACACTAAGAATTCTAAGCCGTGTAGGTTTCTTTAAATTTTGTGTTGTTTTTGTTGAAATATTTCTAAAATTTAACACAATTGTCCAAAGAACAATTATTCAAATACGGGACACTCAGCCTATCTCATAATCTTTTACACACACACGAAATGTTAAAATTGTCCTGACATATTTTTTAGGGTCTTAGCACAGACAATGATTCGTTTTCCATCTCTCATATATTGATGAAGCGCAATGTTTTACATCGCGAATAAAAGCATCTATTAAAATAAACGGAATGAAAATTTACATTTTCGGGCGCATACGTATGGCACGCCCACTTGTGCACTTATGTTACGTTTATGGATATCTTCATATCCAATTATATTTTGTCCAATTTGTTTATTATTTGAATTTCAAACCTCAGCTACCACAATAAGAATAGTGAAGTAAATTAGTATTGAAATGCAGTGTTACGAAATATTATTTTTAATTTTGAAACACACCCGCCAGAACCACTAATTTACTTAAATTCCTTGTCAGCAGGGCAGACATTGAAAAAAAATAAAATTCCTCTGTTAGACACATTGTTAACATCTTAATACGTGAAAGAAGGACGTTATTTACATATTCACTCGAAGAGATACTTTGACTTCAATATTTTTAAAACTTATTCCTGCGGTCACAAGTAATAGCCATATTTAACCACATTTTTGTGTGTGTGGGGGGGGGGGGGGCATTCATGATTTTCACTATTTATCAATCGGTTAGGAGAAATTGGACATGTATTTGAATAACAATGGTCACGGTTGATGATATTCTTTTCGAATGTCCACATACTAAGAAATTTGATTTAACTAAACCAACTACATGTTTGATATTCTAACGTTTAAAATATAAAATTCTTCTGATAGGATCAAGTACAGTTTTCCTATTGCCAAGAACATGGTAGATGGTATAACCTAGATTGGTTTGCAGTAGCGACGGCAAAAAAATTTGGGGCGTGGGACGAGGCGGTAACAAAATATCTTGTTTCTCATTCCTCCAAATATCATGTCTACGAAAATCAACACCTCTCTGAGGGTGGTTTCACCTGACATCCCCCCTTAGCGACGCTACTCTTGGCTTGTCAGTTATATTATTATTGTTGCTTTTAATTCTCATTTGGTCAGTGTTATCTTGTTTTGCTTATTTCACTGTTACTATTTCTTTCTGTAAATTATACAATTTTATTTTTGTATTATATATATTTTATGTAAAAATGAATTTAATAATTGCTTTTATATGAAAATATACTTTTCAATGTTCTAATCTCGAGTCTGGTTAGGTAATTACTATATGTCTATGTTTATTATGTTCTTCTACATGTATTTTTTATGGAAGTCTGTGCGTATTGTCCATGTATATCTTTGTGTACTGTCTATGTATATTTTCATAAATTTCTAGCAACATTTCTGTTCATCCGTTGTAACCTTTCTGGTAGTTCGGACGGTCTGGGTCTCAACAACAACACCCTTTGTGTGTGTTGTTGAGATCGGCCACACATTAAGCTGCCACAAACCATAGTGTTGGTCGTGTGGTCTGGGCCTTCAACACCATTTGTGTGCTACACACACCTTTGTGCACCCTTTGTGTGCATCCTTTGTGTGCTATACACACCTTGTGTACTCACACACCCTTTGTGTGCATCCATTGTGTGCTATACACACCTTGTGTACATTGCTACCATAAGCCTTAGTGTTGGTCGTGTTGTCTGGGTTTTCGACACCCTTTGTGTGCGATAGACAGCTTGGGTCATTAAAAATTAGTGGTGAATTGAAATAAAAGACAGTTGAAACGCGTGAAAAACAACTTTAACAAAACCTGTGGGCGTGGCTTACGGTTTATCCAGAAATGCAAATTTTCATACCGGTTATTATAATAGAGGTACTTTTTCTTAGGACGGAAAATGAGTCATTGATTGCCCTCAATAATATAAAAATATTTTGAGAATATTAACGATAGTTAAAATATTCTGAGGTAAGCGTGGTGTAGTCTATCATATTTGGTCAATACATATTACTCGGGCCTCACACATTAGAAATATTTAATCTATAAGCACAAGAAACTTAAAATTGACAAAGGTATAAGACATTGAAATTTTATTCCGTTATCCTCAGACTTGGTTGAATCACTAGATCATTGACATAAATTATCATTTCTTCGTATTGTCAAGAAAAAATGTTTTTAGCGGATGTGTTTGTCGCCAGAAGTTTAGCAATAGGGATCAAACTCAGATAAATTATATAAAAAATATGAAAACAGTATAATTAACATCCAGCAAAAAACTTATAAAACAGATTTTATAAATTTTAGAAACTTATAAAAAGTAATACATAAAAACCTCGAACCTCCAATTAGGGTCACTGAATTAATGTCACAGTTTGACGATAAGAACCACATATTGAAACAGGAGATTAAAGGCGCTTCGCGCCTGGTGCTCTGTTCCGTACGACACTCGACTTTAATCAAGGTTCTGTTGCCTTCTATTTCAGATTCCAGTTACCCTAAGCTCCTATAAATTGCAACTGCGTAGAGAATATTAAAATCGGAAAGGGTTTTCCGAACAAGCCTTTAACCGGCAAGGAAAATTATTTTCGCCCCCAACCGTCACCCCCGGTAGAAAAGGCCGAACTACTTCCCCCCCCCCCCTGTACCTCGTGACGTATGAGCTGTAGGCCCAATTCTGGCCTTCGAATCCGAATTCCTCCGTCTCAACTTTTCTGGAAAGTTCTCCCCTAGTAGAGTAGCCCACACAAAGAAGTATCGTATGTGCAGTGCAGTACGTGGGCTCGCGCGTGTGGATGCATAACGGTCTTTTTATCGTATTTTTGAATGTCTTATATGTTAGTTCATGATTTAATAAACATTTTGACCAGCATACCTTCGACTACATACCTTATAACATTGGATAACTAATTACCTTATTACCGTAACGTGAAAAACTGAAAAGGCTATTTAGAAGTAAGTGCTTACCATTTTTTGCTTATTATCATGTCATTTAAAATTACATAGAATTTTAAATATATGGCAATCAAATTATTGCTATTCAATTAACGCTAACTGGATTCTAAATTGTTTTGTTGCTAATTATAACGTCAACAAACCTTTTAGAGTTTTCTTAGTTTGTTTTAAAATTTTATTGTTGTCATATTAATTAAGAAAACTGCCCAGGTACTTGTAAAATTAAGCTTTGCTAAGTAATTGTAAAGTATTTAAAATCATTCAATGTTTAAAATGTATATTTTATCAAGTTAGCTTGTGTCATTCATTGCATTTACCTAGTGTACTTAATGTTGTCATAAATTATACAGTTTCCTGCAAATATTTTAAAATTACTTTAATAATGTTGTTAGTTGTGTAATATTTTATAATAGACTAGCAGTATGTCCGTTCTTCATACTGACCATATAACACAAGAAACCTAAAATTCAGAATTTGATGTAAAGTTTTAATATTTAGAGTCTCAATTTTTGAAATTTTATAATAATTCTAATGAAATGAAAATAGGTGATCTCTACCGTGCTGAGATAATAAACAGACAGATAGATGTACAACATACAATTTTATGTATACTGTTAATAGCAGATATACCCGACATTGCCCATGATTTAATATATGTGCAAATTCCTGCAGTATTCTAAATGACATTCTTACTCAAAACATTCTATTAAAATATTTCATTTAATTCTCCTTTCTGTGTTTTCTATACAAAATTATCTTCAAGCAGATCTGAATAAAACATCCTCGTTTGAAAACAAATTATAAAATATATATGAAATTGGATCAATATAAACTAAAATAAAAGCGCTAAAATTGTATAAAAATGGTTATAAAATTTTGTTTTATATTGATTTCTTCATTATTTAAATCTTAAAAAATTTAATAATCGTCTGCCTAATAAACACATTTGATTTAATTGCGTTGCTAAGCATCATGATATAATTTTCTTAATAAATTTGTGGAAAATATATCATCTGCATAATTCTATTTTTATGGAAGGTTTAATTGTGGGATTTTTATTCATATCTCGACAATCCCTGGTCCTAGAAACTCGAAACATGGACTAAATTTTAAGTAGGGCTATTTCAAAGCTACCCACAGAATGTTCATGAAATTCGATGCAGCAGTTCTACCGTGATGATGAGATAGATAAACACACAGACAGATACATGCATTTTCAATTTTATTTAAATAGATAAAAAAATGTCATTCTCTTTTTAAGATATTGTCAATAGTAAGAAATCGTAGCAATAAAAATGCTACACTAAAGTTATGAAAGTAAAATAATGTAAAATGGAATATTTCACACATCAAATAACATATTTTAACTGTTTGATAAGTAAGTAATTGCATATAAAAGATATAGTATCTTAATATATTGCACGTATATTTTTTATTATTTGTTATGGCATGCTGAAATTTTAGAAGAATAGGTTAGGAAGTCATTTGTGTTTAGGTTGGGCACATTTTATTTTTTATGTAGCGAGTTATTATGTTATTGAAAATTGTTAAAATAACTTGGAAAAAAGCAAAGTAACTAACTTACAATTTCAAGTTACCATTGTATATTTCATTATATTATAGTTAATGTTATTTTAATAATACGAAGCTAATTTAATCTTTCTTACATTTTCACTTCAATGGAATTGTAAATGAAATATTAATACCAAAAAGTTTTATTATACAGCTTTATTAAATTTTCAAAGCCCCTGAGGTATTTCAAACTCTATAATTAAGCAAAATTGTTTACAATTTGTTAATGTCTGGTAGTAAAAAAGGGAATATAAGATGTGCTACATTAGAAAACCTGAACTTCTACAATTTATAGTGCATAGGTTAATGAATGACATTCAACTAGTATTTTATCTTAATTATAAATCATTTTACAACTTATAACAACAACAAAAAATGAATAAAATAAAATGAAATAAAAATAAATAAACACGTAAGCATATTAACAGTTAAATTCTGAGTTTCTTTTTAATGATTATCTTATGATAAAGATATAGTATTCAGTAATCATTTTAGTTTCTGCATACTTTATCTGTAAGTACGCATACTTTAGCTGAATGTACTGAAGAATTATTCAAATAAAATGCCTGATTAAGCAATAAATATACAGGGTTCTTTTTCAAACTTTTATTAAAACACTAACTGAATGGAATCCTTTCATCTTTGCTCCTACAGTAAATGAGTCATTATAAATATTTTATTTTAAGGAAATGTACAGCAATATTAATATTTTAAATCACGCATTTTAATGAACATTATCGAAAATACTTCCAAATTTCATGAATATTATTTGATTTACTGATAAATTATGATTCCTTTACATCGAACAGAGAATTAAAAGGGAAACAAATAACAAAAGCTTCGATCGCAATCTGGAAGACCTACTCGCAGTGAGCCTACAAGCCAAGACGTCAAAGATTAGTGCTCCGGCCTCTGCTTTCGGAGGTGACGCCCCAACGCGCATTCTTGTGCGTTCGCGTCAACGTCAGTCTCCGGCCAAGAGTGTCATTCAGTTTAAAAATATGGCGGCTGAACAAGATGCGTATGGCGTTTTTATGGAATAAAGCAATCTCGTTATGTGGCTGTTGATTACTACAGGCGTGAGGATTTTGATTGAAAATGACAAATTAGAATATCTACGTAGTTTTAACAAGTAAATATTGGATAATTATGATCCCTTCGACAACACATTTTGCGTTTGGTAAATATGTCATTTTCAATACATTTCGTTTTCTTTAACAAAACGCTGATTATTTATGTGCTTATTTTCATTGTAATTCTTTATTTAAAAGCTACGTAAACATAATTTTGAATTTGCTCATTTTCAGTGCATTACAGTTATTAGCAAACTAGAGTACTTTCAAAGCCGGAAATAATCTTTAATTTTTCAGTCTTTTGAGTGCACTTTCCTGTAAAATCCTTTATATTTTGTAATCAGAAGAGCATTTATTTTTAAATTTTTACATATTCCACGTTTTAAATATTTATATATTCTATACTTAACATGAGTCCAGGAATATTTAAAATACATATATATATTAAATCGTATCACAATGTGTAGAAAATACTAATAAGTAAGCATGCAGCGCATGTATAAGTATTAAAGAGTATAAGTATGTTTTTTCCGTGTGTGTTAAATTTAAAGCATATGAAATATTTTTAATTTCTTCTGTTTCCAAACATTTTTCATAATTCAGTAATCAGTTCATACCCTATAAAGGTTTTTATCGTTGCTTGAATTGGTTCTATTTCTCATCTGATATTGTCTGCTAGTTACAGCATTTTATTTATTGAAAAATATTCATTATAGAAAAGAAATATACATTACATAGAATACTAGCAGCAATTATCCGACGTTGTTCGGAATTTACCATGCAAAACTATGATAAAAATTATACCGGAACATATAGAGCCGTGAATCTTATACATTATTTTTTCACTGTGAAAAATGTAAATTTCTTGTATTACGTAAGAAAAAAAAATCATTGCATTATATAAATCATAGCTGCATAAGAAAGAATCTCCCTCACAAGATGCTGATAATTAAATAACCATATTTAAAACTTTACAACATAGTTGAAAAGTGTTTATGACTTTGTTCATTTTGTCTGTCTGTCTGTCAGCACGATAACTGCTGTGAAAATGACTTTATCAAAATGAAATTGTAGTATGTTGTTCAGACGGGCTGTGAAACCTATGGGAATATCAATGAATAATATCACCCAAATAGTTTTGGATTGAACCCGGGTTAAAATTCTGAAATAATTGAACCCTATAGGACATATGGACATTTTTAATCGAATTTAAAATTCACAAATTGCTTCGAAAGTTTTAGGAAATATTCAAATTATCCCAATAAAATTTATAAAAAAAATTTCAGCAAAATATATTCGGTAGTGTTTTAAATAAAAATTAAAATAATAATTACACCTTTTATATCAAGCGACCACGTGACCATTATATGAAGAGATCACGTGACCCACTTCAAAATAAGATATGGCATCCATCTTGCATCAAAATCGTGATTTTTAAAGTGCTTTTTATTACATATTTAGTATTGTATCCGTCCTAAAACCGCTTTATTTTTGCTCAAATTATGTGCATCTACATCCTGACACAACGCAATTACAATACTTTTCAATTTAAATGATCATCAATCTTTGATTATTTCTATAACGAAGCTTAATTTTTGCTTATGGAGGATGTAAACACCAAAAGATGTAGAAGGAGTTTTTAAGAATTGTTGCATTTCCTTAACGCAAAATTATTTAGCTCATGGAGTCTGCATAGCTGATATGAATGAAACTTTCATTGACACAGAGAAGCAAACGATGTTTTGCGAAAAATCGTAAATATGTACTTATTTTCAACTATCAAAAACTAGCAAATGCGATTTTCAACTTTCCAAAAATGAACAAATGTGATTTTTATATATTTTATGCTATAATTTGAATATTTCCTATAATTTTCGAAGCAATTTGTGAATTTTAAATCCGCTTAAAAAATGTTTGAAAAATTAGGTCCTATAAGGTTCAATGTATTTCATTTTTTCAACCCGGGTTCAATCCAAAACTAATTGGGTGATATTATTTATTTATATTCCCATAGGTCCCACTGACCATCTGAACAACATGCTAAAATTTCACTTTGATAAAGTCATTTTTACGGCAGTTGTGCTAACGGACAGACAGACAGAATAAACAAAGCCATAAACACTTTTCAACTATGTTGTAAAGTGTTAATAAGAGCGGGATCGAAATATATTTAGCATACTAAAAGGCTCTTGTCTTCAAAAGGCTCTTGTCAATCTAAAACGATGATACTTTGTACACTTATACACTTATACAGTATCAACAGCAGCACAAAACTTAACTGATCCAATATTTGATTAACATGATTATTTTCAATACTATGTACCATAGATTGTTAAACAAAATAAAACTTTTTGAAAAGAGTAGAATTTTTTTTATTTTACTAATGTCACTTTACCTGTCTTTGATAAGTTTAAATACAATATAACACAAATAAGCCAAATACCGCCAAACTTATCGGGATCACAAAGTTGTTTCCAACTTCGAATGATAATCTAAATTATAATGAAAACAAGAAAGATCAATCATGCCTAAAACATTGATTATGAAACACTTTCCAACTTTAATGCAATTTTATTTAAACATCTCTAAAATGCAATACATTCCTCGGTAATATTTTAAAACTTATTGCAATACTACATTAATTTGTTATATTTGAAAACTTAAACCTTCATCGAAAAATAATGAACCTCATTCAAATGACGGCATTGAAATATAAATTGCCTGGTTTAAAAAACTCTAAAATGCGATACATTCTTCGGTAATATTTTTTTAAATTATCATAATACTGCAATAATTTATTATATTTGAAAACTTCATTGAAAACAACTGAAATTCATTCAAATAACGTCATAGAAAAAATAGCAGGCTTGGCTGGCTCTCTTTATAAAAGCAGCATTTCATTCATAACATTTTCCCATTCATTTCATTCATCACAGTACTAAAATAATTTATTTTATTTGAAAACTTAAGACCATGGAGCTACAAGTAATTAAACTCTATGCTTAAAACTTCATCGAAAAAAAATCGTGCTTCTCTTTGTAAAATCAATGAATATTTCATTCATATCAGCTACACAGACTCCATGAACTAAATGATTTTGTGTTAAAGAAATACAGCAATTCTAATACAACTCATTCTATATATTTTGCTGTTTACATTTTACATAGTTGAAAAATAGGCTTCGTTGTAGAAATAATCAAATTTGGATGAGCATTTAAACTCAAATATATTGTAATTGCGTTGTTTCAGTATGTAGATGTACAATATTTAAGCAAAAATAAGGCGACTTTAGGACGGATAGGTTCATACCACACGTTCGCGAATTCTCGCTTTGGGGTTCCTTGCGTTGTTCAAACTTGCTCTTTGACTTCCAAGCCGCAGTTGTTTCTTAGTGGTTATTCAGAGCACATTGTTTTTAACTCTAGGAAGATGGCTCAAAACCAAAACGCCCTCGAAACAATTGTAGTTACCTAATTTTCCTACCTACCCCTGCTTTCTTTGAGAAAGTACTAAAAAGTTATATTCTCACAACCAGAAGTTTTATTTGTTGTGGCAAAATATATTTTTAAACCAGCAGATAAAAGACCTGCACTATATTAGACATAAAACTTTTTTATTTGTTTGCCAAATAAAAATGTATAAAAGCGTACGTAAATTATTTACGAAAAAGCAATGGGATAAATCTGAAACACATTGAAATAAATTATTTACTGCTCAAGTAATCATGCATAATAAAAGAAGATATTTATTTGTGTTTCAATCTGCTATGTGCGCTGACTGTGGGGGAACATTGAAGTGTCGGATAACTGTGAAACTTGATACAGACGCTCTTCACACCCCCTCGAAAATGTACCTCGGCAAGATTTTTTTTTAAATTTCTAATTAGTTTCAATAATTAGTAATATGAATGAGTAATATTCAATTAGTTTAAGACTAATTAATTTTAAACATTTAAGGTCAAAAATCGATCAATCCGCTATTTGGTCAAATCAATTCTACTCAATCTTTACCGCTGAAAGTGTTTGGTTAAAAGGCAGACATTCTGCCACGACCTAAAATAGCTATTTGCAAACTAAGCGGATTTACCTTATCGGTTGTCTAACTTTCCAAATTTAAAAGATTTCGTAATAGTTTTTTTAATGTGGTATTATATTATCATTATAAGTATTATGCTGAAGTTTGATTGCAATTCGATGAAAACTTGCTGAGATAGTATGTATATTTCTTAGAATGTTACTTCTAGGTTAAAGGAACTTTTATCTGTTTTGTGTCTTCAAGTGTTTCATCCGCGATCGAGCGCTTATTTAGGATCTATTGAAAGAGTTTATTGGACATTTAAAGAAGTTTACTTAAGGCATATTACGCCCGCGTTGTATAATTGGCATGGTTGCGTATGCGAAAAAAGAAGTCCGGGAATGATTTTGATTAAAAACAGACGAATTAGAAATTTAACAGTGCCTTACGTAAACTTCTTTAAGTGTCCAATAAACTCTTTCGATACGTTCTAAATAAGCGCTCGACCACGGATGAAACACTTGAAGACACAAACAGATAAAAGTTTCTTTAACCTAGAAGTAACATTCTAAGAAGTATACTATCTCAGCAAGTTTTCATCGAATTGCAATCGTTCTATGTATAATTTTTAAGTCTAGGAAACTTTGTTAGTACGGGGGCAACACCGAATAATCCGTTCTAGAAACTTATAACAGGCATGGATGGCTCAGTGGAACAGTAATCATTATTTCAATAATAGATAAAGGAAAGCAATATAATAACCCTGCAATACAATATTGAGACTGCTAAACAAAAAGTTGGTGCACCAGTCAATAGCTGCTGTTCATGCTTGATTAAGGGACTCAGGCGAGAGGGGATATTGTTTGTAAATGCGAATCATTCACAACTCGATAAAAATTAGAGACTTTCATTTTGGACTAGGATCAGACTAAAAAAAAAACTTAACGAAAACAACAGTACCAAATGCATCAATATAATCGACGTTTCAATTCATTATTTCTTCATCGAGATATCGAATTCTTTTAGATGGAATAAACGCTTTCATTGTTGATTCGCCTTGAAATGTTCGACGAATGTTGTCCCAGTTCTTCTTACGTCGGTCTCGGGTGTGGTGGAAGTTTGTTTACTTGAACGGCAATATCTGAATTTCATTTTATACTAATATTCAGAGAATTCGTGATGGGATTACATCGTAAATCTGGAAATGGAATGAATTAATTTGTGCGATTTATCGGGTGACTCGTTGATTTTGGTTGGTTCACGAGAAAGTAAATCTTTATACTTTAGGTATGGCGGTAAAGGAGTTTAAAACTCCATAGTGAAAATATGCCAATATTATTTGAGATAATAATTCAGGTGGCGCTGAGAAAAGATAAGCGCCCCTGCATTGTATGTATTTCTATGGCGGAAGGTTTTAAATATTTATTTAGACTGTCAATTTAGCTTTTTTTTTTCTAATTTAGCTGAAATTATGAGTATACTGATGATCAATTTATTTAAATATTTAATTTCAAAGTATTTGAAAATTTGATAGAATATGGCAGTAGTATTTAAAATGACTTTGTATTAATGCGGGATCACTGTTATATATTATAGAGTCAAAATCAACTGATAAGTAGATAGTATGTGTTAATATTAAGCATTAATTTGCATTAACTTTTAGAAATCGTCTTCGATCCATTAACAGCTTTACTAATACTTAATGCTTTTATTCAAATCATTTGCAATTTTTATATATTACTATTAATGCATAATAGTAATATGGATATTAATAACCAACTCTTCGCTTACAAATATAAATATGCAATTATTTGTTAATAATTTATATGGATTGAAATATATAATAGTAAGTATTATGATTTATAAATGCTAATGATTAATGGTGTTTTTAGTGCGTCCCTCCTTTAAGACTGTTGAGTCCACATTGAATCACTCCAGCCTATCTTCAATTTCACCTCTGGCTACGCCCCTGATACTTTCAATTGCCATTACGAGACAGGGATTGATTTTTGTGCAAAAAGCAAGAATTTCTAGTATGTTTATAATCGTCTCTTACTGTGTTTCTAGGTATACTCTAACAATCTCTTTCCCATTACGCTTCTGCCTTTCATGTTAGGGATTCCAAGAGAGAGGACAACACCCCGAGGAAAAGAACAGGGGGGGGGGGGAGGTAGGTTCCAGTATAATATTTAAAAGTGGAGTTACTATTCATGGAAATGGCGCGTGAAGTTAAATTTATTATTATGCAATTTGCTATTAGGTTAAAGTATAATTTTTAAAAGAGGAGTTATTCATGGAACTAAGCGCGTGAAGCGGAGATCAGAATTTCGAGGATTAGATTCTTATTTTTAATTCTGAGAGAGGGTGGGTGGAAGTGGTGTTCTTAAACAAAAGCTTTTTAATCCTACACCCCGTGTACGGTATTTCATATGCGGTATTTAGGCTATGCAGTCACGGCGGTCGTGAGAAATAGTTACTTTTTCTCACTCTAATTCCATGGTGCGGGTTTGCATAAGGGATCACGCAAAAAGCGTTCTATAGAGCTCCTAATTTTTTTTTCTTTGCGTATCTCACTTGACGGCAGAACTTCTGCCTCGTGTAGTTTTGCGGAAATATTACTTATGGGTTGTATGTTGCCGATACGAAAAAAAAAATTCACTTCAGAAGGACATAAAAAATAAAACATCTTGTAAACTTCATCGAAATTAAAAAAGGGGTTCCGTCCTGCAAAAATTCAACTATGCAGGTATCTCCGTGCAAGAACTCGTGGACTTTACGATTGTTTGTCTATCCAAAACGCGCACTCGCAGCTTAACTCTTTTGTATTTAATTGTGACATTAAACATTTTTATATAACGAAAAAGAATTTATTTCAGTACGTTTCCCAGAACTTTGTCTACATGCATACCAAATTTTATATTTTTGTATGTTATAATTTTTGCAGTACAAAGCAGAGAATTTCGTGAACGAGAAATTTGTCAATCAGCGGCGGCTACTTTTTTAATGTATATATACAGGGTATTTCAAAACTAACAGAACAAATTGCAGGGATGATAGAATACATTGAAACAAATGCTTCTCATCTTAGAATGTATGGTCGCAAGTCAAGCGTTTATGCGCTAGAGGACGCTTTCCATTTATCCACATTAACACACAGTCTTTACGAAATTCATAAACAGGACTGGCACGAAATATCAAAACAAAGTGTTATTTAAGTCAAAAAAAAAATTTATAGTAACACTGAAGGATCCCCTTTGAGTCAGTTGACGGTGCAAGCGAGAAAACATTCCGTGATCGGGTACACGCCTGTTGAAGAAACACCCTCGGTAAAGCCATAGCGACTACCTGTCATTACCTTTGGCGAGATCATAAACAAAATGCACGTTAGCCTTCTCCACATTGGTATACTGATCCATTCCAAGTCGCTAATGACCTTACACGCGAAAACCACTCTTTTATACGCGTGCCTGAAAGTGCCTTCTAGCGCGCTCTATAGCGTAACCGCTTTACTTGCGACCATGCAATCTATGATAAAAAGTAGTTTCTTCGATATGTTCTATCACCCCTGAAAGTTTTTTTGCATTAGTTTTGAAACATTCTGTATATACAAGAAGTGATAAAACATGAACATTCTGTGGTAAAAGTCATATGTTGCCCACAAGATTTTAGGTACGAAGGCGAAATAAAAATTACAACACAATCAAGAAATGGAAGCGTTTAATAAGAGCTTGAAATCCTTTTTAGACTTTCAGTCATTGCATTGGAGTAAATTACAAACATAAACATTGAAAATCACCAATTACGACACAAGTCAATAGCATTCCCTATCAGAGTATGAAATAAAAATGAAAATATTTGAAATAGTTTAAAAGTTCTTAAAATCAGTCTTTGTCATAATTGTTTATCTCCAGACAAGACAGCCATTTTCTGCGAGTACAAAATAATAAATTTGTGTCAGTGTCATTATGTAACAATGAAAGGTCTCCAGCACTACAGCTGCCCTTGCTGGTTTTTCTTGAACTGGATAACGCTGGTGAAAAACGACCAGGGGACGAACGGATATCATCCAGAAGTTTACCTAAATTCTTGGCCTGGCCAGTTAGCTTGATATACTGGACAATAAATTTTGGACTGGACTTTTTCTCGAGCAGCGATCGGAAGAGGGATCCACTTCTGTGGTCTACTGTAAATGCAAAGTAGAATTGAAACAATAAAGAATATTCCTAGGCATTCAAAATTATTTTATATTTTAATTTATGTTTTTTTCTCCGTATATTCTGTACTCTATCCTACAGCAATGAAAAAATACTGGTTAATTATACTCAAAATAAGGGATTGCTTAATTTTAAAATAATCAAAAATATATATGCTAAATACTACGCCTTCCTGTTGACCCTATATTTTCCCTAAAGATTTTTCGAAATTCTCTATTTTCAATAGACAGAAAAATTTCTAAGATTATGAGCTCTCTTTTCCGGAGCCGCTTGTCCAGAAAATATGCAACAACTCAAGCTGGAAAATAAATGCAAATGGAAAATGAATGCATATTTATCAATTATGCATGAATTGTACTTTTGGTACATCGTTAAGTTTAACTAATTTTAATTTTATTTTTAAATTTTTTGGCATTGACTTTTTGTTTTTTTAATAGCGATATCTAGTTTTTGAAATGGTTTATTATGTAGGACTTTCTCATCAAATGCTATAAAATTCTACATGCCCCCCCTCCCCGTCCCCATGGTTATGTTTTCATATTTTGGGAATAACTCTAGAACTGGATCATCTAGAGAGTCCAATTTCAGTATGTCGCTGATTTTGTAGCATAATTTAAGAAAACTTGAAAGGTGATATTTTAATTTTCCAATATTTACTACCGCACACCAAAATGTTCAATTTGCCGAATAAATATGGGTTAATTACTTAATGAAAACACCCAAGAGAGTTTCTCAAAAATGTTCCTATAAGGGGAACTCCAGAGAAACACATCCAAAAGGCGAAATGATAGAAAAACATGCTTCGGGATGACATAGACTTCAAATTTGGTGGAAGGTAGATAGTTGGGAAACAAAGAATATGTGCAATTTCAGTTTTCCTGTAATGTCTACTTTAACAGTGTCAGACTGTAAAATGTTCAATGTTACGAATAAATGAAAGGGGCCTCCTTGTAAATGCGATGGAGGTTCGAAATTTGGTACATGGATCAATCGTTCGATAAAGAAGAAAAGAATAGAGTTTTTCAAAAATTTCATTTAAGGGGTAGATGCTCTACACAAAAATTTTCGAAATGTGCAGTGATAGAAAAACATACTTTTCGATGATATAGAAACTTTAAATTTGATGTAAATAGATTGGTAAATAGTTTGAAAAGTATAATGTATAGTTTCAGTTTCCCATAAATTGATATTTTAGGGTGCGGCATGCTTAAATGTTCAATTTCCTGAATAAATAAAAGAGCATCTTTTTAAGTAAGACAGAGTCTTGCAATTTGGTACATGGGTAAATCGCTCAATAAAATCCTCTAAAAAATCGAATGTTTCAAAAATGTTTTGTACAGAGTGTACTCCACTTCAAAATGTTCGAAATGTGAAACGATAGAAAAGCATATTTTGTGATAATATAGAGTCTTCAAATTTTATGTATGGGTGGACAATTCTAAAGAATATAAATGCGCAATTTTAGTTTTTCAAATTTTACTATTTTGGGGTTCACCAGTCACCAAATTGTTCGATTTGCCGAATAGATGATAAATGTTTTTTTTTTTTTTGAGGGGGGGGGGGATTGATGGAGACTCAACATTTTTTGAACAGGTCAATTATTCAATAAAATGATCGAAAAGAATCGAAGACGGTTAACTATCGCCATTTATGCCACCTGCACCAAAGCGGCCCCGAAGCGGCGTTTGTCTATGTATCTTATAACTGAGAAAACCGCATATCGTTTCCGGTTTTGGACGCTTGACTTTAGAAGACTCCGAAGTCCGCCTGAATTTCGAAGATGGGGGCCTTGCACATAACTTTCCCGTCGGTGACAGTATGGTGTCACTTGGAGGCCATAATTTTCGGCACCGACAGGTGTGAAATCCAATATGAAGGTGCACATTACAAACACGTGGCGTACATGGGGGACGCCCCCGTAAATGAGCCCCGGACCGACGACTATCAATGAGATGGTCGGTCACTACTTCTAGGGCGTATACAAATTTCAGTCGAGAGAAAGAGTCTCATCTATTGCAACGAAACTTGCTCGTGAAATCTCGACTTGATCAGTGGAACCTCCGTCGACTTGCTCTTGAACTCTTGCACTTCGCAGTCGGAACCTCCGCTCGACTGCTTCAAACTTTAACGGTCCTAGGAATCTACTGTTCTAGACTGTACGCAGGGATTATCCGCCAGTCGCAGAATCGCTCTGCAAATGTTTCTGCAATTAGTAGACAGTATATAAATCAATAAATAATAAAGATTTATTAATGCAAAATTAACGCTTGTCTATAAAACAATTCTGTAGAAGAGGGGGAGAGGGCTTCATACCAAAATGTTCGAAAGGAAGAATGAGAGATAAAGACTTGAAATTTGATGCATGTGTCAACCAATCGATAAAAAGTATATTTTTCAAAAGCTTTCATATAACCAAAAAAAGTAAAATTGACTTTTCAATGAGATAGAGACTTTAAAATTGATACAAGGAGAGATAGTTAGATACGAATAAAGTATATGATGCATCATACCTAAATGTGTAATTGGCTGAATAAAGGTGAAATGCCCAATCTGAAGTGAGTTAGATATTTGAAATTTGATTCACTGGTAAATTGTTTGAAAACAGCCACTGGACCACTGGAAAAATCAAATTATTGTAAATTTTACGTTATTCGGGGTTGCTTTTTGCGATACCTTTGACTTTCAACGGTATTCGGCTAGTAATATCCAAATATATTTCTACATCCTATTAAAAAGATGTAAACGTTCATTTAACACACAAATTAGAAATATTTAAATTGTTGTATCTATACTGTTCAAAATTTTATATCTGTATGTATTCATCTTACATAGGTAACATATTCTACAATCTCGTGCATTTCATGCACTCAGCATTTTTATGTTAATTTTTTTTTATTTTACTTACTAAGACAATAAAACTCATTGAAAGGATAAATTGCGATATAAATATCACAGATAATACCAAATACCCTATTTAACCCATAAAGCGCCATTGCTCCCATATTGGGAACATCCATAAAATGTATTTTATTTGCTATTTTTATATGTGCTATTCTATATTTTATGTATAAATGAATTTTATAATTGCTTGTATATGAAAATTACTCTTCAATGTTCTAACCTCGAGTCTGGTTAGGTAATTACTATATGTTTGTCTACATGTATTGTCTATGTAAGTCTATGCGTATTGTCCATGTATATCATTGTGTACTGTCTATGTATATTTCCATGTAATTCTAGTATCATTTCAGTGGTTTTTCCGGCTGGCTGCTGTTGTTGTTGAGACCCAGACCGTCCGACCTATCCGGCTGGCCGTTGTAACTGTTACACCATTTTGATGAGATAGATGGCTTGAGTTATTAAATATTAGTGATGAATTGAAATACGACAATGTACGCGTGGAAAACAACTTGAGCAAAACCAGTAGGCGTGGCTAGCGTGTGGTTCACAAATGCGAATTCTCATACATCCACTTTGAAAGCTCGTTCTAGACGCCGTGGGGTGAGGTTGGTCACGGTCGACGCTCTCTCTCTCGTCGCCATTTTGGACGAAATGGCTTCCTCTTCGAGCACCTGCTCGGCGAATGCTCATGCTTCTTACGCAGCGTTTAGGCTCGCTTATGGCGAGCACAAAACTATTTCTGATTTTCACAAATTCAGAAAAGCACGTGGTTACTGCCTGCCGGCCAGCAACACAGATTGCCTGGACTTTGATGATCTACGAGTCATAGTAGAAAACCCACCCTGGGATATGACTTCCGATCAGTGGATTATTTTCAACGAAAAGTTGGCCAAGATGGAAAACGACCTGCAACACGTGGATATGGATACCTTAGTTGTGCCCCCCCATGAGTTCTTCTCATGGGTTTTCAGTTGTCTCCTCGACGCCTGATTCCCTTGGAAAATTGCTTAGAAATTACGATATCCCAACGCTCCTTGCTAGGTTTAAACCCAAACGTAATTGCGGAACTCCTGGCCCTGAAAAGGGCCTTTCCAAGCACCACGCTGCGAGCGCTACTGTGGGTAATTGTACCCCCCCCTCTTCCCACTTGCCGACCAAACAGGTCGCTTCTGCAAGTACTATTCAGATCCCCAACGCTGTGCAAAACCTCATGAAAGACTTTGAGAATTTCACCCAAGCTGGCAACTCGCCTGCTACTAAAGCTACTACCGGCACTAGTGCAAGGGTAAAACCGGATAATAGACCCCCACTCATTTTTCTAAGTACAAAATTGCGGCAAGTTGGCGCGTTTGTCCGTGTTTCGAAATTGACTCCTCCCAACTGAAGTGACGTATTTTCCCGTGTTTTAAAATAGGCTCCTCCTACCAAAATGGCGTCGTATTCTATAATTTTATGAACTGGAATTTTGTTAAATGATATTGCAATTGAATATAAATAAAAGTGAATAATGCACATAAAAATAATACAAAATACGATTTTTGTGCATTTTAAAAATATTGCGTAATGGCAGAATTATAAAAATATCGCGTAATGGCAGATTGTACTTTAACTAAATTTAAGAAAAACGATACTTAGAATCGATTTTCCCAGAATCGTTTTCTTAGAATCGTTAAATCGTTAATCTTTCTTTAAATGTATCTTATATACATCAATCTATTTAGTCAATACCAAGATTTATTTCTAGTTTTTAAATACAAAGGAAATACAGCATTGTTACAAGTCACTTTATAGTAATTTACATGCTGCATCAGCCATATTCAGCCTGTCATAACTATATGCATTTATTAAATCAATTTTGCATGAATCAATTTGGAATCATATTGATAACTTTTAAAAAAATTATTCTTCATTTTAGAATTCTAACTTCATTGAATTGATTTTATGATTTCAACAATAAATTTGATCCATTGGAAAAAAAAAATGATATGTATAAATTAAACAAAATATTTACAGATAAGGTATTATTTCTTACTTTACATTACATAGTAAGTTTAATATTATACAATGCCTAACGAAAAAAACAAAAATATAATATAGATATATATATTCTTACAGAAAAATATATGTTTAAAGTATATTATCTGCTTTAGAGGAGACAAAAATTAAATTTACAAATAGATAATATTTTAATAATAAAAAAGTAATTTTATTATTTTATATGCATTTCATTTATTCAAATGCATTAACTACATTTACTCATCTGTGAGAATCTTACTTTGTTCCTTTTTGTACATTTGTCTCTATTTATACCTCTAATATAAAAATGAAGTTTGGTTATTAAATAAAATCTCAACAATGTTTCTGTTACTTCGACTTTGTGGCTTTCACATCCTATAAAGCCTAGTGTGGAGGTTGACAATTTGTCACATTAGTCACTTATACTATATCTGTGAAGTACATTTATATCGATACATTTTGTGAATTTGTACTCTTAAGTTTCTAATGATATTAAATAGATTTTTTGATGATATTAGATAGATAATAGACTTATTTATTGAATTAAATGATTAATCAAATTACGATGATCTAGCAAACTTTAACTAAAAGCACAATCGACAAGTCTAATCGACAACTTCCATTGCTAAATACAGATGGCGCTTTACTCTCTTGATCCTCATTTTTTCCGGATGTGTGATGTATTATTGGAACTTTTTCCAAATTACAGACATCTGTGAAATATAAAAGATCCAAATTATACGCAAAAAATTCTGAAAAATGTTTCTTGGAATGAAATCGGCGACATTAAACAGGAGGAGGCGTTAAAAAGGCGGGGACCTAAAGTATCATTGCCGAGCGGAATTGCTAAAGTCTGGAGATGAAAAAATAATAATAGAACGTTTACCAAATTACAGGCATCTGTGAAATATAAAGGATTCAAATTAGACGCAAAAAACACTAAAGAATGTTTCTTGGAATGAAATCGTGGGCATTAAAGATGCGGGGAGCTGTTAAAAGGCGAGGACCTAAAGTATCATTGCCGGGCGGAATTGCTGAAGTCTGAAAATGCAGATGGGAAAAAAGAAAATAATTTTTACCAAATTACAAATATTTTTGAGATATAAAAGATTTATTTTACACGAAAAACACACTGAAGAATGGTCTCTGGAATGAAATCACCGACATTAGAGAATAAGGAACTCCTTCTTAAAGAGGAGGAGTCTAAAGTATGATTGACGGGCGGAATTACCGAAGTTCGGTAATAAAAATTTGCCTTGTGTAATAACACCATTATTCAATTCAAACGGAATCTTTGAGATGTTAAAAGCGATCTTTACAGTATGAGAACTCTTTAACGGTATTCCTATGAGGAAATTACGAAGCGAATGCAAGGGGGGCAAGAGCTTACCCCACTTGTTGAGTGAAGTGACATCACGTTCATTCCATGCTGTGTGGAGTGACGTCACAAACGTTCCAAAGCTGTTGTGCGAACGGTATGTTGTACCAAATTGCTATCGTGTAATAAGGCCTTAAGAAAGAATGTTTGAAGCCATGTGTTGTCGCCTGACGATTAGCAAGGGGGGTTAGCCTCAGATAAGTATTATATAAAGTTTGAAAACAGTATAAACAACTTCCAGAAATAAAAGTATAGAAAAACTTAAATAAAAAAAAATTTCGTTTATTCAACAGTCCTTAAACCTACTATAAGACATCAAGCTACACTAAGCTGCTCTAAATTGCAGCGGTTTGGTGAAGAGTTTTCAAGCACAAACGTAAGCACAGCAAGACAAATTATTATCACCTCCAACGCGCATTCCTGCGCGTTCACGTCAACGTCACTCCCCAGCCAAGACTTGATGTAGATAGTTTAAAAATATGGCGACTGAACATGCGTGTGGCGTTTTTATGAAATAAATCAATCTAGTTATGTGGCTGTTGATTACTACGGGCGTGAGGATTTTGATCGAAAATGACAAATTTGAATATCTACCTAGTTTCAACAAGTAAATAAGTATTTTTCAATATATTTCGTTTTTTTAACAAAACGCTGATTATTTATGTGCTTATTTTCATTGTAATTCTTTATTTAAAAGCCACCTAAACAATTTAGAGGCTGCTCATTTTCAGTGCTTTGCATTTATTAACAAACTAGTGTACTTTCAAGGCCTGAAATAATCTTTAATTTTTCAGTCTTTTGAGTGCACTTGCCTGTAAAATTTTTCATCCTTTATATTTTGTAATCAGCACAGCATTTATTTTTAAATTTTTACATATTCCACGTTTTAAATGTTTATATGTTCTATACTTAATATAAGTCCAGGTATTTTTTTAATATATATATATATATATATTAAATCGTAATAAATTTTTGGAAAATACTAATCCATGCACTGAATGCTTACTTATAAGTATTAAAAAGTATAAGTATGTTTGTTCCGTGTGTGTTAAATTTAAGACTTATATTAAAACATGGATGTTTGTGTTGTGGGCGTAGTGTGTTCCGCCCCCCTTTCGTGCGCCTGGGGCAACGTCTTAGGACGGCTAAATGGTTCACGTTCTGGCCACTGACGAGAGGCGAATGACGAAAGTCAAGTGCCTGGCCATTGAAAAAGAAGAAAATTGAAAAATAATCATTACAGAAAAGAAATATACATTATACAGAATATTTATATTACGAACCAGTTTACTTACTGATCAAACTCTGCTTTACTAATATTATCCTATTATGAATTAAAATTATTTCTCCAATGCAGTTTGCACTTCCATGAGTTTCTCTACATATTATTGCGAATATACTTTCCATGAGTTTAAAAGATATTAATTAGCATTGCTAGCTCAATTGGTTCATTTCAATAGCTGAATACATTTACTTAGTATACTGCACATTTATTTACTTAGTATACTGTATATTTACTTAGTATACTGCACATTATTATCATTCATATATATTGAAGAATTTCATTTATGCCGAAGAAAAACATTTTTCTTCGGCATGAATGAAATTTGACTGGTTTCAAAACCGACACATATACGCAGTACATCACGCTTGATGTCATATCATTTGAAGTTTAAGAATCTCTGTTCTCGCTATATAAAATTCTCTTCAGACGTAAATCTGATAAATATGACATTGTGATCCCATTTCTAAACAAATTAACAAAAAATATTAAATTGAATCAATATATGCCAAAATAAAAGTGTGCTAAAATTTTATTGAAAGATATACCTGTACTAAGTTACGTTCTCGTCGATTTGAAGATTTACTCCTAATATTTATATTCACACCTGTGTATTAGAAGACATACCCATACAATATATGGCAACACGTTCTCTTGGTTTAGAAGATTTACCGGCTGATAAAAATGTTTCACCAAAATAAAACTGATGACATCAGAATTTGAAAAATATCATTAATCCCCGTATTCTTTAAACCCAAAGCCCATGATAGATATAATTCAATCAAAAATGCAATTCTGATAAAATTTGTTTATATACATTTCTATATCATTTAAAACAAACAGATTTACCACTGTTTTAACTACCCCGCTACTTAGCAATATATATATATATATATATTACTAATAATTTTTTCTTTTTTCAAATATAAACTCATTTGGTTTAATTCTGTTGTCTAGCGACGTATCATTTTTACTTTTCTGCAATACATGGTAATGTATAGGAAAGTATTGGAATTATAACGAAAACCGCAACTCGAGTTTTAGACGGATCTACACGTTTCGGGACCTCTAGAATACGATAAAATCATTTTTAGCATGACGTCTGTGTCTGTCTGTCTGTGCAGATTTTGCATCCACTCTAACTAAAAACTAATTCACTGAATTTCATAAAATTTGGTAGGTAAGTCTCTTGTGGGAGAATCTGGTGCTGATTAGTTTTGGGTACGATTCGGAATAAAAGAACCCGCCCTTTTTTGCGAAATGGCCCGAAAAAATTGTCTGTATCCACTTTAGTTGAAAAGCTAATTGACCGAATTTCACAAAATTCCGAAGAAAAGTTACTTGTGGATCATCCTTGTGTTGATTAGATTTTGGTACGATTTGAGAAAAAATAACCTGCCTTTTCTTGCAAAATGGCCCCTCAAAAGTCTTCAAAGTCTGAAATAAAAAACTACGTATACTAAAATATATCCATTAAATGCTTGCTTTATACGTAATTTTTAACGAAGAACAGAATAAGACCAACCCCATTACACTAGGACTAGCCGTTCTCGAGACATTTCAGTTTTTTCTTGTTTTTTCTCCGCCACCTTTGAAAATAAGTCCAGTTACCAACTGAGAACGAAAATTGAATTAAAAGTGAATTAAATTTAATTAAAATAAAGAGAACGTGTGTATAAGTCTGCAGGAAAAGTCATGTGCTGCTTTTTCAAATAACTTTGCAGAGCAAACATAGTCTCAATAATGGTATCACAATGGGAGGTGTAATAATATATTTTTTATTTATATCTCCCCCGGTCCTATAAACTTCAAACATGGACTAAATTTTAAGAGGTATCCCAAGTCTACCCCAAACATTTTATCAAATTTGGTACAGCCGTTCATTCTATTGTGATGGTGAAACAAATGAATAGTCAGATTTTCACTTTTATGTATATACATATAAATTTTCTGTTACATTTAAACAAGCAGTGGCATTTTAGCGAGTTCTGCGCACACTGCGCGAGTGCAAAACTTGTTAATCAACAAAAGTGGATCAAAGTTTAGAATGAGCAGATAGAGTGTGTCCATCGCAGAGTAGGAAATAAAGTCAAAAAATGTCATCAAAATCTTAGCAAGAATCACTAAAGATACATAAAAAAGTAAATATGTAAAAGGGGGTCCGTTCCCTTCCGCCTGCGTCTACCACGGTTGTTTCATATTACATAATAAAAGACGATGTGTGTGTGTCGATGTGTGTGTGTTTCGGAAAATATAAACATCGTACTGCCTTGAAATGTTTTACACAGGTATTTCAGGCCGGCCATTCATTTTGCTTCTCTAAGTCCTCGGACGAGACGGATGGTCTGGGCTTTCGACAGGTATTTCAGGAACTAGAACGATGCACATCGGCGAGATTTTTGTAAAATCAAAATATTAAAGTAAGGCTACTTAAAGTAAAATTTACGCCCAGTGGGTTGACACATTAAGAATGCATATCCAAGTGATACGTATAAATGCTGGACGGCACTATTGCCGCCGACAGAATCTAAATCGCTAAATTAGGAGGCGAAATAGGAAATTTGGTGTTATCTGAAATGAAAGTTACCACCAGGGAGCTGAATGAACAAAAAAAAATATATCTATATTCAGGTGATAGAGTCAGATCTTTAGTATTAACATCTTGTTACACATCTGTTACATATTTTCAGTAATTCGACTTTTGGTTGAAATAAAATTCATATAAATACCTTAAAAATTGTAACTAACCTATATAACTAAAAAGATAATTTGGGGTGCTTGCTTAAAAGGCCGCGCGTCATAACGCCCAATCTTAATAACCGCCTCTGATTCTAAGGTAAGCGTGGCATAGTTTAATAAGCACTAGAAACTTAAAATTAAGCAATAAAAATATAGGGCATTGGAAATTTATTCCGTTATCCGCGGTTATCACTAGATGATTGACATAAATTATCATTGTTCCATATTGTCTACAGTTAATTCTAATAAAAGCTGAATATAAGCAAATAGAACTTTGTAGATAATCAATATTCTGTCTTTAATCACCTTTTTTGAAACCCCATATAAATAATAGAAACTCAGATAATCTCAAAAGATTTAAACGAGGCAAAGGAAGCGCCATACATCATGATTATAAAGCTGAGATTAAATGTTTACATCATCAATTTAACAGCACTTATCAATGGAAATTAATGAAATCTTGGGTATTTACAGTTAAGAAAAAACATTTAAATAATGTTTATGCAATTATCTTAAAATTGAATCTAACTAATGAACATTTTAATCATATTTTCTATGATTTGCTCATTACTAGACGAAAACATTTAAAAATAACACTTAATCAATTTCATAATAATAATAAGTCTACTAATTCTTATTGTGTGATATCTTTTAAACATCCAATTTACAATTGTAAAAATTTTGGGTCTATATTTAACAAATTTAAACACTTATTGCTTATTGAGGATTTGAATGTTACTAAGACTTTTAAATACAACAAGCATATTGGTAGATCTATTTTTAATTACAATGAAATTTCACAATCTCTCTCTATAGATAAAGATACTATGTCAAATGTAGATGATTAAATTTGCAAAGTAGACGAATATGCTAAATATAGAAATCCACACTTGAGCCATAGTTACAGGATACTTAGTAATAGTTGTGACGAAATGTTAAGAACTATTGTGTTATTTGGTACAAAATTCAGGTTACCATCTTGTAATAACTCTTTTAAAGTTTTAAAGTCAATAAATCTTGACTTAATATTTATAAATTCTTAATATTTATAAATATTAAGTCAAGATTTTTAATATTTATATATTTAATATTAATAAATTCGCTAATAAATATGCTCTGCCTTTAGAGGCATTTATTATGTGGAAATTTACATTTTTTTAAATTCATAAAAAATACTTTTTGTAGTATTAAATTATCTGAATCTATGTATAATAATGATAATTTAAAACATTCCATTAATGATTTACAAACATCTTTTGTTATCACTTATGTTGATAAAGCCTCTAATAATTATACTATTATCTGTAAAAAATTATATATATAATTTCTGTTAGATTATTTAAAGAACAACAATCTAATTAAACTAGATTCACACTCCATTAATAGTATCAAACAGAAAATTGTCAATATGTATAATGATTTAAATGTTAATTAAAAATTTCTTAAATTTCCATATATAGTGCTTATTCCTAAATTTCATAAAAATCGTACTAAATGTAGAACAGTAACTAGTGATCTTAATACTTACTCTACAACTGCGAGTAAATTACTGCTAAATTATTTAAATGTAATAAATGATAGTTTACGTTTTTCAAATAATAACTACCTTATTCTAAATAATAGTAAAGAATTAAAGAATAAATTAACATCACTAGGTAAACTAATTGGATTTCAAACTTTTGATTTTAAAGATCTTTTTAACAATATTAAGATCACTGATCTTTATGTAGTAATTTATGCTCTATATAATGCTTATATTACTAATCATTCTATTCATTCTATTTTTACCAATTTTCCTAAGCTTCTTCACTTTGTTTTTCTCAATAATTATTTATTTTAAGGTAATAAATTATACTTACAAGTCTCAGGGGTTCCACAAGGTGGCTGTAGTAGCAGTATATTAGCCAATTTATACCTTTATCATTATGAAAATCTTTTATTTCCACAGATTATAAAATTTACAGATATGTTGATGGTCTGATTTGTTTGGTTTTTACATACAACTGTGTCATAGATACAGATTTCTATCTGGATAATTTGGAACTAATTCCTAATGAAGCCACTATTAGTAATAAAATTATTTTTTTGGATTTAAATCTAATTATTGAACCTACTAATAGGATAGTTACTAATTTATACGATTAAAAAGGATATTTTAACTTTAACATTAATAAAACATTACCATTTAATTCCTGTAACTCGATTCAATTATTTAGAAATATTGTACTTAATCAACATCTTAGAATTTATAGATAAAAAATTTCATACTGTACATTTTAATAAGCTAAAAATTACTAGCAAATTATATAAATATCCAACATATTTAGTAATTAGTATAGTTAAAAAGTTTGGAATGGTTGAATATACTTAAATTCTCTCCTTAGTATCTTATATTAGCCAGACCATACACTTTCTTTTGAATAAGCATTACTATGTATTTACAACCCCTTATAATTTAGCCTCTATGTTTTCTTTTATCATCTGCCCCATTATTTTGTAGCTCTCACTGTTGAATATCATCTTTTATAGCCTTTTCGCATTACTGTTATTTATTTCTCACAATTGGCAAAAGTAGTTCTCAACTTTTTATTTTTTGCGATTGGCAACATTAGTCTCTTTATTGAAGGCAGACATATGCAGTGTTTTTTCAGGTATTCTTGTCTCCCACAATTTTTCAATCTTTATGCATGTCGTCCAAGTTATCAGTCTTTATAGATATAATCGATCATTGATATCAGAAACATAAATCTTGTGTCCATTTTGTTAGAATACTTGGACTTGATGAAGATTTTTATCGAAATAAACTATTCATTTGTTTAGGCGTAGGACTTGTCCACGTGTAAAGCTTTAATGCTTGGATTTTATTTGATTTTCGATCACCGCCACGTTCTTGACGTTGAATATCTGCCAATTGAATATCTGTAAATTGAAACTGGCCGTTTTTCCCAACTCATTTACTTAAGTGTTAAAAAGCACAAATTTTAAATTTTCATTATATTTTTTAGACCAGCAATAGGAATATACATGTTATAACTCGAGAACCCTAGACTTTCAGAATTAGCTCAAATCTAAAAACCTCAAATTTAGCATATTGTTATAAATTTTTCTTATAAATTACTTTCCCTGAAATACATGGTAATGTGTAGGGAAATGGGGGGGGGGGATATCGGTCCTGTAGGGAAAGTATTGGAATCATACCAAAAATCAGAACTCGAGTTTTCGACGGATCTCCACGTTTTGGGACCTCTAGAACATGAAAAAACAATTTTGAGAGTGGCGTCGGTGTGTGTCTGCCTGTGTGGTTGTGTGTCTGTGCAATGTATATATCCAGTCTAACTCAAAAACTAATGGACCGAATTTCATAAAATTTGATAAGTATGTCCCTAGTGCTAATTAGATTTTGGTACAATCGGGAAAAAAAGAACCTACATTGTTTTTGCAAAATGGCCGCAAAAATCATCAACATTTAAAATAAATGACTATGTATGCTCAAATGCGCTAATTAAATGTTTGTTTTACATGTAATTTTTTATGATGAAAAGAATACTCGTAAGACCTCCTATTACTGTAGGACTAGCCGTTCTCGAGATATTTTAGTTTTTCGGTTATTCTCGAGATATTTTAGTTTGAGAATAAGTCCAGTTACCAAATGAAAACGAAAACTGAATTAAAAGTGTAAATTCGGTGTAACTTCAATTAATTATGCGTGTGTTATTTCATGCAATTGAATTTAATTTAATGAATTATTAATGAAATAAAAAGGAAATAAATTTGAGTCTGAAAGGAAAATTATGTGTTGCCCACATCAGATTATTTTTATTTTCTCTGCAATGCATGGTAATGTATAGGGAGATTATTGGAATCATGTCGAAAATCACATCTGGAATCTTCGACGGATCTGCACGTTTCGGGACCTGTAGAACACGATAAAACTATTTTTAGCGTGAATCCTGTGTGTGAAAGGCTGTCTGTCTGTGCAAAATATGTTTCAACTCAAATTCAAAAACTAATGGACCAAATTTCATAAAATTTGGTATGTGTGTGATTTGTGTGTGACCCTGATGCTGATTAGTTTACGGTGCTATTCGGAATAAAAAAACCCGCCTTTTTTCGAAATGGCCCTTAAAACTCTCATGTACCCATGCTAGCTGAAAAACTAATTGACCAAATTTTACAAAATTTGGTAGAATCAGAACCGACTAGGTGATTGCCGAACGGTTGTTGCTATTGCGCTAATGCAGACTTGAACTTTGAAAGTGGAATATCTGGGAATCGTTAAATTGAGATATTTATAATAGAGTTAAGGGATAGTTATTGAGGGTTAATAAGTTAATTAGCAAATTCGTGATTTTTTTACAGTAAATTCAAATCAAAATTTTCACTTTTTAAAAAAAGTAAAGGGGCATTTATCGTTATTAAATCCTATAATTGTTTTATTTTAAAATATTCATCCAATGGATTATTTGATTGAAATTATATGTATATAGCCATTTGACGCCACAGGAGTAGACAACTTGAAAATAATGAATATCGAAGAACAAATTCAGGTAAGTGTTCAATGAAAAAGTAATGTACATGTTTAGCCAAAACTGGAAACAGGAAATATGCAGTAAAACGAAATAATTATAAGACTAGGAATTTGTTTTATTGTGAAGAAAGGTAAAAACATGTAGGCAGTTTACGCCATGAGCGTAGTCAGAATCAAGGAAAATGTGAGGGCGACGACCGAATGAGAGTGGGGAAAGTGAGGGGCATTGTTCTTTCCAATTTGACCACTAAATGAAAAATGTAATTGATTAGTCAATGAGGGGAGGCATACTGAATGCACTAAAGGTAGTTATATGACTATTAATAAGTTGTCTCAGATTATTTACTCAAACATCACAAAATGGTACGTTTTATCACAAAATGGTAGCGTAGTCAGTTTATGCCATAGGCGTAGATAAGATCTCGGATGGATGGAGGTAATACAGCGGGGTTTCGTTTTCCAATCTAACCTCTATAAAAAAGTAATATAATTCTTTAACCAGTTTGGGAAGGTGTATATAGAATATGTAATACAGGAAGTATAAATCTATGAACCTGTGTACTCTGATTATTTATTCAACTAAAAATTGCATTGCCTTTCTATAGTAGCTATATTGGAAGTGGGGGGGGGGGACTGAAACCACAAATCCCTCCTTAGTGACTCTATTGTTGGCTTTAATTCTCATCTGATCAATGTTATCTTATTTTGCTTATTCCTCTGTTTTAATTTCTTTCTGAAAATAATTATATTTTAATTTGCTATTCTAAATTTCATGTTTCAATGAATTTAATAATTGCTGGTATTTGAAAATATACTCTTCAATGTTCTAAACTGGAGACTGGTTTGTGTAATGATTATATGTCTATGTTTGTTATGTTCGCCTACATGTAATATTTATGTATGGCTATGTGTATTGTCCATGTGTATCTTTGTGTATTGTCTATGTATATTTCCATGTATTTCAAGTATCATTTCTGTGAATTTCCGTTGTAATTGTTACTCCCCCAATTTAGTGAGATGGACTGCTTGGGTAATATTAAATTAGTCGTGCATTCAAGTACGGGAGTGTACGCGAGGAAAACAACTTTTGCAAAACCAGTGGACGTGGCTTACGTGTTGCCCACAAATGCAAATTTTCATACTGCTTATTATATAAGAGAGACATTTTTTTGTAGCACAGAATATGAATCACTGATTGCCAAAGTCCTATGGACATATTCCAGAAATTTTAACGATTCTTAAAAAATTCTAAGGTAATGGTGGCGTAGTCTACAAGAAACAAAGTAAAATCAAAATAAAATCATCTATTTTTATCAGTGTCCTTAGCAAGAGATAGTTTTCATTAAATATAGATATACAGCAAAATGATTCTTTTTCTGTTTTGGACATTTTTATGTTTATATATATACTAATTTGATTTAAATATTAATTTTCCTTTAATCTAGATGTTACTTTTTCCCTTATTGTAGGGTTTTTGTCGTTGGAACGATAAAAAACGGGAAATAGGGGTTCCAATGTAGCTATATATTTTTTTTTTATTTGAGAGCAGTTCTGTCCCAAATTGTGAAAATAAAAATCAATAAAAAAAAAAATCCATTCGCTCCACCGAAGAGATGCCATGTCAAAAAATTCCTATATCCTCCCTAAAGGTTTTCCGTATTTTCAATGGACAGAAAAATTTCTAAGATTATGAGCTCTCTTTTCCGGAGTCGCTTGTCCCGAAAATGGGCAACCACTCAAGCTGGAAAATGAATGACTACTTTTCAATTGTACATGCGTTATACATTTGATGCATTGCTATACATATTCAATTTTTTTTTTAATCTTTTGGCATTGACTTTTTGTTTTTTTTAATATCGGTATCTAGGTTTTGAGGTGGTTTGTTATGTAAGACTTACATCAAATACTATAAAATTGTACATGTCCCCCCCCCCCCTCATAGTTATGTTTTCATATTTTGGGAATAACGGTAGAACTGGATCATCTAGAGAGTACAATTTCAGTATGTCGCTGATTTTGTAGTATATTTTAATTCTTTGCATGTTTAACCTCGTCGGTCCGTATTCAAATTAGGTATATGTGTAGATAGTTCAAAAGGAAAAAATCGTGATATTTCAATTTTCCAATATTTACTACTTTAGGAGTTGCCGAACACCAAAATGTCCAATTTGCCGAATAAATGTTAAACGCCTCCTTAAATATTTGATTGAAACTTGAAATTTGGTATATTGGTTAATTATTTGATGAAAACATCCAAGATGAAAAGAGTTTAATTGTTAATTTGAGGGGGCACTTCAGATAAAAACATTCGAAAGGCGAAAGGATGAAAAAATATGCTTCAGGATGAGATGGAGACTTCAAATTTGATGGAGGGTAGATAGTTGGAAAAGAAGAAAGTGTGCGATTTCAGTTTTCTTATAATGTCTACTTTGGGGGTGTCACACGGTAAAATATTCAATTTTGCGAATAAATAAGAAACTTACATTTGTAAATGCGATAGAGGTTCGAACTTTGGTTCATTATTCAATTTGGTACATTAAAGAAACAAAGAAGAATAGAGTTTTTCAAAAATTTCACTTAAAGGAGTAGGTGCTTTACACAAAAATGTTCGAAATGTGAAATGATAGAAAAACATAATTTCCCAATGATATAGAAACCTTAAATTTGATTTAAATAGATTGGTAAATAGATTGAAAAGTAGGATGTGTGCATTTTCAGTTTTCCATAATTTGATACTTTAGGGTGCTGCATGCTTAAATGTTCGATTTGCTGAATAAATGCAGGAACGCCTTTTTAAGTGAGATAGAGTCTTACAATTCGGTACATGGCTAAATTGATTCCTCTGGAAATATCGAATGTTTAAAAAATTTTCTGTACAGAGTGTGATCCTCATCGAAACGTTCGAAATGTAAAACGTTTTAAAAGTATATTTTGTGATAGTCTTCAAATTTGATGTATGAGTAGATAGTTCGAAAGTAAGAAAGTGTGGAATTTTAGTTTTTCAAGTTTGCTACTTTAGGGTTAGCCACTCAGCAAATTATTCGATTCGCCGCATAATTGATAAAGTGAGATGGAGACTCAAAATTATTTACTCTAGAATTTTTTCTAAAATGTTAATAAAGATGTTTACTCCACACCAACATATTCGAAAAGTGAAACAATATGGAAAAATACTTCACGATCAGATATAGATTGTACATTGTCTGTGAGGGTAGATTGTTCGAAAGGAAGGAAATGTACCATATCAGTTTCCCAATACATACATTTTTAGGGGCGGCGCACTCAAAACGAGGAATAAATGTGGTATGCTTTACTTTAAGTGAGGTATATACTTGAAATTTGATACATAGTTTTTGATACAAAGTATTGATACACAATAAGATTTATAAAAAATCGAGTGAAATTTAATACACAGATTTCATACTCTGTTAATGAAACATCGAGTTTTTTAAAAATGTTCTGTAGAGGAGGGGGAGGGGGCTACACCCCAAAATGTACGAAAGGAAAAATGAGAGATAAAGACTTGAAATGTGATACATGCGTCAACCAATCGATAAAAAGTGTACTGTTTCAAAACGTGCATTTACACAAAATCTGAAGAGAGGCAGATATTTGAAATTTGGTGCACGGGTAAATTGTTTGAAAGGCATTACTGGATCACTGGGAAAATCGAATTATTAAAAAATTTACGTTATTCAGGGGTTGCTTTTTGCGATACCGTTGATTTCCAACTGGTATTCAGCTAGTTATATCCAAATATATTTCTACTTCCTATTTAAAAGTTGTAAAAGTTCATTTATCTTAGAAATTGGAAAGTATTTAAATTATTGTATCTATTCTGTTCAACATGATATATCTGTATGTATTCATCTTGCATCGTATTTTAAAATCTCGTGCATTTGATGCACTCTGCATTTTTATTAACACTTTACAACATAGTTGAAAGTGTTTATGACTTTGTTCATTCTGTCTGTCTGTCTGTCAGCACGATAACTGCCGTAAAAATGGCTTAATCAAAATGAATTTTAGTGTGTTTTTCAGACGGTCTGTAGGACCTATGGGAATATTAATGAATGATATCACCCAATTAGTTTTTTTTTTACCCGGGTTGAAGAAATGAAATACATTGAACCCTATGGGACATATGGACATTTTTAAGCGAATTTAAAATTCACAAATTGCTTAGAAAATTGTAGGAAATATTCAAATTATAACATAAAATATATAAAAAAAATTTCAGTAAAATATGTTAGGTAGTCTTTTAAATAAAAATTATTTAATATTGGAAAAAAAACGAATTCAATTAAATTCTGACTCTCGTTATTTCCTCCAGAAAGAAAAAATGAAATATAATATATAGTATATATCTTTCCAAGAGTTTAATTATTTTACATATGAGAAAGGTTTCAAATTTTAAAATAAATATGGTATATAACAATTTTTCAAAATTTTAAATAAAATAAATTATTATAATATTGTGATGAAGGAAACGATTAGAAAATATTATGAATGAAATGCTGGTTTTATATAGAGGCGGTTTATATTTCGATGACATTATTTGAATAAAGTTCATTTGTTTTCAATGAAGTTTCTAAATATAATAAATTATTGTAGTGTTATGATAATTTTTAAAATATTACGGAGGAATGTATCGCATTTTAGAGATATTTAAACCAGGCAATTTATATTTCAATGTCGTCATTTGAATGAAGTTCATTTTCTTCGATGAAGTTTTTAAATATAATAAATTAATGTAGTATTGTGATAATTTTAAAAATATTACCCAGGAATGTATCACATTTTAGAGATGTTTGTATGAAATTGCATTCAAGTTGGAAAGTGTTTCATAATCAATGTTTTATGTATGATTGATCGTTCTTGTTTTAAATTGTTTTATTTTACTAACAAGACAACAAAACTCATTGAAAGTGTGGATTGCAATATAAATGTCGCAGATAATACTTTTCTCAATTTAAAATTCCAATCACTCAGTCTCTCAAAATTTCAGTCAAAAATCCTTTTCTACGGTCATGAAGACTAGATAGGCTTAGATAGACAAGAGAGATTCTTATAGTCTTCATGGCTACAGTACTGGAATACCTAGTGTCGCGTTCAATGAAACCAATCCGGAGAATTGTTCAAGAAATGCAGCAGATGGCGCTGCAGTCAAAACCGGTTCACTTATAGCAAACAACTCTATACTTTTCAATGCAAAAAGTACTTCATTTGAAATTAAAAATATAAATAATCTAACTGTTTAAAATGTGTTTTCACTTTAAAATAGGGTTTCAGGAGAATTATATTTCTACAGAAACAATTCTATTATAGTTAACAGGGAGATAGATATTAATACAAAAAAAAAATATATTTTATAAATTCGTTTCTTGCACTAAAACATACTATTTCATGAGTCTGTGATGCGTTAAATTTTTATTTTTATTTTTAGTATTATTTTGCAAGACATTTTATTATTATTAGATAAGCAAACGTTATTTTTATATAATATATATATAGAATCATGTAATTTCATCTTACAACTTAGGGAGGGATCCAAAACGAATGTAAATTAATCCTAAATTTGTTTTAAATAATGCATTAGTAGACACAAATGCATATAAACTTTCTTTCGTACAAATGAAATTAAGTGAAATAGCTCAGATAAAATTTGAATAATTTGTTGTAAATAAATAATTTTGTCAGTTGTGTTTGGGGAAAGATGTAGTCAAATGTATTTTAGTATCATTAAATAAATATTAGAACTTATCTGGCAGCTTATCTTTATAGTATATTACTGTGAATCCCTGAATACCAAATAGCTCTCTCCCTCTTTCTATATATATATATATATATATATATATATATATATATAAAAAGAGGGAGAGAGCTATTTGGTATTCAGGGATTTATATATATATATATATATATATATATATATATATATATATCACTATTACGATAAGAATATAATATCTTTATCATCTTTTCATAACAGTGTTTTTATTTATTTCTTTAAATGTATCTTATATACATCAGTCTATTTAGTCAATACCAAGATTTATTTCAAGTTTTTAAATACAAAGGAAATACATCATTGTTACAAGTCACTTTATAGTAATTTACATGCTGCATCAGCCATATTCAGACTGTCATAGCTATATGCATTTATTAAATCAATTTTGCATGAATCAATTTGGCATCATACTGATAACTTTTAAAAAAAAAATTCTTCATTTTAGAATTCAAACTTCATTGAATTGATTTTATGATTTCAACAATAAATTTGATCCATTGGGAAAAAAAATTATATGTATAAATTAAACAAAATATTTACAGATAAGGTATTATTTCTTACTTTACATTACATAGTAAGTTTAATATTATATAATGCCTAACGAAAAAAACAAAAATATAATATAGATATATACATTCTTACAGAAAAATATATGTTTAAAGTATATTATCTGCTTTAGAGGAGACAAAAATTAAATTTACAAATAGATAATATTTTAATAATAAAAAAGTAATATTATTATTTTAAAATTTTATATGCATTTCATTTATTCAAATGCATTAATTACATTTACTCTTCTGTGAGAATCTTACTTTGTTCCTTTTTGTACATTTGTCTCTATTTATACCTCTAATATAAAAATGAAGTTTGGTTATCAAATAAAATCTCAACAATGTTTCTGTTACTTCGACTTTGTGGCTTTCACATCCTATAAAGCCTAGTGTGGAGGTTGACAATTTGTCACATTAGTCACTTATACTATATCTGTGAAGTACATTTATAAAGATACATTTTGCGAATTTGTACTCTTAAGTTTCTAATGATATTAAATAAATTTTTTGATGATATTAGATAGATAATAGACTTATTTATTGAATTAAATGATTAATCAAATTACGATGATCTAGCAAACTTTAACTAAAAGCCAATCGACAAGTCTAATCGACAACTTCCATTGCTAAATACAGATGGCGCTTTACTCTCTTGATCCTCATTTTTTCCGGATATGTGATGTATTATTGGAACAGGTTTTTCAAAATTCTCTCTGGCGAACGCGACACTAGGTATTCTAGGTAATGTAGGTTTCTTTGAATTTTGTGTAGTGTTAGTTGACATATTTCTAAAATATAAACACAATTGTCCAAAGAACAATTACTCGAATATGGGACACTAAGCCACGCCTATCTCAAAATCGTTTAAGAAATGTTAAAATTGTTCTGACATATTTTTAAGTGTCTTAGCACAGACAATGATTAGTTTTCCATGGCTCATACATTGATGATGCGCAATGTTTTACATCGCCAATAAATGCCTCTATTAAAATATACGGTATGAAATTTCACATTTTCGAGCATAAACCTATGGCATGCCCACTTGTTTACATAAATCACATTATGGATTTCTTCAAATCCAATTATATTTGTCCAATTTGTTTACTATTTGAATTTCTAACCTAAGCTACTATAATAAGAAAAGTGAAATAATTTAGTATTAAATTGCAATGTTACGAAATAATATTATTTTTACTTTTGAAAGACACCCGCCACAACCACAAATTTACTTAAATTCCTTGTCAGGAGTGCAGAGACATTGAAAAAGAATAAAATTTCTCTGTTAGGGACATTTTTAACATCTTAATACGCATAACAAGGACGTGATTTACATATACACTCGAAGAGATACTTTGCCTACAATATTTTTAAAACTTGTTCTTGCTGTCACCAGTAATGGCTATGTTTAACCACATTTTTGCGAGTGTGTAGGGGGGGGGGGGTGCGAGAGGGATGTCATGATTTCCACTTTTTAACAATCGCTCAGGAGGAATCGGACATGTATTTGGATAGCAATGGCTACGATTGATCATATTCTTTTCGAATACCCACATACTAAGAAATTTTATTTAACTAAACCAACTACATGTTTGGTATTTTAACGTCTAAAAAAATAAAATTCTTCTGATAGGATCAGGAGCAGTTTTTCCTATTGACAAGAACATGGTAGATGGTATAACCTAGAGTGGTTTGCAGCAGTGTCGGCAGGAAAAAAATTGGGACGTGGGACGAGGCGAATTAAAATATCTGGTTTCCCATTCCTCCAAATATTATGTCTATGAAAATCAACGGCTTTCTGAGGGTGGTTTCACCTTGCATCCCCCCTTAGCGACGCTACTGTTGACATCAGTTGTATTAATGTTGTTGCTTTTAATTCTCATTCGGTCAGTGTTATCTTGTTTTGCTTATTTCACTGTTTCCATTTCTTTCTGTAAATAATGCAATTTTATTTTTGCTGTTCTATATTTTATGTGAAAATGAATTTAATAATGGCTTGTATGTGAAAATATAATCTTCAATGTTCTAATCTCGATTTTGATTAGGTAATTATTATATGTCTATGTTTATTATGTTCGTCTAGATGTATTGTTTATGTAAGTCTGTGCGTATTGGCCATGTATATCTTTGTGTACTGGCTATGATATTTTCATAAATTTCTAGTATCATTTATGTGCTTTTTCTGGCCATCCGTTGTAACTCTCACGATAGACAGCTTGGGTTATTAAAAATTAGTGGTGAATTGAAATAAGAGACAATTGAAACGCGTGGAAAACAACTTTAGCAAACCTAGTGGACGTGGCTTACGTTTTGCCCACAAATGCAAATTTTCATACCGAATAATATAATAGAGGCACTTTTTCTTAGCACGGAAAATGAGTCATTGATTGCCCTCAATAACATAGAAATATTTAGGGAATCTTAACGATTATTAACATATTCTGAGGTAAGCTTGGCGTAGTCTATCATATTTGGGCAATACATATTACTTGGGGCTCATACATTAGAAATATTTAATCTATAGGCATAAGAAACTTTAAATTGAGAAAAATATAAGCCATTAGAATTTTATTCCGTTATCCTTGGACTTGGTTGAATCACAAGATCATTGACATAAATTATCATTATTTCGTATTATCAACTTTTGATTCTATTAAAAGCTGAATGAAAGCATATTTAAGTGTCTTGACCGCCCTTTTAGCATTTACAAATCGGATTATATAATAATTGATCTTATGTGCTTATAACAGTTTTAAAAAACAAATCGATACTTATTAAGTTTACGAAATATTCATATGTGATAGCGTCATAGCACAATCTCATGCATACTTTTAATAGTTTAACCGATTAAGTTTAGAATACATAGAAAAAAAAAATATTTTTTCATCATTTTTTGTTGCATTTAAGGTATCTTATACCGTAGCCCCCGTTACTATATGCCCTCCCACTTTCGCCGTTTCCTTTGTTTAAACGGCTACATAGCAACGAGCGACGCTACCACTAGAGGTCAGGGATAGCCAGCCACTCTTCCGCGAAAAAGGGTAAATAAAGCAGAGCGCCAGTGTATGTATTCGTACGATTCAAGCGGTCGCTACTTTTCTCATTAAATATTTTAGACATTTCTTGCCTTTTCATTGACGTGTTTTGATTCATTTATTGCTATTTTTTCCCCCTGTTTTCTTTTTACCTAATACTCATTTAACCTGAAGAACGATATGTACACCATACACTTTTTTGCATCTTGCGAGTTTTCCGAACATACACTTTGAATTTCCGATCGTTAAAAAAAAAGATCATAAATTATGTACATGTCCGTAAGCTTATTATTATTGTTTTATTATAATAGTTATTTGTTGCCCACTCATATAATTAAACTACGACAATGAATGGAATATTTTCATTTGCGTTCTTAAAATGGGAGTTGGAGATGGTACTTACAGGAAGGTAATAAAATTACCTTAGACTGTTGACTTCAAGGGCCTAGGTAAGGGGGGATTATAGGAAGTATTCCGTTGTTCACCCCCAATCAATATACCGATTTTAAATGTAAAATTTAGCTTCCGATAAATACCATCAAAGGAAGGAAATGGCTTTCACTCTTTTTTAAAAAAATCAGGTTTTTAAAAAGGACTTTACGGGAAAAAATTAAGAACTGCTTCCGCGTACATTATATATATATAAATATATATAACAAATTTTTTACGACCTAAAGTACTTGGTGGAGTATATAAATTCGTTCTGACCCCGCCTCCCCCCCCCCCTCTAATGCAAAGTCTATGGGTAAAACTCAGATATTTGGTTACTCGCCACTGGCTATAATGGTGCCTTTTTTACCATTATCAGTGGCCACTTCATTTAAATTAGTATCTCTTTAGTTCGGTATTTATAAATTATATTTTTAATCGTCATTCTTCGCTATTTAGTCACCTTGTGGCCGGTGGGGATAAAAAAATTTAATCTTTATTTGATTCCTTTATCTAAGTTTTGACACATATGTATTTCACCTGTTAATCCTTAAATTTTATTTAACACAAAATCAACTGCTGAAGAAATTGTTCAAAATTGTCCCCTCTTTCAGCTTGGCATCCGGAGCACATACCCCGGCTGCCCCCCCCCCCCCCCTGTTACAGCCCTTTAAATACAAATACATGCACTTTTTCTTCAAACTTTAACTATGCTAATCTTCTGTTAAATGATCATAAAAATAATTAATTCTATTACTCTTTTGAAGTTTTAATGTAGAGGTGTTTCAGCTGTATTGCATAAATTTGTTAGTAAAATCAATCAGCCATGGTTAAAAAACCCTACGAAAAATACTTTCATAATAGGAAAATACTTAATATTTTTATTGCACTTCACGAGAAACACTGCCAGAGAGTAAAATATATATACAACTGGTAACATTTCCCCCATTATATTGTGTGAGCAGCCTATCTGCTGGAGAGCTGGGGGGGGGGGGAGGCAGAATTAAAAGTTTTTTAAAGTAAGTTTTAAATCATAATTTCAGTTTTTCAGTTCATGATTAACTGCCTTTGGGAATGTTGCATAATATGCATATAAAACTGCCTTTATCAGTTTCATATGAAAAATCTCCTTCTCCTCATCTTACCGTTATATTTCCTATACTATAATAAAAATTTTAAAAGTGGCCAAGATATTAACTAAAAATGCATGCTCTCCATCTCTTTATTTCCTAACTATTATCCAACTCTTTCCTCGTTACTGTGCTATTAACTGTGGCCTGCTTGGGTTGCCCCCTAACGAGGAAACTAAGCAGCAAGTGTTGCCTGGTAACCGCAGAATACGGAGGGCATATAGTGACGGGGGATACGCTTATACACACACACACACACACACACACACACACACATATAAATATATATATATATATATATGTGTGTGTGTGTGTGTACAGATCATAAGAATTTAACTGTATACATTAATACTCTGTAAAACAAAATTTTGAAAAGAATAAAGCCGGTAATGGAGATGTATAATTTACAATACATGCATCACTTGAAAAATAACTACCTTTTATTTGCAGTTAACTACCACAATTTAGAGGTCATTTTCTAGCAGGGATTATTACTAATTTTCGGGAACAAAAGGAGTGTTACAGATAATTGGGCGATGGGAAGAAAAATGGTCTAAGCGGATGCGTTTGGAGCTGAACATTTAGTAATGTCTGGCAAGCCCAAAAATTTTAAAATAAACTTTAAACATAGTATCTTCCAGAAATGAATTTATGAAATATATTTTAAAAAATTGAAATTCGCTTAATCACAATTTCCGCAACAATCGCCAATGTAACCACCCACTAAGTCACTCAAAACTGTAGCGGCTTAGACTATATTAAAATCAGTAATGTTAATGACATCTCAACAAAGAATAAATAAATCCGTCCTCCAAGCTTAACCCGTGTAGAATCAGAAAACCGCCAGAAACGACTATTTAACTGCAGAGAGGTTGTTGCGATAATGCAGACTTAAACTCCGCCAGTGGAATATCATGGAATCGTCAGATTGAGCTATTTATAATAAAGTCATTCAATATAACGGGATAATAGGTTAATTAACAAATTCCTGCTTTTTTTTTACCCTAAAATCGAATTTTTTAAAATTCAAATCAATTTTTTTAATTTTGAAAATGAAGTAAAGAGTTTTTTCTCATTATAGAGCCATATAATAGCTTTATTTTAAAATATTCATGCAATGGACAACTTGCTACAAACTATATTTATATAGTCATTTGAGGCCACAGGCGTAACCAAGAACTTGAAAATAATGAAGGTCGACGAACAAATTCGGGCAATAGGTCAGTAAAAAATAATGTACTTGTTTAGCGAATGGAGGAAATATATAATTTGCAGTAAAGTGAATTAATTTGAAAAATAAGAATTTGTTTTCTTGTGAAGAAAGCAGTGTCGGCTCGTGAGCGATATATAGATGGGGCCGTTTATCTATTTATTTGTGTATAAATATCACTCTGTTTCTTGTATTTGTGCTAATTTCGTGTTCCTAATTAAGTTTGTCATTTGTCTGGCACTGACAAATTGGATCCGGCTTTACTAACATAAACGCTTTATGCCGAATTATTGTTTTACTTGTGCAGAAATATGCTGAGCCCATTGCAGCCATGGATATTATATATATACATAAAAAAATCAATTTGTATCAAATTTGTAAGCATTAGATATCCTTAGTTGTATGTATGTGCAGTGTGTTTTCTATGATTAGCGCAAAAGATTTTATACCCGAAATACACACCGATCGATCTCATATACACTTTATGGTCAACAGTCTTGAACCTGACCGTCCCTGCAACCCAAACAGTGAAATAATTAGAGATGGAAAACCAACTAAATCTACGACTATTTATATATTGAAACGAAAGAAATATTTTTAATTCAGGTTGAAGAATGAATTTGGAATTTACAGAAAATTCTCATGCTTTATGCTTATCTCTATTCGTCTTTAAAAAGATACTAACGAGTTTTACCTGCTATTAGTCACTATATATAGCAAAATATTTTTATAGCTATAAGTAGTTTAGCAAGTTCTGTCATAGTCTATCTTTGTGTCAGTCCATCTGTCTGTATGTTCGTCCGTTCGCACGATAACTGCCGTAAAAATGTCTTTATCAAAATGAAATTTTATCATGTTTTTGAGATTCTCTGTGGCGTGTCCTGCAAAGAAAGTGAACAATATCACTCAATTAGTTTCGGATTTAATCCGGGTTTAAAAAATGAAATACATTGAAATCTACGGGATTTAATTTCTCAAAGAAAGTTAAAATTCACAAATTGCTTCGAAAAATTTAGCAAATATTCAAATTATCATATAAAATATGTAAAATAAATTTCAGTCAAATATGTTGGGTAGTTTTTGAATAAAAATTAAAGTAATAATTACGCCCATGATATACGAAAAGATCATGTGACTCATTGAAAAAAAATATGACTTTCATTTTCCGTTGTTATCATAGATGTTTAAAAATCGTTTAAATTTATATTTAGTGTTGCGTCCATTATTAAACCGTGTTTTTTTTTTTCATATTATATGTGCATCTAAATTCTGTGCTGAAGCAATTACAATATTTTTATATTTAAATTAACACTAAACTTTGATTATTACTTGCAACTAAGCCTAATGTTCACTCTATATAGAAAGCAAAGTCTTACCAAATCAAGCGATTGTAAGGTGAGTTATATAAGAATTGCTGAAATTTTTTCACGCAGAATTGTTTAGCTATGTATATCAGAGATAAATATAAAAGAATAAGAGAAGAATATAAGAGATATGAATATTGATTTTACATAAAGAGGCAGACTATTTATATTTCGACAACGTCATTTTACTAAAGTTTACTTTGTGTAACTAGCATTGTGTTTTTCGATGAAGTTTTGAAGTATAATAAATTTCTGCAGTGCTGTGATAATTTAAAAAATATCAGCGCTGAATGTATCACATTTTCGAGATGTTTACATAAAATTTTATTTCAGTTGGAAAGTGTTTATAATCAATGCCTTATGCATGATTTATCTTTCTTGTTTACCTTATTCAAGAATTAAAATAACTTTTAACCGGTATCGTCTGCCTATCTTCAATAGTTTTAAAAACAAATCATGGAAAAAATTGTTTTAAAACCCCACTAAAAGATTTCTATGTACCAATTATAGTTATAAACGGCCCCTGGATTCATGAATTTGGGTGATTAAAAGAGCGCCAAAAAGTCATGAGAAAGTTAAGGAATTTTAACAATTTATTTCGTCTAAAATTTGAACTTTTAAGAAACAAATTTTTATGTAGTTTGACTAAATGCAGTATTGACAACACATCTGTAATTTGACTTACTTTTATAGAAGTTCTCTCTCTTCCTTTTATAACTCCGATTCTTATCTCCTTTTTGGACTCGTCTGCTTCTTTTTGGCATGGTTTTAAATGAAACTTTTTCAAAATTCTAATGTGGCGTTCTGAGGTGGATTTAAGTGACATTGTTCACAGCTGCTCCGTATTCACGTTTTCAGCCTTGACTTGGTATTTCGTCATTTTGACTTCCGGGTCTGTTAATCCTCGTGCACAGATGAAGGGGATATAATGTTTCCTTAAAATAGCTGTACGATGCATCATTATTTTATTTGCGCTTAAATATGTTTTCCCTACTCAAGGCGATAATATTAATGATAATTATTAATGTTACTGCTAATGTACTATATATTATAACCAGGGCAGGGATTTTGTGGCGATTCTGGTCTTACGTCGCCTTACTAGCCGTTTCCCTCAGCATTTGCCACGGTTACTGCTGCCTATCAAGGAAATTTTTCAGAATTCAGTATATTTAATAGACAACTATGAAATAGATACGCCACCTGTCTACTGTCTAAGACTTCTACAAATATAATGTTATAATTTGTATCACATGCACAGAAACCAAAATATTGCTGTCAAAATGAAAGGTGCAATTTAAAAACTTATTCTAATGCAGTAAGTAGTAATTTGCATAATTCAAAAAGACAATCCTTCAAAAGCTTCCATTTCTTACTGTTATCTAGCGATCAATCTAACGTCCTACTGCTTACAAGCTTTATAGGATTGGAAACTGAAAACTGATATCATCTTTTCCAATCAATTTCGGTACTCCTTTATATATCTTCACGATCTCTATTAACAATGCTACTCTCAGACCTAGAAATTTCTAATAACTTTTAAAATGGAATGTTTCACTAGTAAAAAATGCAATACATCACTAATAGAATGTCATGTATCACTAAAATGTAATGTCGTGAATCACTAAAATGAAATGTCATGAATCACTAAAATGAAATGTCATGAATCACTAAAATGAAATGTATCACTAAAAATTTGAAAGATTACCATACAAAATGTAAAATTTCGTAACGTAATTGCAACCTGTACTATTAAATATCCTTCGTGATCTGCCTATGGCACCTTAAGAGAAACTAAAATAATAAGTCATAAATTAAAAGCTCATTCTATTGCAGTAAGAAGTAATTCGCATAGTACAAAAAAGACAATCCTTTAACATCACATCCGCCCTGTTAAAGAACAAAAATTTACACTCTTTTACATCTTTTCTTACATCTAGCAAACAATCTGAAGTCCTGATGCTTACAAGCTTAAAATTATCAGAAACTGAAAACTGATATAATTTTGTCCAATTCCTTTCTGTATTCCTTTATTTATCTTTACGATCTCTATTAACAGTAATACTCTCAGATCCACTATTTTCTAATAACTCTCAAAATGGAATGTTCATCTATCACTAATAATTTGATAGATTGTTATAAAAAGAGCAAAATTTCAATGTATAAAGATTTCTAAATATATTTTTTCAATGTATAAAGATTTCTAAATGTATAAAAGTTTAATGTATAAGATAAAAAAAGTCTTACGACTAGGGACTCCATATACGATCCACATTGGCCCGACCTATAAAGATTTTAATGTTAAAGATATTGTAATCTGTACTATTAAATCTAGTCCCTGAGCTGCATTTATAGATGGCACCTTACACGAAACAAAAATTATTATTCATAAACCTATAACTCCTGAAGCATTATAATGATTACAAGTCAGAAACTAAAATTGTCAATGGAAGATATAGAATACAATAAAAAGAAATTCGATTTTTCGGTTATAGAGCAATCCATTAAAATTGCTAATCATTTGAAAGTTCATAATTAATTATAGATAATACATTTTCCTGGAGTCCACAAATTTACTGAAAATTGTCTTGGTTTCTATTTTAATTTCGGTAGTATTTCTGGAAAAAATTGGGGTAATATTAAACATTTATTAAAAATTTGGTATCAAACTGTAATAGAAAAAATATATTGTTTATGGTTCTGGAGTTTGGGGGGAGGGGGATTTAAATTGTTAGCGATTCATGCCACCGATTTAACTAGTAACTGTTTGTTAGACCTAATAAAACTATAGTAACTACTTTATCTAGTAAAAGAATATACGCCATCAAAGAAAACAAGAAAGATCAATCATGCTTAAAGCATTGATTATGAAACACTTTCCAACTTCAATGCAATTTTATTTAAAAAAGTCGAAAATGCAATACATTCCTCGGTAATATTTTAAAACTTATCACAATACTACATTGATTTATTATATTTGAAAACTTAAACCTTCATTGAAAAAAATGAACTTCATTCAAATGACGGCATTCAAATATAAATTGCCTGGTTTAAATATCTCTAAAATGCAATACATTCCACGGTAATATTTTTAAAACTATCATAATACTACGATAATTTATTATATTTGAAAACTTCATCGAAAACAACTGAAATAAATTCAAACGACGTCATAGAAAAAATAACACGCCTGGATCTCTCTATAAAAGCAGGATTTCATTCATCACAATACTATAATAATTTATTTTATTTAAAAATTAAGACCATGGAGCTACAATTCATAAACTCTATGCTTAAAACTTCATCGAAAAAAATCGTCCTTCTGTTTGTAAAATCAATTAATATTTCATTCATATCAGCCATGCAGACTCCATGGACTGAATTATTTTGTGTTAAAGAAATACAGTAATTCTAATATGTTGCTTTGGGTTCCTATGGAAATGAACCTTGTGAATATAGTATTCTGTGATGTGTTAAATATAAATGTCTCTGATATATTTAATAAATAAATTTATACATGTGCAATGCTAATTTCCCAAAAAACTACACTTTGTCTGTAAATATTAATGCCTATTTCGAAATCAGTATATGAAATTACATGATATCCGTCATTTTCTTTCTATATAAAATCAACTTAGCTAATTAATGTTTTACTGTATTCAACTTCCAGAAGAATTATTATAGTACTTCTTTGAGAAAATAACTCTGGGTATACTTACTTATCATTGTTGTTCGCTTTAAACAGCGAATTTTCTAGCCCGCAATTCTATCATAAAGTAATTGCAGATTTATAAAATTAGCTTTCTATCCACATAGGTCTATTCGTTTCAGAAAATGTCACAAAAGTAGTGTAGGAATATTTTGAATCCATCACATTTTATGTTCGGATTGCTTCAAATGTGAATGACTATATATATATTTAATAAATATATTTATATCTATGTTCAGCCCCAATTTCACAAAGACTCTACTTACTTTACAAACATTGATGCCAATTTTAAAATCAGTATATGAAATTACATGATACCCACCTTTTCCTTTCCACATAATATCATCTTTGGTAATTCCAGCTTTATGTTATTTAACTATCAGAAGAATTATTGTAGTACTTCTTTTAGAATATAACTCTTGATAGCACTTATCATTTTATTCTATTCAAATGATGTCATGGGTTCAAATAATGGTACAGCCTTGGTAAATCGTTTATCGTAGAGAAAATTGAAAGATACCATTCGATTACGAATAACATCCTCTACAAATTAATGTGCGTAAAATTTGCATAAGGGGCCGTCTTTATATCTAAACGTGCACAAACTTTGAAATTTTCAAAGACAACACCCGATATTGACGTCCCCACTAGTTCTAAACCCCCAAATTAGTCCACATTCAAATTTTCACGACGTTTCTATCTTTATATCCGAAGATATTCAATATTCCGGAATGTGAAATTTCCGGGGATCAGCTAGCTCCATATTGAAAACCATTATTGAAAAAGATTATACAAAATGTAAAAATCCAGAAAATATTCAAAACCGACATTTTGGGACTTTTATATCTATTCAAAGAAGAATAGATAGATTTTCTTCTGACTAATTGTTTTGTCAAAAGAAAGGGGTAACCTGCCAACTTCAAATTTATGCCCCACATGCACAGACTGGAAATGTACTCCAATTTCCATTAAATAATTTGCAGTTGTTTTATATACTGTTATATGGATTGGACATGTTTTACCAATTTTTTGACTAACTGCACACTTTAATCACCGTTTACCACTGCTGTCAGTCTTATAAGTGCCACTTCTACTACACCGGTAATGCATCGAACTTCTTCCATTAGCTAATTTTAATGCTGATCGATAAATTGTAAAATTACTTTGAGTTTCTTCTTCTGTATTTAATTTCCATTTTTCAAAATCTTCTGCACTATAAAACAATATTTTAGTGAGTGACAGATTAACATCCCCATGTTCAACTTGCATGTGTTCAATAAGAGCTGCCATTGATAAGCACTCACAATCACATAAACAGCAAATGTTCGTTGCTTGAAAATCTATTTCTTCCCCAGGATCAAATTTCTTTATATGAGCATACATGTTCTTTCGTCGAGTAAGCATTCGCTCACAATAACTGGAAACGATATTATTAACGTCTTTCTTATCGTTTTCTGGCATTATAATTTCAATAATTATCATGAAAAGGAAACTGTAACAATTTAAAGATGTGATGTGAAAGATCAGAAGTAACGTGCACTATATTGGTATAGGCAATAGGCATAAACAACAAAGCTCCGTTCAAATGTCAATTTATGGCGGTCCAAAACCATAAAATATCGCCAAAGCGTTAAGTATTGGGGTTGCTAGAAAATATATGAATCCGAAAGTTCCTTCCATCGCCAGCCTGCGCAAGGAGCAGACACTAGTATATTTCTTCACGGTGAAAATTATGTTTGTAATGTCTTTCAACAAAGTGCTGTTCAAAATGTAGTTCACACACAACATAAAATTCATCCATAGCTTTATCCTGTCTTGGTATTAATTTATTCCATTGTATAGGCCTTTTAGGATCATTCGGAGCAGCAATAAGAGATGATTTAGCTTTGCTTGATTTGACTGTTAAGCCTTTTAAGATCGTTCGGGGCAGCAAAGAGAGATGATTTAGCTTTGCTTGATTTGTAGGCAGTAGTAAATCCTGACACGAAACATTTTTGTTGCGGTTTACGACTTTTAGATTGCACATTAACATCATCATCATTTTCCATGATGACTAATGAAAACTACTGTTTGTTGAAAAATGAAACACGTTATGAAACAAATGATAAATATAACATATGAACTACAATAACAAGGCAATAAACTAATAGAGTATAATATATTGGATATAAGATTTTAACAATAACAGACAAAAACAATTGAGAAATTAAACAAATAACGGTACTAAAACGATTAATAAGAAATCAAATCACGATCTTGGAAAATTTAACTAATATACCCGTCTAATCGATAACTTCAACTAACGATAACAGATGGCGCTCCATTCTCTTGTACCGCATTGTCCCCGATGAATCCTGAATTATTGGAACAGTTTTTTAACACCTTTCTCCTACGAACGCGACACTAGGTATTCTAGGCATTGTACTAGTGGTTTGAGTAACGTGCAAAAGGATTATTTAAGTGATTAGATCATTTCAAGAAATGGATTGCAGAAAGAAAACTGGTTACGTTACATGGTATGTAATTTATTTTTATTAAAATTGAAGTAATATTAGTTATCATGATCCTGTATACGTGTTCACTATAAGTATACACGTGTTCATCCTACGAAATTAGTGCTGAGTTATTGCTGCCGATTAGACTAAATTCTAAGAGGTAGTGGTATAATTAGTTAAAAAATATTTCCGTATTTTTATAAAATGTATAATAATAGATGTTTGGATAGTTTATCTTAGAGCTAATTAAGTTGAATGTGATATTGTATGTGTATTTATTTATGTAAAATTTTTTATTTATGTAAATTTTTAAGTGCCATATAGTGGAAAATTAACCCCACACCCGGCTAATTAATGATGGAGTTCCAAATAATTGATGGTGCATTTATGTAAATTTGATATTTAATATAAGAATATTTTTATATTTAAAAAAGTCTATTATCAGTATCCCAGAACAAATTAAGGATCAAGAAATTTAACAATCAACACGCTAGTATACCTTTTAGACTGAAAATAGTATATAATATTTAAATCTTTTGAGTATGTTAGCTTGTAATTTTTTGTACATTATGTTTCACAGTGAGACAATGCAATGCGTCTATTTTTTAATCCATTTTATGATTATTTGAATTAAATATATAACTATGTTTATTTAAATTTACTTAAACTAATGAATATATGTATGTTGCAGATTAATGTTAAATTAATATTAAATAATTAAATCCTGATCATTTCTATAGTTTCAAAAATTATAAAAGTACAGTCCTGTACATTTTTTCTCGCCAGCATTTAAAAAAAATCGCAAATCGAACGATAACACACCAATCTAACAGACGTGCTTTGCCCATCTTACGTGCACTAGTGTTTGCGCCACCCCATGTTAAAAATGTTTGTATAGGGTCCAAACGACTACGGAAGTCAGATATCCTGTGGCAAAAGGGATCTATCGTCAATAATACTCTAAGTTGCTACAATTTAGAACAGCTTAGTTGCTTGATCCTGAGACTGTAAGTATAAGGAAAAACAAAATTTTACTCTTAGAAAAATATTCTACAAATTTATTTCTGGTACATAATTATACCATTTTAAAAATTTATATGAAATTTCTTTGAGTAATCCCCGTTAATAAATATCTGGCAACAAACAGTTCTGTACATGTTTTCCTCGCCCGCTTTTAAAAAAGAATCGCCAAACGAGCGATAACGATCACACAAAAAAACTCGGATGATTAATTGAACTTACACAGAATTTGAAATTTTAATTCAATTTCTTTATCGTTTGGCGAAGGAACGCACTTTAAAAGGCGTTGTGTGATGTAAAACAAAAATATCTAGGGAACGGTTTTTCTTTAAATTATGGGCTTGATCTCATACATTTGGTTGTCAAATACTACGTATTATACAAATATTTTTTTGATAGCGCCCGCTTTTTAAGACCTGTTTAAATGACGTCAGCATATAAATGAAAGTATCAAAATCCTGTTATAAGAACTTAAAACTAACAATTATTCAAATTCATCTCTGAAATGTTCCATTCATAGAATCTTTCACTATTCAATAGAAACGATGCAATTACAATATCAAGTCAGTAAATCGCAAATTAAGGTCGCGTAAATAATGTGCACGCATTTGCTTTGCAAATTTAGGATAGTATACATAAACGAACCCCCCCCCCCCTCATAAATAAAAAAGGAAGAGAAAACACTTTAAATTTTCCATGCGATCAAATTACATTATAATTTATTCAGAATACATTTTGTGTGACGAGTAACAAGATTATTGAACTGTCACCTATATGTAATACAGTAATAGATCACATAAACAAAAATCTCAAAATGTGAGATTTGAAATTATATCTGTTGTAGAAAAAAATATTACAAAACAGTTTCTTAAATAGACAATTACTAAACAAATCAGCGATTATTACAAAAATTGTGTTTATGGGAACCAACGGAAGCTACTTTGCGAAATTTGGAGACGAATTAACGCTTGAAAAAAAATTTGGATTGATAAAAAGTATTTATGGGGCATAATGTGAGATTTTGAGTCATAAAATTCATTTTAAATTCCACTCATAAGAATGGAATCTGAACGAAATAATGTAAATTGTAAACTATAAAGTAACAATCAAAACTTTCTATTATTATCAATAAATGAAATATTTCAATAAATTATTGGTATATATTAATAGTTTTCATATCAGATATTGATTAGAACTGCTCGGAATGAAGAATAAAATCCAGATATTCGAATTCAAGGTATAACAAGCCACGCTTCTTTTATACTATTATTAAAAATTGCCGTCTGCATATTTATGAAATTATTATAAACCTGTTATAGAAGTTAAAACTAACAATTATTCAAATTTCATCTCTGAAATTTTCAGTTAATGAAATCTTTCACTAATCAACAAAAACGATGCAATTACAATATCAAGTAGGTAAATAGTAAATTAGGGTGTCGTGCAAATTATGCACACGCATCTGCTTCGCAAATTTGAGATGAAATACAATAACGTATCCCCCCCCCCCCTACCCCGAATGAAGAAATATTTTAACCTAAATCACAATCTTATATTTTTATCCAGTATACCTTTTGTTTGACGAGTTACAAGATTAATCAACTGTCAGGTATATTTATTATAATAATAGATCTCATAAACAAATATCATAAATTATGAGATTTTAAATTATATCTCTTGTATCTAAGTTAAAAAAATAATACAAAACGAATTTTTAAATAGACATTTACTAATCAAATCTGCAATTCATATTCATACAATGGAAAAATTGTTTTTATGGAAACGACCGTATTTTGCGGCATCTGGCGACGAGTTAGCGTTTGAAAATTAAAGGGATTAATAGAAAGTATTACTGGGGCACAAAAACGTGATATTTGGGGTCAGAAAATTTATTTTATATTGCACTCATAAAAATGGAATCCGGACGAGATTTTAGAATTTGAAGAGAACATTCAACTTTATAAACATTTCTATTATTTTCAATAAAATAAATATTTCAAAAAATCACTGGTCTACATGTTCATCATTCAGTTTATCTACATTATCACATTTATATAAAATTATCTCAAACAATTCGCTGGATTTAAAAATCTCCATGTTCTGGGTAAAAAAATAGAAGTCATCAAAGTAAACATACCTAGCAATCTGGAGACTTGGGTCATATCCTGTACGAGTAGTCCGGTCTTGAGTAACTTCATGATGTGTAACGTCGGCACGTAGGCGATGTACCCACAGATGTTGACTGCCTCCTTGACATCCTTCCACGTGTCAAACAGTCCGTCCTTGGGTACCACTCTTCACACGAGCAGTGCCTGCCTGCTCTGGTGTACGGACGTGCTTCAGTGATACTCCAGCTCATACCACGTCGAGACTCTTTTGCTTTTGCTTGGACGTGTTATACTAAGTTACAGTAGAACACGTCGGGCTAAGCAGGTATTATGGATCACGAAGCATTTGATGCACGCTGTGCAGAGAGAAGACATATTAGGTTTATGCAGGAAGCAGAGCGACGGCGTGTCTTAGAGGAAGCGGAAAAATTACACAATATCGTAATGGAGGAGGAAAGGACAAGAAACCTGGAGATTCAAGCACACCGAGCCGTTGCTGCAAAAGAAGGAGCCAAGGCGAAAGAAAAGAACCTATTCGAAAGACACAGGAATGAAAAGGAAAAATAGAGACTCAGTTGGGCAAAGACTATGGAGATCAATGATGAGGAGAAGAAAAAAGAAGGGATAGGGACAGTGCAAAGAACCCAGCGAAATATGCTGAGAGGAATATACAACCACGTGCCCCCATTCACATCAAGGAGAGGAGAGATAGATATGCGGCGAGCATGGGATACACTCCTGAACATTCCAAAAGAGAAGCTTAAGAGATCTACAGCCACTGTGATGCTTACGACTGAGCGCTAAGGAACCTACAAGTTGAGATAGCCATCGAAGAGGCAGAAGACGTGGACACGGCTGCATCCACCAAAGAATGCCTGGTAAATATTCAATCTCATGCTATTCTGTTAGCGGACACCTCTACCCCTGAGACCCTCGTGGCGAGGAAAACATACCAAGCTACGCAGTACATCGTTGCAGGACTTAGGAATGCAAAGGATGAGGCTAGGTTGTACGAGTAGTACAAAATTAGGGTAGCCAAAGCTTTTGGCCTAAATTTTCAAGTGCCGCTCAATAAGCGTAGGAAACCTAACGAGGGGACTAGCCCCACTGAGTGTCCCGAGGCCATGTCTCTTCTTAAAAACTGGTTCAGGCCTCTGGAAAACCAGGAAGCCAGTATGGATAGTGACCCTCAACCAAAAACAGTTAAAGCCTCCTCCTTTTATGTGGACTCTACAAGCAATTGGGGAGCTCTCATAATAGGACTAAATCCATTGTTAGATTCCCCGGTACAAGGACTGCTATTGGGAAGATTCGGATTACTCCTGGGTCCGTTGAGGACTACAGGAGGGTTCAGAGTCACTTATCCCACTTAAAAGTCCCCTTCAGTGCCATCAACCTTAACTCGGGCAGACCGAAAAAAGTGGATGTAAAAGGAATGCCCGCGAACACTGACATTGGAGACCTGAAGGATGCAGTTGTATCCCAGGACTTCCAACTTGCCAGGACTTCCAACTCGCAATTTAAAAGCAGGAGAAAAATGAATTTTGGTATGAGAAAGTTGAGTTGTACCACACTTCAGTTAATTTTTAATAGACTTCAGATGTTATGAAAATTTTTTGAGCGATCAAATTTTCTTCTCTACAAGGGCTATATAGCAAGAGCTATATAAAGGTTGTTTTCTGTATTTTTATGCCAATACGTCACATAGTTGTGAAAGTGTTTTAATATAATTCTTCTTGCGATTCAAAACAATTTTTCAACTCCAAATATATGTATGTCTCTAACGGCTTAAAGTTCCTAATCCACAATATATAGAATCTGAACAGTTTTATTTTATTTCCTGAATAATCTTTCATGTTGTTTTTTGTTACTATGGTGATACAAACGGGTGATACGAGGGAAAATAGCTTTCTTTGATTTTTATTTTCTTTGTATATGTAATAGAAATGCCAACTGTAGCATGAAATTGTTATCAGAGACATATTAATGTTTATTCGAACATTGGAATTCCTTGTCATTGTAACACAACTTGATATAAATAATTCTTGTAGCAACATGATATAAATGATATTTAATAATAATTATGAATTTAATATACATGATATGATAAAAAAAATCAAATAAATGTAATTATTTTTTATAATATTGTCACAAAAGTTAAAAGTGAACTTCATTAAGAGCGAAGTTCGTTTTCTATTCTTCAAAAACTTAATTTCAGAATAATAACCACGCCAACTGAAATATCTTGAGCTTTAGATTTTCAGGAAAAATTTACGATTTTGATTATTCAGCCTTGACTTGAAAATGAAAAGTGAATTTAGTAGGGGAGAATTGGGTGGTTAATTGTTTACCAAAATGAAAAGAAAGAAAAAATATGTGGTTTACGGAATAGCTTGTCGAATATTTACCATCCCCACTAAATTTCTGCAAGCCAATTTTCAGAAAAAAAATTAGTTCTTATATTTAAAAGTTCTTGTTGAAAATAACAACGGGTTACCGTTTAGCGTGAATTTCCTCACGGTATCTTTTGCATATATAACGCATTTTTAAAAGAGTATGGCTTTTGTAGGAGCATTCAAGCATCGTCTATGGATAAGTACGGCCATCTCCGTTCAGCTGTAGGGATATTTGTCTTCAATCACCTGGCCCCGAAATTATGATGAAGAATGAATGATTATGAGAAATGAAGATGAAAAATTATGATGATTATGAAAGGAGAGGAAAATTTGATAATGAAAAGAGATTAATTTGTATTATCTGATAAAGATGGAAATTAAATTATATATTTTCCCTTTTATGTATCTTGAAAATAAAAGGAGGGATTTCATTGAGGATGAGCATAATCATAAATGATTTAAATTTGCATTTTCAGAAAGTATTCTTTTTGAAATTGAAAAAAAGCCTCAGTAAGAATTCAAACCCCCTCTACCATAATCTAATATTCTGTGCTCTCTAATATCACCCAATGAGCACTCGTTTTGTAAAGACAATTAAAACTTGCAATCAAGTACAAGCATCTTCGTAGCTCTCCTTACTCGGGAATAACTGTACTAAAATGCATTTTAAGTTTTTACAAACCGTTATTAGTCAGAACGGTTTTTTGACAAATTTCAGGAAATATGCATATATAGATAATTGAACAAAATTTTATTACTTGTAAAATATTCTTTAGAACTTTTTGTGAATGATAATCAAAACATTTTAAAAGTTATAAGAAAACCTTTGGTCTCAACCCTTTTTGTTTGGCTGAACCCATGACATATTTCGTAAAATCTCGAACCATCCTTTCTTACTGATGCATATAAGATTTAATTATGTAAACCATGTTAGGTACAAGGGTAAATTACATAATATACTTTTAAAGTAGTAGAGATCATAAATGAAAATTAACTCATATTTTTAAATAAGGGCAGGAGTATTTACTGTAGGTTATTAATTACTGTTAATTAAAAATAATAAACACTTTCACTTTACATCTTTACTTTGCATCAACGACATACAAAATTTCATGTTACTATGGTGAATGAAACTTGAATAGTTAGGGCCTCAAATATTTGAATCACAATGACAGACACCAGATAAAGTTAAATGAAAAGTTGTAGAAATAACATATTTGTGAATCAGAACTCTATATTAATTTATCTTAATGTAATTTTTTTTTTAATTTTCGAATTATAAATATAAATAATTGCATTCATTTAGGAGTTTTCCCATTATCAGCAGACACCCAAAAAAAGTATCTTGAATTGTATTTATATCAACCAGCTATATATGAATAATCTCTGAAAAAGGTTTAATAAAAGATCAATACGAAATTGTATAGTAAAAATTGTAGTTTAAGAATCCTCGAGAACATTAACAAATCTATCGCAGCACTGTTCTATTTTGATGGAGTCCCAATATCAATATTATGTAGGCGTGCGGAAATTTGGAGACCTTCAATTTTTCCTTCATTAAAATTTTTCCTTTTCCAAATGCCTTCTACAAGGAAACAAATATTGTGTATATATTTTATAATGGTTTTTTGATTATATAACCGCTTTTGATAAAATCATGAAAAAAATCAAGTTACATTTTATTGCTTTTTGAAATATTCCCATTTTCATCTGAAGTGATTAAGAACAATATATTTTAATTCTTTTGGCATTTTTTAATTATTGTTAAGCTTTTCTATTTCATTTTTTATCTGACAAAGCTATCAGTAGTTGATGGGAATGCCTTGTAGTACCCATGTATTGTCAACTGAATTCCTCACTACTATAAAAATTCCCATCTGCAAAATATTTCTTCTCAAGTAAAACTTTCGATGCTTAAATTTTAACTCTCACAAAAATTCGCGAGCTTTTGCAAAATTATCGTAAAACACCAGGGCCGGAGCATCAGAGCAGGAGGTGCTCGTCTCGTGGCATAATTGACTTATTTAGTTTTACCTTTCCCTGCGCATATAACGACATAGGAAATAAGAAAGCACGCATTTTGTTCTCGGACTCTCAAGAGGGACCGAATTTGGTAACTGCGACTGTCATCTTACTCCAACGATATCACTAAATTTCCTTGGACGTCACTGGGTAATATGTGTACAGCATAAATTAAAATCTTTGCTCAAGTTAGTGACGCTTGGATATTGCCACTTCAAACTTAACAAACAAATTTTAACTCTAATAATAAGGCGTGTGTTTTGGCAAATCATCTCAAAGTTTAATCTGGACCGTGATATCACGAATGACGAATCTTAATTCCCATTACGTCAAGCTGACAAATTTTTCATTGGTTGCCAGGCTGCGTGCTCAACCTTATATTAAAGACTTTGATATCCAGAGTTCACGAAATTGGAAATCACTACCGTAGGGAAATAACTTTGCTTGGACCCTATGTTAGGGCAGCTTTCCTGATGCTCTTAATCACTATGCTGATTTAAGAGCAAATCAGGATGTCGTTGTATAGCGGAGAACTAGCCGCGAAGCGCCCTTAATCTCCAGTATCATTTTATGAGATCATCATTTTTGTCATTATTTCAGTGACCACTGTAGGTGTTTCAAAATATTTATTTTACAATTTTATTTAGTCTAAGTTTCCTAATATTTATACACATCTGGATTTGGCTGTTTAAAAAGTTAGTAAAGATTTGAGATAACGTAAGCAAATTTAGCAGTTTAAGGTGTGGTTATAGGTTATTAGGCTATTCCAAGTGCTGGTTATATATATTAATTTAGATATCAAAAGAAAAGAAGTGTGCAGGGGTTCTCAGATATACCAAGTTGAAAATTACGCGGGGTTTTTTCAGTGGCGGTTTTTGACTTCAGGAATGGGGGAACAGATTCAGTGGTGATTCATGACTTCAGGAATGGGTGAAGCAGATTTAGTGGTGGTTCGTGATTTCATGAATGGGTGAAGCAGATTCAGCGGCTGGATTCCCCTCGTCATCGATAACGGCCATCATTAAAACACATCACACTACTGGCACAAGTGTTGTCAAATATTATCTAAAAATACCCAAACGAGGAAAATTCGCAAATAATAATAATATTAGTAACATATTCAGCAGATAACTTCCAATAAAACAGCGCTTATCCATCTGCTTCACCTCACGATCCGTCACTGGGTCTCTTACGAAATTTTCCTTTCTATGATAATATTCATGTAAATTAAAAACGCGTCCATTGGGAACAGTTGGACGTTAACCAGAAAAGTTTAATCCGTCTTTTTTAATTCGCATGATTTTACGACTTTTAATTTGCATTTCTCATGCTTTTAATTTTAATATTTCATTATAATCGACTTCCTCAAATATCTAAGGGCTTTTCTAATCGTCTGAAGAAACCTACTACTTCTTCTAGATACATAGTATAAGGAAAGTATTGTGACGCGGTCGAAAATTCGAATAAGATTTTTCGACGGATGAGCACTTTTGAAACACCCTTGAACTCGGATGATACGTTTTTAAGGTGATGTCTGTGTAGGTGTGTGTATGTGCGTCTATGTGTGTGTGTCCGTGAGCCTGTGGATGTAATATTTCACGAACGAATGACGAGTTTAGAATGAAATTTGGTGCAAATATTACAATCCGTGAATACTGAACTCTACTGATATAAAATTCTATCGTATGTTTGGAAAACCATCCCAAATTTTGAAATAAAATTATGAAAGAAAAACCATTTAAAAATTAGAACCTTTAATAAGTTTTACATAAATGATCATTTTTTATGTAATTTTTTATTAAAAACGAGTGACACAAACTTTAAAACGCTAGTATGAACCGTTCCCGAGATATAGCAATTTTTTCAAACAAATTTCTCAAAAAATCATGTAAATAAATAAAGTACTAATTTTTATAAAATATGTTCACTTTTCATGTGTATTATTATGAGATAAATTTGTTAACATCGTTCTCGTGGATCTAGTTCGTTCCATTCGCGAGAGAAGGTACTTTGGGTAATAGTTTTATATTTTGATCCCTAACAATTCGCCATTAGTCATTTATATATAAAAAAAAGCTCTTCTCTCGGTTTGTCTGTAACGCTTGTAAAGATTTCGAACTTGATGACTCATTTAGCGGAGTATCGCCAACGTGAAAGTATTTTACCCAAGATTGGAAGACATATCGCCAAAATTTCAAAAATGACGCTAAATTGATAAAAAACACTCCAAATTAATATTTTAAATAATATTTTAATGTATGGACAATACGGCTTATTGCGGATGCTATCAACAATGATAATTGTCAATTTAAAGTTGCGCGAAATATAAGTTAACTGCGCTCTTCTAAATAATTTGCATGTTGTCATAAAAAAGAAAAAATCCAAGTGTACTATTCAACATTGTGCAGTGAATCTTATACTTCCTTTTTTCACTCTGAAGGAAGGGAATATATAAAAAAAGTAATGCGCTGTTCATATCAGATGTTTTTGCTTTGTTTCTAGGGTATCTATTTGAGATTCGGAGGATTTCGAAGAGGGTGGCACATGTTCTAGAAGGTTGAGGCCCTATTACATGACCGTAATTTGGGACAACAAACCGTTCGTAAAACAGCTTTTGAACGTTTGTGACGTCACTCCACTCAGCACAGAACGAAGGTAACGTCACTCCAATCAACAAAGGGGTAAAATTTTCCCCCCTTGCATTCGCTTCGTTATTTCCTCATAGGAATACCGCTTTAGAGTTCTCTTACGGTAAAGATCACTTTTAACATCCGAAAGGTTCCGTTTGGATTGAATAATGATGTTTTATACAGGACAATTTTTACTGATGAACTTCCACAATTCCGCCCGTCAATCATACTTTAGGCCCCGCCCCTTTAACTGGCCCAATCTCGCTAATGCCGCTGATTTTATTCCAGAAACCATTCTTCAGTGTGTTTTATATCTTTTATAATAGTCATTTATAGTTTATATCTTTTATATCTCAAAGGTGTCAGTGATTTGATAAAAATTATTTTCTTTTTTCCATCTGCAACTCCAGACTTCAGCATTTTTTCCTGGCAATGATACTTTAGGACCCGGCCCTCCTCTTTAATGCCGCCGATTACTTTTCAAGAAGCATTCTTTAGTGTTTTTGCGTAGAATTTGGATCGTTTATATTTCACAGATGTCTGTAATTTGGTGAAAGTTTTATTATTATTTTCCATCTTCAGTCTTTAGCAATTCCGCCCGGAAAAGACACTTTAGGCCCCCGCCTTTCTAAGACGCCTCTCCTTTTTAATGCCGTCGATTAATTCCAAGAAACATTCTTTAGCGTTTTTGCGTATAATTTGGATTTATTATGTTTCACAGATGTCTGTAACTCCAGACTTTAGCAATTTCGATCGGAATTTATACTTTAGGCCCCGCCTTTCCAACACTTCCCTCTTCTTTAATGCCTCCGATTTCATTCCAAGAAGCATTTAGTGTTTCTTGCCTATAATTTGGATCTTTTGTATCCAGCAGGTGTCTATAATTTAGTAGAAGTTCTATTATTTTTTCCATCTCGAGATTCTAACGCATTCCAAAGCAGTCTATCGGCCATCTTGGTCGCCATTAAAGTAAGAAATAAAATAACTCGAAAGCAGGTTACCTGTGACGCTCGGATTTACGCACTTCTGATTTGTCGATTTTCGCACAACTGTTCCCTCAACAACAATATTTTAGGTTTAAACCTAAAATGCTGAGGCTGAATATGTCATTACGGATTTGTGCTCTGCATATGCTTCCTTTAAGTAGTAAACCGCCATCATTAAGGTATATCAGACCAAAGCAGCGCAACGACCTGACACCTGACCTCACCCAGATCTACAGCAATCACCACCGTGTCATAGGCATGGGTGATTTCAACGCTCACCACACAAGCTGGAACTGTCGCCGTAGGAACCCGTATGGAAGAGATATATACAAGTTCGTCACCGATAATGGACTCCACGTTGCCGTCCCGTCTAAGCCCACCCACTACTCTCTTGCCGCCACCCCCTCCACCATCGACTTCGCCATTTTAAAAAATATTCACTTCCCGTACACCCTTGAAACCCTTGATGAGCTTAACTCTGACCACCTCCCCATCCTCCTCACGGTCCACCTTAATACCCTTCTTCCCCTGTCTGACACCCCCCACTCGGTAAATTGGAAAAAATTTAAATATAATCTCACCAAATCCACCCTTCTAAACCCTAAAATTAGCGGCCCTGCTGACCTTGACTCCGCGGCCCAGAACCTTACGGATGAGATACAAAGATCCCTTGCTGACGCATCCTCCTCTCGCCCCCCCCCTCGCTTCAATATGCTTCCTCATCACATTAAAGTCAAAATCCAAACGCGTAATGACCTCCGGAGACTGTGGCAGGCCACCAGAAACCCCCTCATCAAAAACCGCCTTAACTCCCTCAACAGGACCCTTCGCAGTGATATTGCTAGTTACAGCCAGAACAGATGGAAGGAATACATTGAATCCCTCTCCCCCCTGGATAAAACCATTTGGAAGGAATTAAAACGGGTGAGAAGACCATTCGCGCGCTTGCCGCCTCTGTGCACCAACACGGGAATGGCCTTCTCAGACCTCGAAAAAGCAAATGCCATTGCGGACTGCTATGAAAAGCAATTCACATTGGACATCCCCAACAACGACTTTCAGGATAACATCAGCCTCATTGTAAATGACTTTCTCCAGGCCCCTCATACCGACCCGGTCCCCCCCTCCCCCCCCTTGAAATCTTCCAAATTATTCAAAAACTGCAAAATAAAAAATCCCCGGGTATCGACAAAATTTCCAATAGGGCTCTTAAGTCTCTCCCCCTGAATATCATCTTCTTCATCACCCACCTTATTAATGCTGTTCTCAACTACCGTCACTTCCCTTCCGTCTGGAAAACGTCCATCATCGTTCCTATTCTAAAGCCCGGAGGCACCCCCTCCAACCCTGTCTCGTACCGCCCCATCTCCCTCCTTCCGGCTCTTAGCAAGATCACTGAGAGGGTCATACAAACTAGGCTCCTTAACTTCATAAATGAGAAGGATCTTTTCATCCCGGAGCAGTTCGGTTTCCGGCCGGCCCACTCGACCACCCATCAGCTCCTTAGGGTAGTAGAATTCGTAGCGGAAGGGCTCCAAACCGCCATTATGTTGGACGTGGAAAAGGCGTTCGATAAAGCTTGGAACGTCGGAATTATTTATAAGCTCATCCAAATGGAAATTCCCCCCCCCCTCATCCTCATCATAAACTCGTATTTAAATCAGCGGAATTTCCGGGTCAGAATCCTAAACACCCTCTCCGATACTAAACCGGTTAACGCAGGAGTCCCCCAAGGATCCATCCTTGCCCCCCTCCTCTTCAACTGCTTCATAAATGACACCCCCCGGTCCCCCCATACCACCCTTTGCCTCTATGCCGACGATACTTGCATCCTCTCAAAGCATCGGAACCTCAACTTTCTCCACGCACATCTCCAAAAGCATATCCACTCCCTCGAAAAATATTACGAAAACTGGAAAATCAAAATAAACCCTTCTAAATCGCAGGCCACCTTCTTCTCCGGTGTCAGGTTCCCCCCGCCCCCCATTCTGATCAGCAATCAACCCGTCTGTTTTGCCCGCTCCGTCAAGTACCTCGGCGTCCATCTGGACAGCCGGCTTACTTGGCGCGAGCACTTCAGCCATATACTTAAAAAGTCTAAAAAACTGGTAGGCACCCTTGGGCACCTCCTTTTCTCCAGCCACCTCGAAATTAAAAATAAACTCCTTCTGTACAAATCCATTATCAACCCCATCCTCCTCTACGCTTGTCCTGTCTGGGGTTTTGCATGCAAGACTAGCATTGCCAAACTCCAGACAGAACAGAACCGCATACTTAGGATCATTCGTAAAGCTCCTCGGTTCCTCCGGAATGATGTGATTCACCGGGATTTTAAAATTAAAACCATTAAAAAAGTCATACGCAAACACACCAAAAAATTTTTTCAAAACCTCCCCAGCATTAATAATGAAACCCTTTTTACCCTCCCAGACTACGACCCGAGGCTGCACAGGAAGCGTCCCCGGTCTATTCTTTTCGAACCGCCTTGATTTACTCAAATTCTTGCCTTCCACATCCGCAATCCCTTTTAGACTCCTTGTATTCATTCTCCTTGCTCGGTTTGATCTCTTGCATAACATGCTCTAACATTGTAACTTGTGCATCTACTCTAGATGCACTCTCCCCCTTTGTGGTTGCCCGCGCCTATCATAGAGGGCGGCACCGCCGCTCCTAAAGCTCCCCTTCATTATGAAGGTCTGGCCAATGGGCCTGTTCGGTTTCTCAAACTTACATTGCTCAAATGATGTCATGTATCACACAATGCTCTCAGACTGGAGGTAAAAGCCAAGAGGCTAGGAACTCCCATTATCTCCACATCCCTCGGTCGCCATCATTAAGGGCGGTATATTTTCTAGATTATAATGTAAAATGTGAATTATTATTAAATTCCACTTAAAATTTTATTTTATATAAAATATTTGAAAAAAAAAATTTGTGGTAGTTAAATCATTAAGGGCGGTATATTTTCTAGATTATAATGTACATTGCGAATTACCATTAAATTCCACTTAAAATTTTATTTTATATAACATATTTGAAAAAAAAAATTTGTGGTAGTTAAATTTTCTATTTGGCAACTCGATATTAACGTTATAAGACTGAGAGTAGTCAATGTATTAAATACAATCGGATGAAAAAGGCATTTGCTTCTAACATTATTTTCCGTATCCCCGTTACCTATAACTTTCTTTTGATCCTAAAAATTAGTAACCAGACCAACTAGAAAAGGGCCTTTAAAATGAACGGGCAAAACTAAACAGATAATGCTCTCAAAGGTATGTATGAGTTCTTTATGCTGTCCTTGCGGTTATAGAGAAATATATAAATGACAGCGCGTCAATAGGAAACTCATATCTGAGTCATATATATATGATTATAGGCTAAAGATGTAAATATCGATAACAAGAACGCATTATTTAGTCTGTGGATTTATGGATATTGATTAATGGGTGTAGATTTATGAAATAATGGGTGTAGATTAATGGGTGTGGATTTATGGATGTAAGATTAATGGTTTGTAATATAATTTATTAAGGTCACAATAAGCGCATGACATGAGATAGGAATTTTATTTAAGAATTATGAAAGGTAAGGGTGCTTTAACTTGGGGAGTGTAAAATGTCTGTTAAATATCCCCCCTCCGAAAACAAAAGGCTTGGGTAAAAGCGCACTCCATGCTCAAGAGGATATTTTTAAAAAGTATTAATCTAATATAAAATAAAAAATAAATATCGCGATAAAATACTATAACATCAAAAACAAGATGTAATATAAGCATTTAACGTGTCAGAGAATTGTAAATTTGTTGCTACACTGCTTCATTTTCAAATAGATGTTTCCATTTATTTACAATATACGATTACAAAGATTTTCCTTAAGCATAAATTATTATAAGAGCTGACAACTGTCACATCATTATATCACTTTAATTATGTCTTCTTTATTTGTGATGAATAATGCAGTGAAATATATTGTGATGGGGTCGAAAATTCGAATTCGAGTTTTCGACGGGAGAGCAAGTTCAAGCATCCCTGATCTTGAATCGAACATTTTTGAGGTGATGTCTGTCTGTCTGTGTGTGTGTGTGTGTGTGTGTGTCAGTGAGACAGTGGAGACGACATATCTGACGAACGAATTGACCGATTCGTACGAAATTTGGTACAAAAATTACAATCCGTGAATACTGGGAAGGCCATTGTTTTTATACGGAATCGAAAGTCCAAAACCCCCCAAAATTTTCGAGTGAAATTTTGAAAAAATCAAAAAATCAAAACCTCTAATAGAGTTAAACAAATAGATATTTCTTATGTAATTTTTTATTCGAAAACGATTAACATAAATTTTAGAACGCTAACATGAACCTTTCTCGAGATATTGCACATTTAAAAGAAAAAATTATCAAAAAAGTATATAAAATTAAAAAAAATATTTCCAATTGGGAAACATGTTCACTTTCCATATGTAATATCATGCGATAAATTGGGTGACATTATTCTCGTGGATCTAGCTCGTGTCATTCATGAGAAAAGATATTTTGAGTAATATTTTTGTATATGAACGCCAATAGTCATTTATCTGCTATAAGAATAAAATATTTCTCTGTCCATAACGCTTGGCGAGATTTTGGTGACGAATTTGGCAGAATGTCGCCAACATGGTGACTTTTTTAAATGTTATCAAATCAAAGAAAATCCCGCCAAATGGATAAAATTACTCTAAAAAAATGAAAATAACGACTAATTGACGAAAATTCAATATCTTGGAAAAAATATAGGTATCTGCTATAAGAATAACCTATTTTGTTTTTACTGTAAAAGTAGTAAATACATTGCATTGTATAAAGAAAGTCATGTGCTGCCCACATCAGACTTTTTTTAAATGGAGAATTCCTTGAGAATAAAAACAACGTTACTGCAATTAGTGATTATATACGGTTTTAAATACGTTAAGAGTAAACTGCTCATAAATCATACAATATCCTACTATGCGTCCAAATATAGAACCAAAATATTCGCATTTATGATTACCGAAAATTTCCACTATCAAAATTGATTATAATATATTTGTACATTGTTGAATGTACTGATTCCAAGTTTCATGCATCCAGTGCAATAGCTCTAAATGGTTTGATTTTTGCATTCATTGTTTAAAACTAACCAGTAGACTAGTTTATACAGTTACATATAATTACAATTTAGAAAATCTGATGTGGGCAGCACATGACTTTCCCTACAGACTCGAATTCATGTTCTCTTTATTTCTTTAAAAATTCATTACATTGAGTTTAATTGCACAGAATAACACTGAATTTGCACTTGAAATTCAATTTTTGTTTTTATTTCATAACTGGACATTTTTTCAAAGGCTGCGTAACAAAAATGCGAAAAACCAAAGTATCTCGAGAACGGTAAGTCCTAGAGTAATGGGATTGGTCTTATTCTTTTCCTCGTTAGCAATTATTTGTAAAACAAGCATTTAATTGATACATTTGAGCATACGTAGTCCTTAATTTTAGATTTTTGCGGACCATTTCGTAAAAAAAGGCAGGTTTTCCTTTTCCGAATCGTACCCAAAGCTAATCAGCACCAGAATATCACATAAGTGACTTATCTACCAAATTTTGTGAAATTGGGTTTTTTCAGCTAAAGTGGATAAATGTGATTTTTGCTGTCATTTCGTACAGAAAACGGGTTATTTTTATCCCGAATCGTACCAAAATCTCATCAGCACCAGGATCACGCACATGTGGCTTACCAATGAAATTTTGTAAATCTTGGTCTATTAGCTTTTGAGTTTGAGTGGACACATACATTGTACAGACAAACAGACACACATACAGATGTAACGCTAAAGATTGTTTTTTCGTGTTATAGAGGCCTTAAAACGCGTAGATCTGACGAAAACCCGTGTTGCGCAATTTTCGACATTATTATAATTTTTCCTTATACATTACCATGTATTGCAGGGTAAATAACTCGTATTATATAAAATTCAAATATAATAACTTTACTCTTTAATCTTTAACTGAATATAGCATGCCTTTTCGTTTGCTATTTATTCTTTATTTACACTACATTTTTAATTGTACAAGGTATATTAAATCAAATAAGTACATTGTATGGTTTATCTATATAAATTCTCATTATTTACATCTTAAAGCTTACCAAAAACTATATCACTTTAACTCCCTTTTTCTAAAAAGTCTTTAATTCATTATATTTATTTCTCCTCAACAAATACCTATTCTAAAATTTCCTATTTCATCATTTATGTACTGAAATTCCATTATCTTCCTTTATTAATTGATATCTAAGTTTATATTCCTCTATTATACTATTGATCTGATATAGGAATTTAGAATAAGAATTACGAAAGAAAAGGTACTTTAACTTCGGGAATTTAAAATATCTGTAACCTATATATATATATATATATATATAATGAAAATTCAGGCTTAAAGTAAATTCCATAAAATATTTCTCACAGATAAAGAAGAAATATCTTATATGTTTAAGGACAAAAGCAAATATGGGATCTTCTAGATTTCGTTTATAAATTTTCTCTATTATTTTCTTTCAAATTCACAAATATTTCCTTGAATGCTTGAATCATAAGTTTCATCTTCAGAAAATGATTTTGCTAAGATATTTAAATATACATCCCAAGGGAATTAGATATTGTGCAGTTAAAAGAAGTATTTTCAAATTCTTAGAATTTGTTTGCATGAATATGGTCGTAAAACATAAATAAATGAACTAATACCAGAAATATGCTTACGAGCTTAAGTTAATTTTTTTACGTTATTACTCAAAGTTACTTTTCTTAAAACTTGGGAATATAACAATAGGTTTGATGCCATTCCCAAAATGATAATATTTTATGAAAATAAATTGGATTTCTTTCCGTAAAATTTGTCGTTCATTAGGGATAACGTTAATTATCATTTTTTGAGAAGGTAACATAAAAAAATCTGATATGACTAGCAGACTTAATGGCTATGCTTCTTTATGGCAAAAAATCGAGTACAACAGACATTGGAGAACGTTTTCAGCGACGAATGGTATATTAATATGTGTCCCTTTTCTAAATGACAAGAAACAATTCTTGACAACATGAAATTATAATAATTACTACTTTTTAATTTTTTGTATTTTTTGTAAATTCAGTTAAAAAATGTGCAATATCTTGAGGAAGACTCAATCTGGAATTCGGAAACTTATGCCTTTCTTTTTCTGATAAAACATTAAACATGAAATGATTATTTATATAGCACTATAGCAGGGTCTGATTATCTGTTTATTTCTTTATTTATTACCCAAGTCATCCTGTTCATCCAAAGGGTGTAGAGTAGTTATGCACACACACACACATGAATGTATATATACATATATATATATATATATATATATATATACACATGTATAAATAAATAAATATATATATATATATATAATATATATATTCGTGGTTTTTTACGGTAGCTGTGTGCTTTTCACGGTTTAACTTATGATATATTTATTTTATTATGGTTTATTATATTGAATTTATCTCGGAGATAAGAATTATATTATAAACACGTCTGCAATAAGCATTTTTATAATGATGGGGATAATTGTTTTTTTTCGATTAAAAGACGTTTCTATAGCCTGAAATTAAAATTACTACTTTAGTTTCAGCATAAAGTGTTCAATAAATATATCAATCAACATTCTAAATAAAAAACAGAAGAGAGAGGGAAAAATAAAACAGAACAGTTAATTTAACAAAGGCAAAATTGTGGTTACTCTTTACTCTTTTACGATCAAGGAGGCTTCCGAATCCGGTTGGTGTATTTATCGAAATGCTTATGTTCTAACTGATAATGAAGTATTTTTAATTTCAGATTATTTAAGAAAGCAGGTTCAGTTAATATTTTATATTCCGTCTCTAAAGTACTATAATATCTATTCATCAGTTTGTCAGTCTCCAAATTACAACATTACCAACTAAAATAATCTGCATAAGCGTATGTTGATTGTTTAAACTACATAAATAAAATTGAAAATATGTCTGTCTGTCTGTATGTATGTTTGTCTCATCATCACGGGAGAACGGCTGAACTGAATTTAATGAAATTTTGTGGGTTGCTTTACCGCCACATAAAATTTAGTCTGTGTTTCGAGTTTCTAAGACCAGGGGTTTTCGAGATATTAATGAAAAACGAAATTTCAATAGGAGTTCTCCTCTCTAACTCCCTGATTCAGATCTGCAAATTCATATCTACGAATCTGGCGGGATATCGCTAATTTGGCAACTTTTCCTAAACATTGCCAAATTGGCGAAAATGTCGCCAAATTGATAAGAACGAAGCTAAATCAATGAAATTAATTTTGTTTTGTTAGAAGAGAGTACTGAAATAATCTTTGGGTAGCATTTGTCTGTCAGTCCAACCGTCCTACTTAGTAGCACATTTAGCGAAATTTTAAAATGTCCCCAAATTGTTAAAAATATTTGTAAATCCATAAAAGTATATTGAAATGGCTAAAAGACCATTCGCACTTCCTGTTTTTCTGTGCAACTGGTACCTAGGATCCCCAAAATATAAAAAGAGTTAACGCAAGATCGCAACCCCCAAAATATTGGACCATGGGTTTACCATGTGACAGACTCTTTGCATCTGCATTCGCGCATAGTAGAATAGTCAACCGATCTCTGATTTTTCCTGTCTATACACTGATACCAATACTCAAGTTCTTGTAAGCGTGAGGTGATTGAACAATCCGGTTTCATCAACGTTGAAAACGTCTTCTAGTTGATAACCGTCGACGTTTCTCTATAGGTTCTCAAACCAATATTCAATAGATTCTGATGGCAAATCTTTCAATTCCCGGATTATCACTTTACAATATATTGAGTAATTTAAATGTATGCAGAAATCCAGTCGAAAAGTTATCATCGTTTACATTTAGTTTTCATGCAATCGCTTTAGTTTTCTCCAACAGCATAGGTCTACTAATAGAGATATTTAACGCACGGCATTAAGTAAAAAACTGCATCAACATGTCTTCAACTTCCGAAAACTTTCCTGTCTGCACACTCAACTTTTTGGAAGCGGGCATACCACAAGCTGAAGTGTTTTTTTCAATTTTTGTTCTTTTGCGCACAATTGATTTATGTATGGACATTGGGATATTTCTTTGCCAATTTTTATAACTTTCCGTGTTCACGCGGAGTACGGGCAAATTACAGACCCACGCGGAGTGTGGGTCCTTAAGTCCTTCAGAGAGGTTGATGATTGGGAAGGAAGGGTACAGTCCCTGTGGATGCCGCCCCCAATGGGTTCCGGTCTAAACTGGGTGGCACTGTCCCGATCGTCCTAACAGATACCTCACACCTTCGGATAGGTCGGGTAGTCTGAGTTGAAGAAGACGAACTTTTAAAACTTCTTTCCCAAATCATTTTTTTAACACAGTATTGTCGTTAATTATTCTTTATTTGTATTTTACCCCTTAAAGATCGTGTCTTTCATTTTCACAACGACATTCTTAAGTGTAGTTAACTTAACAGAAATAAAAGTTTTTACAACCGGCCAAACATGCAGCAGCGACCTGACAATTCAGAAATGGTTTTGTCCTGGAAGCTACATAGAGCTCAGCCAACTTGTCCAATGTGAAGCAGTTGGTTCTCCATTCACTCAGGGAAAACAGTGGTCCGGCTTTTCATTGTAGAGCTCTGGAAATGAACTCATCAACGTTTTCCCCCTTGCATCTACTGGGAATCTTACCAGAAAAATAGATAAGACTAAAAAGCCTGACTCGGAATATTTCGGGAAATTTCCATTTCCAAAATGCATTTCGACTTAGAAAGCCTGAAATACAAAATCGCCTTATATAAGTAAACGAACCTAAGAATTGAGTCACGTGATATAAGCGAAATATTTTACCATAAAAATTATATAAAACTGAATCGGGAGCTCAGCTAAACGATGTATAAATGGAAAGACAAATGAAAGAGAAACGTATAAACAGTGCACCACTGCATTACAACAGTATTTATTGGTGCAATTTATACTTTTCTTGTAAGAACTTTTATTTGCTCTTCATGTGGAACCCCTGACACAAAAACCTACTGTTTCATGAACCCTTTGAAAGTGGGAATCACTTCTCTATCTTATAGTATAAGGTAAGAAAATACATATATTTATTTACCTATAAAAGAATATCAAACAAAATACATTTTCCTCTTAAGAACTTCTGAGATATTCATCTATTCTGGGACTATTAAGATAAATGACTTTAGTGTGGCTTTACTATTAAGAAAAATGATGCTGTGCGAACACTGGCATTTATTTTTACTAATTGCATTACTGGGGTAGTTTTTCTCAAGGATAGACACAGGTCCCTATGGGTTTTAGACCAAAATTATTGCCACTTTTATCCACTATTGAATACTGATAGTTTATTCGTTTTCCTCAGTAAAAAGGTTTACCAAATGTTTCGCATTTTAATTCAGGTGAAGCCGAGATAGTTTTTCATATTGTTAGTCAATTACTTACCACCTTTAATTGTCACCTTTACATTTTTTATTGTCCATGTATATTCTTTTAAATCATATGCTGTTATGATTTGTTCTAATTGTCATATGTAATTGTATCTATGCCTTTTCATGTTACTGTATTTACCATGTTTACTCCTCTCCGTCTATGAGAATAATCTATTAAGAGGGGTATTTAAGGATTATGTGCTTTGGATTATTAAAGTTTATATATTATGTTATGTATTATTAAAAATATCTGATGTGTTCAAACACGACTTTCCAAACAGATCAAGATGTTTTGATACTGGACGAAAATTACATAAATTAAATCAAATAATTACACAAAGTTCATTAATTACTTAACTGCGAATTTTTTTATAGCAGAAATAAAGCAAATAAAGCACATAAATGTATCACATAAAATCATGATATGAAACATAGCATTAACATAAATTCATACAGATCCACGTAAAAATCTTAAAAAAATCAGGAATAAAGTAATATGTTTTTACTATTAGAATGAAGCTATTACTTCATATTCATGCCAAAAATTAGATTCGGGTGCATCGTCAGTTCTTCCATGTAAGAAAGTAAAATGGAAATAGCCTAAAATACGTATATTTCGATGTTTAATAAAATTAAATATGAAGAATAAAATTAAAATGAGGAATAAAATTAAAATTCAACAAATTCGGTTCAAAGTTCGTTAGAAAGATATTTGTTATTTCAAAACACTTGATTTCTCAGAAGGATTCAAGCTGGAAATTTTGCAATAATATTTTCGATCGCAAATTTGTTTGAAAATTGTCAAAATTACTTTTCAACATGAAACAATTTTAAACTAATTAGAATAAAAAAAATATCGTTGTAAAGTGTCTCAGAACTTGACTCGAACTATCACTGTACAGAATTTCTTAGCTATGTGCCACTTAAATTATCCGCTACGTGACCGAAAAACGGGCAAACAGACTTTCCAAACAGATCACGAAAACATATTTTGTATTGTGCCAGATGATTGTAGTCATCAGTGTGAGCGAATTTTCATAGTTTCCTGGCAAAGTTCGTGTTTAAGGATGCTCAATACCCGAAAATCGAATTTTTGACTCCATCAAGATACTTTTCCCTTTTGTATACCTGGAATTATACGGGAAGTTTAAACGGATGCATTTACAGAAAATGATTACTTAGAAAAGCGCATCATTTACTTATTACAACAGTTTTGCTTCTTGACAGACAAATATATTGACTGAATGAGGGCATCATCGTTTCATATTTCATTATATTGCATAACTGTTTATTGATTAATTCCATCAAAAATCAATATACTATTATATTGAAAGAAATTACTTTGAAGATGGTGTAATAAATGTAAATAGTTGATACGTTTACCACAAGACTTTTTACTTTCCCTGCAATACATGGAAATGTATAGGGGAAGCATTGAAATCGTGCCGAAAATCGCAACTCGAGTTTTCGACGGATCAACACGTTTCTGGACGAAAAAACTATTTTTAGCGATAAAATCACTATTTAAGGAATAAAATCCTGAGGTTAATGTTTTTGGGACATCCTGTATAGCACCTACATATAAAATTTCTATACTTGCATATGTTCTTCACGACTCTTGCCTTCGTAAAGACACCTCGCACACATACACATACCTTTCAAGAAACATATTTCTGACAGTGTTCAATATGTGTCCAAATGGTGTTAAAATGATGTACAACTGTTCATACAAATTGCATGCTTTTCTGAATGACAACAAAACTATTTGAAAGTACAACAAGATCAATCATGCATAAAGCTTTGATTATGAAACACTTTCCAACAAATGCAATTTCATTCCAATGCAATTTCATTTATACATCTCTAAAATGCGATACATTCCTTGGTAATATTTTGAAAATTATCACAATACTGCATTAATTTATTATATTTGAAAACTTAAAAGTTCATCGAAAAAAAAATAACTTCATTCAAATGACGTCAGTTAAATATAAATCGCCTGGCTCCTCGGTAATGTTTTTAACATTATCATAATACTACGATAATTATTATATTTGAAAACTTCATCAAAAATAACTGAAATTTATTCAAATGACGCCATCGAAATATAACACGCCTGGCTCTCTTTATAGAAGCAGCATTCCATTCATAAACATTTTCCTATTCATTTCATTCATCACAATACTATAATAATTTTTTTTATCTAAAAACTTAAGACCATGGAGTTAAAATTAGTAACTTTTTAATTTTATGTAAATTTTTAGATAAATTTATTTGAAAAACATGAAATATCTCGAAAACGTTTCAAGTTAGCATTTTGAAGTTCTGTTATTCAATTTTTAATGAAAAATTATGTAGATTTTTTTCAAAAATTCGTTCAAAAAATTGGAGGGTCTTCCGTACGTACGTTCGGGTTTAAAATTAATAGGACCCAGTATTCTAAAAATTGTACTAAATAACGTTCGAAATGTTCCATTTATTCGTGAGATATCGCACCAACAGAGTCACACAAATACACACGGATATCACTTATAAAACTTTCGAGTTAAGGAATGTCTGAATGTCGCTTATTCGAGTTAAGGAATGTCTGAAACGTGCTCTTTCTTCGAAAACTCGAATTCGAATTTTCGATTTCGTCGCAATACTTTCCATATACATTATACTATATATGTAGGGTAAGTAATAACTATAAAGTAAAAATTGGTTACTAAATACGCAACAGGCGAGAGAGAATATATCATTATAAAGAAAAGCAGTATTCTCTGGCGTAGATTGAACCATTTGATCGGTAACCAATTAGAAGCGTACAGTTTACAACGTCATAAGATCGCAAGGTTTACAGGCGTCCAATCAAGCAGCGTAAAACTATAAACGCCAAATGAACTACAAGAATCAAGAAATTAAAATATATGGAGTAAAATTTACTAGTTCCATATAATTTAGGAAACGAAGTATGTTTCCAAAATGAAATAAAATGTCTGTTAATAAAAATATACTTTTTCATTAGCAATCTATTTAGCTACAAAATATATTTTCAAATTGTTTCCCAAGATACTACGATAAATTGTATTTGCCTATAAACCAATTTTTAAATTCTCAAAAAAAATATGCTTCCAAATTACAAGACTTTGACACTGCCGCAAGAAATATCTCATCCTTAGTAATCATATTTTCAAAACTATGGAGGATTATTTTCAAAAATATACTGCTCTTTAATATTTCTTGATCGACATCTATAATACACTTCATAAACAGGCAGTCAGAAATTTAAATTGTTATGTAAACTATTTTTAGCGATATAATTGGAGTATACATAATTTATATAAATTCATCAATAACTCTTGTTATATGTTTTATTTGACATAGTTTGCAGTTTTGACATTTCTTTCCAAAATCATTCAACTGGAACTTGAAATGAATAAAATTTATTGAAACTTCAATAAAGGTTTTAACTATTTATGTAGGATTGGTTATTTTTTACAATCTTTAGCGTTACATTAAATTCCAAAAATTCACATCAAAAAATATTTATAGCATGTTTTTATACAATGGTTTTCCTCTCTCTTCTTAAATAATGATATAGACATCAAGAAAAAGCGCTGTTATGATTTCTCGCAAGTTTGCTTGATTGCAGTATAAAACTTATCGCTGTGAAAATGCAATATCAGAGAGATATGCTGCATGTGCTGAGAGCTGCTGATATGCTGCATGTGCATGAGAGATATGCTGCACACAAACGGGCATTTGGCAATAAATTATGCTAAATAATGTAATGTGCCCCGCACACAAACGGGAATTTGGCAATAAATTATGCTAAATAATGTATCTTGGAAACCTTGAATTTCCATCAAATATTAGAGAAAGAGGAAATATCTTAAGAAATGCAATGTGAAAGTGGTTATTCCTGTAAGGAAACAAATTCAGAGAATTACGGCGAACAAATCAATTTTGCTAAATCTTTTGTTTCTTAAGAATGCTTTAACTGCTTTATGAAAATGTTTTCTTGTTTCTGTAGAATTGTTCGTTTTTCATGTTTTTATAGAATAGTTCAAGAAAGCTTTAATTGTTTAGGCTTTTCTTGCTTCTATATACTGTTTTAATTGTTTCTTGAGAAAGTTTTTCTGGTTTCTCTAAAATTATTAAAATGTTCGTTTTTCTATAATGCTTTTCCTTTTTGTCACAATTGCCTAAATTATCTCTCGGTAATTTTTCAAATTATTTCTCGAAAATGCTTTATTTATTTCACAAAATAGAAGTTTATGAAGGCTTTTCTTGGTTCTCGATAATCTTAAATCGCTTTTAAAAATACTTTTCTTGCTTCTTGATGCTGCTTTAATTATTTCTTGAGAATGAATGCTCTCATTGTTTCTTGATAATGTTTTTCTTGTTTCTTTAGAATGTTTAAATTGTTGGTTTTTCGAGAATGCTTTTCTTGTTTGTTAAGAATGATTAAAAATGTTTCTCGAAAATGCTTTAAATTACTTCATGAGAATGCTTTTCTTGTTTCTCTAGAATATTTTTCTTGGTTCTCAAGAATGTTTTTCTTGTTTCTCGAGAACTCTTTAATTGTTTCCTGAGAAAGCTTTAAATGTTTAGGCTTTTCTTGCTTCGTGATACTGTATCAATGGTTTCTTAAGAAGGCTGTTCTTGTTTTCTGGATACTGTTTTAATTTTTTGGTCGATAACGCTTTAATTGTTTTTTAGAGCGCTTTTCTTTTTCCTCAAGAAAGCTTTAATTGTTTTGGCTTTAATTGCAACTCGATACTGTTTTAATGGTTTAAAAAGGCGTTTCTATTTTCTCGATACTGTTTTAATTGTTTCTAGAGAATGCTGAATTTGTTTCTTGAGACTATCTTTCTTATTTCTTGAGAATTCTTGAATTGTTTGCTTTTCGAAAATGCTTTTCTTGTTTGTCAAGAATGCTTAAATTGTTTCTCAGGAATGTTTTAAATTGCTTTTCAAGAATGCTTTTATTGCTACTTGAGAATGATTTTCTTGTTTCGTAAGAAAGCTATTGATTTTTAAGAAGTATTTTCTTGTTTTTCAATATTTTTTCAATTGTTTCATAAAAAGGTATTTCTTTTTTATCGAGACTGTTTTAATTGCTTCTACAGAACGTTTAACTTGTTTATCGAGAATACCTGTCTTGTTCCTTAAGAATTCTTGAATTGTTTGCTTTTCGAGAATATTTTTCTTGCTTGACGAGAATGTTTAAATTAGTTCTCGGGGATGCTTTAAATTGTTTCTCAAGTATACTTTAATTGCAATTTGAGAATGCTTTTCCTGTTTCTTAAGAAAGCTATTGTGTTTTAAGAAATATTTTCTTGCTTTTCAATACTCCTTCGATTGCTTCATAAGAAAATTTTTCTTATTTCTAGTTACTATTTCAATTGTTTCTTGAGAATTCTCAAATTTTTTCTTGATAATGTTTTTCTTGTTTCTCTAGCATACTTAAATTGTTATTTTTTTGAGAATGCTTTTCTTCTTTGACAAGAATGCTTTAATTATATCTCGAGTTTGCTTTAAATAATTTCTTCTTCGGTTTAATTTTTCGTTCTGTTTAAAGTGTAATGTCTCAGAGCTGAAATTAATTCGGGAATTTAGGAGATTAATTTTGCCTTTCTTTATCAGGTATAAAAATAAATCTCAATCGTTCTAGAAATAGAATGGAACTTTCCTACCCTAATTTAGCAGACGAGTGACGACAAACACGTATTTACCGACAATACAAAGTTTTCTTCAAAACTGCTGGATTTTGAATTAATTCATCCAAATCTAAGACAAAAATATTCTCACAAAGTAAATGTTGAGTTACATTCATATAATGACTCTTAAAATACTTTCAAAATTCTGAATGCTAATGAGAATTCGTTTGTGTTTCAAGAAGGAAAGATATCTGTTCCCTATCGATATTCAAATGTGCTGTTTGAAATTTATATATTCTGGGCAGTGGATATTTAAATAATTGGACTTTGTCGCAGTTATTTGTGCTTATTTTATAACATTTCACGTTGTACGTGGAAAACTTCGAAAGCAGAATAATTTTACGCGTTTATAAAATGAAGATTTTTAAACTGTTTATATATATTGACATTATAATGGCCAATGTATATGTGTTTGTTTATCTATTTATTTGTCTGTCTGAAACGTTTAGCGAAAATGAGAAAATGTTAGGTGCGCAAGAAATGCAGGTGAGTTGATGGAAGGAAATCTTTGCGACTTTATGGATAACGGGTGGGAGACAATATTTGGCAATTTTATCCCGTTTTATGACGGGCTTACACATTTAGTTAGAATATAGTTTCAGCAACAAAGAATATGATGTGGGCAGAAAAAATTTATTTTATTCTTCTTTAGTTCTTCTATTACACACACCTATGCACACACATGCATATGCACACACATGCCCGCGTATGCACACACATGCCCGCACACACACACAGAGACACAGCCACATGCAGAGACATACATAAATACACACATACAGAGACCCTTCCGAGAGGTTGGTGGTAGGGGAAGGAGGGTATGGTCCCTGTGGATACATCCTCCCCACTGGGTTCCGATCTAAATTGGGTGGCACTTCTCGGCCGTCCAAACAGTTACCTTACATCTTTCTGGTAGGTCGGACCACCTGGGTCTCAGCAAATACAGATACAGAAACACACAGAGAGACACACATGCAGGCACACACACATACATGCAGATACACGCAACGACACAAGCTCACTTACAGAGCCATACACACAGAGACACACATACAAAATACACACTCACAGGCGGACATTTTTTCAGAAGAGATTGAAACAGATTCACAAGGTTTCAAAACGTGCTTATATTTGTCAAAGTTTTGAAGTAGAAAGTTTTCAAAGAAACAATATTTTCTCCTATATAATAACATGACAGGTAGTAAAAGCACTAAATATGTAATTTTAACTTTATGACACAAATAGATACCTTCATATAATTTCAGTATAATGAAGACGTTTGAAATAGTTTCACTTTCTTAGTGTGTATGTCCCTTGGGATTACTGTTATAAAATACTGTTAGAAGCCTTAGAAATAGACGAGATAATCTTGCTTAAAACTTATCTTACTTAGAACATTGCCTGCAAAGCGTCACTTGCAGCTATATAACAGCTTGTAAAGATTTATTTTTGCCATAATTAATCCAGCCTCACTAAATCTTATAAAAAGATATATATTTGTTTTTTCGGTTAAATAACTTACCTGAAAGTATTTACTAAAGTGAAACTTGCTGGTATGATAAAGATTAGGAAAAGAGATACATCATGTCTTGATAATTTTCAGTAAGAAAGATATAGTACTCGTACATTGTAAAACATTTTGCAACCATTGCTCCTTTTTGTTGTTTTGCCTCTTTATTTTCTCCGGCCAAGGGGACCTGATGTTGTTGTTCCTTCCAGTCGGAGGACGAGGATCTCCTTCGCAGTGTAGGCTGCTATCTTGGTTTTTCGGTTTTGTTTCATCAGAGACATGCTTGGCCCCGTCATCCGGTGGTAGGTCCCGGGCTTATTGGGGTCGACCGTGGCGGTGGTTTTGCCTTTTGGCAGCTGTGCCGAGGGCATGTGCTGAGGGCATGTGCTGAGGGCATGTGCTGAGGGCATGTGCCGAGGGCGGCAGGATTGCTGTAGCAAGAAGAATCGTTGTTTCCATATACTTTCGGGTGGAATGGGTCTTTCTTTCTGCTTATAGTAGATACTTATACGCTTTCCAAAATATTGAATTTTCGTTCAATTAGTCGTTAATTTCATTGATTTAGCGTCATTTTTATCCATTTGGCGAGATTTTCGATAATACGGCAACATTTAGAAAAGTCGCCACGTTGGCGACATTTTGCCAAATTCGTAGTCAAAATCTCGCCAGCGTTATGGAAGGAGAAATAAGTTATTTTTATAGCAGATAAATGATTATTGGCGTTCAATTTCAAAAGTATTATTCAAAGTATCTTTTCTCATGAATGGAAAGAGATCCACAAGTGTGATGTCACCAAATTTATCGCATGATATTACATATGAAAAGTAAACGTGTTTCTCAACAATTAATTTTTTTTATTTTATGGGATTTTTTGATAAATTTATTTGAAAAATATGCAATATCTCGAGAGCAGTTCATGCTAGCGTTCGTTCTAAAGTCTATGTCAATTGTTTTCTAAGGAAACATTATATAAGAGATATATTTGCGTAACTTTATTAAAAGATTTAATTTTATGATATTTTCAAAATTGCACTCGAAAATTTAAAGGGGTTCTGAACATTCTATTGTGTTTAAAACAACAGGCTTCCAGTATTCACGGATAGTAACTTTTGTACCAAATTTTATTCAAATCGCTCCATTCGTTTGTGAGATATTGTCTCCACAGACTCACTAACACACTCACATGCACACACACACTCACATGCGCACACACACACACACACTTATTTTCACACACACACCCACATATACTTTCACACACGCACACGTACTTTCACACATACACATACGCAGACATCACCTCAAAACTGTTCGATTCTTGATTAGGGATGCTTGAAACGTGCTCTCCCGTCGAAAACTCGAATTCGAATTTTCGACCCCGTCACAATTCTTTCCTTATACATTATACTATGTATATAAGGGAAGTAAAAAAAAATAATTTCAATATTTGAAAATCCTAATACAAGAAAAGCATATAGGAGATTTTATAACTTGAATATTAAATTAAACAAATTAGAATATAGAAAAACAATAAAATCAAAGAAACGCATAAGAAACAAGTTTCATAAACGTGTTTAATATACAAGAGCACGTTTAAATCACAATGCATGCACGTGTACACGCTTAAACCACACTAAATCACAATGCATGGAAGTGTACAGGCTTTGTTTAGCTGTTTAAAAGTTGTTCCATACTTGTTATTTGGGCTTTTAAAAAATGGGCGCTTAGCACCTGTTACAGTTCGTTTTACTAAATGAAATTGTGATTCTGAAAATGTGTGCAATTTCACGTATATACGTTAAATTTACTTCTACTTATTGCAGCTTTTGAGTAAAAGGGATAACAAAATTCAGACAAATGTTGATTTCTCTTCGTTAGGAATGGAGGATGGACTTTGCTGCGCTTGTCTACAATTAACTGCAAATTGCATAACATTTCGTCAGACAGTCTTAGAAATAAAGACATACATTGAATAGACAGATAGGTATACTAGGGCAAGACAGCCCAGTGGATAGCGAGCGGGGATTGCACTCGAACGACCCGAGTCCTATTCCCACCTCTGCTCAAACTGTCTCCGTGTTCACTGGGAGTACGATCACGTTAAACATATGGATCCGTAAGTTTTTCCACGAGGTTGGTGATAGGGAAGGTAGGTATGGTCTCTGTGGTTGGGTTCCGGTATAAATTGGGTGGCACTTCTCGGCCATCCAAACATATTTCTTACACCGTCGGATAGATCAAACAGTATGGGTCGAAGAAGAAGAGGACACACACACACAGACACAGATAGAGCGCGATAGCCCAGTGGTTAGCGCGCGGGAATTGCACTCAGTAGGCCCGGGTTTGATTCCCTCCGCTCACAAAACTGCCACCGTGTTCAAGCGGAGTACGATCACGTTAAACGTGTGGGTCCCTAAGTCCTTCCGAGAGGTTGGTGGTAGGGGAAGAATGGTACTGTGCCTGTGGATGACTCCCCCACTCGGTTCCGGTCTAAATTGGGTGGCTCTTCTCAGTCGTCCAAACAGTTACCTTACACCTTTCTGGTATATGAGCCGGACGGTCTGGGTTTTCGACACCTTTCTGGTAGGTCGGGCGGTCTGGGTCTCAACAACAACACAGACGTCACACTAAAAATATTTTCTTTTTGTATCTCTCAGCGTCGAAAATGTATAGAACCTTCGAAAACGCAAATTCCAATTATCAACTCTATTTGAAAACTTTTTTATACAGTACCGTGTACTATAGAAAAAATTATACTTCATTAGAAACAATAATTATGCACATTTTTATGCACCATGCACAATAATTCTGATACAACATTAAATATGTATGTCGTAATACGAACATGTGAGATATATTCTTTCATTTTATACTTAAAAGAATTAAGTCTCTAGACATATTTTTATGTTTTTACATTGTAAAACTCCCGTGATTACCTTTAAAATTCTAGAAGCTTTAAATTGGATCGAATCTTCTTCACAACGTGTTTATAAAGTTTGACGTGTAAGAGTACAGCAGCGCATTGATTAATTTTTATCGCAAATAACAGCATCTCACTTCAACTTGTAAGGAATTAATTTTTTATAAGTTTCAACCAGCTTAATTAGAAGAGAATAATTTACGTAAGAGGACTGGCATTTGCAAGGTCTATAAAGCTACGTTCTGATAGCTTTGACTAATAAATATTCATTAAACAACATGTGCAAAAAAAAATGGTAAATATGGAACTTTTGAAAGATAATATTAATGAAGGTGAGTATGATGAATGAAGCTGGATTGATGATGATGTGACGAGCAAATAATTTTTAAAGAATGAGGAGTGTGACTCCACTCGACTTTTTCATGCTTCTCTAGCGAACTCTTATAAGGCAGTAAGTATTAAATGATTTGAGCTGGAGACGTCTTTAACTCAACACTATGATACTGTCCTACCACCCTGCAGCCCCGTCTTCAAATCCACTGCTACCAAGTTGGTGATTTCACATTCTCGCTACATTGAGCTGCTTGGACGAGCACGAAACGTCTTTCGCTCTATTATTTCCAACTATTCAGCTTTCTTAAAATTACAAATGCATTATAAAAATGTACTTTCTGTACTCCTCACAAGATGACAGAAGGTGGCAGTTGAACGAAGGAATAAGCCTCTACAGTACAGTCTTCATCGGCCACGTGATTGACAACACATTTCCCGTCCGCAAAACACGGCCTCATGAATGCTCTTTCCCTTGAAACTCGCTCGTCTTATTTGCAACGCCAGGAACAACAACTTGGGTAATCGACAACTCACTGGAAAGGGCAATGCTGTAGCGAAAACTCATAAAGCAGTATTAAATGCTTGGAGTTAGAGACGTCTTTAGCTCAAAGCTATAATACTGGCCAACCGCACTTTGGCCCCAGGATCGAATTCCTGCACTGTGAAGTTGGTAATTTCACATTCTCCCCACACTTATAAACTGTTTAGCTCTATTTATTAGCTTTACTTCTCAAGTTCTCATTTAAAAATAAATATGTTGAAATTCTGATATATTGTTTTAAGTTGGCAACAGGGCCCAATTCCAAACTTGTCAATCGTAATGCTGCGTCGATCGATAGAGAACGCTTTTATAGGGGAGCTATAAACTATATTACAAACGTAATATGGTTTGTCGATCCGCAATAGGAGCGTCCTCTATGTATCGAATTTGAAACAAACAAAACAAAGAACTTCAAGCTAGGAACATGTCCCCAGGTTCGTCACTCTGATAAATTGGAATCATTTGGATGATGTGCGTTAATATATACTATTTTAAAAAACATATATAAATGCTTAATTGTAATAAAGTTTCAAGTCTAGAAATCGTTCAAATTCAGTATCATGTTAACCTTTTGCTTACTGGTGGGGCAGCGTCAACCCCAAACGAAGAACCTCTTAAAAAGACAGGTATTTGGCATACCCTATCCCAAACAGTTCGTTCCCCCTTTGCAGACATTGGAGTCCATGGACCCCAAATGCCTGTAAATGGGGATCGAACTGTTAGGGATAGGGTATGCCAAAAACCCGTCTTTATGAGAGGTTCTTCGTTTGAGATTGACGCTGTCCCACCCCTAAGCAAAAGGTTAAGTTGCATAATAAAGTCAACACTGTATAAAATTTATATAAAAATAATATTATTATTAGAAAAATTTACTTATTAACGGTAATTATTTACGTGTATATAAATACACAAATTTCCCTTCAAAACTGATATTTTTTAGAACGTTTTAGCAAAAATCATGCGAAACTTTTGTTGCAGCAGCTCGATGTATTGTCCGAAAAATATGTCAGAAATTAGAATAACGAATAATTAAAGTAACTTGGTAAAGTTATACTCATCATCATTTGACATGATTCACAGCTCCTTTATATAGAAAATATTGTTTGTATCTATTAAATGGGCATTCACCTGGAAAAAATACCTCAAAACTGTTTGGATTTTTCGATAGGAAATAAGTGTCAAATTAGACTAGTGTCATACTACTACATGTTTTATGTTAATCATAGTCCCATTGATTCCATATCTAGGAACTGAGCCTCAGTAGCCAGCCGTCATTGCGTTGTATAGTACTTTTTTTTGTTTCCCAATACTAAATAGCTAAAACGGCAGTGGCATAAAAAAATACATGTGCTGCAGTTTTGTGAATATCTGTGGTGGCCAAAGACCCACGATACATAGATTTTCAAAAATGTTCTTGTAAAATTAAGAAAAATAATAAGTTCTGGTACAAAAAGTCGACTTGAGCCACACGCCAGTCCAGTTAATTTTCTATATATTTGCAAACTTCTGAAGTCGATACTGCTCAACACAGTACAACGAAACTAATGTGCTGAAAAATTTTATGAATGGCCTCTAATAATTTCTACAGCTTTCGAGTTTTTAATTAGTCTGGTTAAAAATCTTTTGAGTGAAATTGCTGGGAATCTTTTAAATGATTTCAAGTAACGCAACGCATAGAGAGACTTAATGTGGAACCTCTCAAATAATACGAAGTCGAGTTTTCTAATTACGTACTTAGATGCAGCCGAGGCTTATCGAATTCCGATTTCATTTCACAAAATTAAAGATGAGGAATACGGTGGATTTACTATGATCGATAAATTTATAAATGAATATTTCAAGTATGAAACTCGCTATTTTATTGTTTGTTATACATAGACAGGCGAGGAATAAAACCATCAGTCATAGAACGTGTATGAATCAAATGCATTTTATAGGTTCCATGTACGAAGTCATTAGTCATAGATTCGATCAATCAATGGCATTGTAGTAAAGCCAGGTACGAAACCGCCAGTTGTAGATTAGACAAATCAAGTGCCAAGTCTGAAACCGTCAGTTATGCGTTTGACATATCAAGTGCATTTTATATTGCAATGTAAGAAAACGTTAGTTATGGATTAGATGAATCAAGTGCCAGGTCCGAAACCGCCAATCATAGATTAGAGGTATAAAGTAAATTTTAGCAATGCCAATTACGAAACCGTCAGTTATAAATTACACGAATGAAGTGACAGGTCCAAAACTCGCAGCATTAGATTAGATGAATCATGTACATTTTAGTAATGCCAGGGAAGAAACCGTCAATTGTAGACTAAGCGAATCAAGTGCCAGGTACAAAACTGTCAGTCATAGATTAGACAAATTTAGTGCATTTTAGGGTGAGATTCCTGGCATTTCAAGACGAACGTACTGCGAATACGTGTAACAAAATGTCTCGAAATAACATTTTGAAAGGAAGTCATACTCAAGTAATGAACACTGCCGTTGTGCAGCAAAATGAAATGACATCCTTCATGTTTTGTTGAACTCGGGATGTAATTATAGTATATTTCATTTCATTTAAATAAAGTCATATTTCTTACTCTTGCATTTTAATTAACTTGTCTATAAATACTAAATGTTGAAATCGAGTTGAAATTCAACAACTAATTTTCAGTACAAAGAAATGCCCAATATAAGAATTTTTATCATAGGGAAAAAGAATTCCATAACAGAAAAATCTGATGTGGGCAGCACATTACTTTCCTTATATAATACAATGGATGTACTAGTTTTACAATAAAAACATAATGTATAAGATCCACGGCGCTGTGTTTTTATCGTTGACTTGTACATTGGGTGATTTTCAGGATGACAACATGAAAAACTATTTCAAAATACTTAATTAACTTATACTTCGCGCAACTAAACAATTATCAATATTGATAGCATCCTCAATAGAAGGTGTATATTCAATATATTCAAATATTTAAACAATTACTTCATCATCTAGTCGTCATTTTCATTGATTTAGCGTCATTTTTATCAATTTGGCGAAATTTTCGTTCCAAAACTTCATTCCAAGCCATTGATATCCAATGGGCAGCATCCATGACATTGACCTTCTTCGTTAGTTGGGTTGCCGAATTTGCCTCCTCCATCACCAGGGACATTTTCTTCATAAAACGAATTCGGTAGTGAGCTTTAAAGGTCTTGATCACTCCGTGATCCAGTGGTTAGATTATAGAAGTACAGTTCGGTGGCAAGAACTTCAGACTCACGTTGCTCAGCTGCATGATTCCATGTTATGTGGCATTATCCACCAAAAGAAGAATTCTTCTTCCTTCTCTCTTCATCATCCCGTTAATGCCCTCCAACCATTCTGAGAAAATTGTTAATATCATCCAGGCTTTTCGATTTGACTGATAGAGCACAGGCAATGATGCGATCTTCACATTTTTAAAGCATCATGTTTTTTTTACTTTTTCCGATCACAAGTGGTTTGAGCTTCTCACCCGTAAAACTGGCACAGAGTATGACGGTAAGCCTTTCTTTCGACATTTTCCCGCCTACGCATTTCTCACTTCTTTGTGCTAGGGTTTTACTTGGAAGAGATAAATGCATGTCTAAGCCTATGGGCTTCAATATGCTTGATAAGTCAGCCTGTAGTAGAGGAGCTCTAGGCCAGAGAGTGACGTTGCGTGAGCTAACAGGAATGCTGGTTGGGGGTGAAAATAATTTGCCTTGTCAGCGGACGCTTGTTCTGAAAACTCATTAATATTCACTAAGCCGCTACAATGTAGAGTAACTTAGTATATCTGGAACATGCATGTTGTCAGTAGGAATTGTATTTGAATGAAATTTTTTATTACAAAGGTCACTTTAAAGGAAAATTTCTGGTAGTTGTTTATATTATTTTTAAATTTTATAGAAAATTTATCTGAGTTTGACCCACATTTATTTGTTAAAGGTCCGGCAACAAACATATCAGCTTCAACCATTTTTTCTTACCATCGCCCAGTTATCTGTAACACTTCTTCTATTCCCAAAAATTAGTAACCACTCCTCCTAGAAACTGACCTCTAAGAAGTGTTAGTTAACTGCAAATGAGAGGTAGTTATTTTTCGAATGATGAATGAATTGTGAATAATACATATCCATTACCAGCTTTATTATTTTCAAATTTTGTTCTAAGGAGTATTATGTATCCAATTAAATTCTTAATTATATATATATATATACATATATATATATATATATATATATATATATATATATATATAACAAAATAAAAGTAAAAATATAAGGATATGTAAAGGGGGGGGGGGCTGCCAGAAAAATTGCATATAAATGGCAGAGAGGGATGGCGACCTCTCATTCACGTTTAAAGTACTTTTATGTCTAGACAACGCTCACGGAAAACAATGCAATATTATGACAGGTCCCCGACATATGCGCAAAAGAACACTTCACACGGGACTGTCAGAGACCTAGATCGGAGAAGGCAACGTATGCCAACTGTAATGGTGACCATCCAGAGAACGTCAGGCAATGCCCGAAGAACCCCTGGAACAGAGGAAAGGCACCGGGATATGCCCCCCCCCCAAAAAAAAAAACAGATACCAGCCTGGAGGCAAAAGGCCCTCGGACCAAACCCCCAGGCACCCCCTCAGGGCTCCTCTCACATAGTGCCACAGGTAAACAGGCACCAACCTCCAGCACCTACCAGATCGGTGCAAGAGCAGGCCCTCAAACCATCGACCTCCAGAGAATTGACCCTGGAGGAAGTAAGAGCAGCTACAGCTGCCATTAAAAGGAGGTCGGAAGCAGATAAAGCCAGATAGGAAGGTTCAGGACTGGAAACAAACTAAACGATTCAGGGAAGAAGAGCTGGCGCAAACCCAGCTGTTAGTTAAAATGGGTGAAAAAAGGCTAAAGACTATCGAACCTCCAATTAGGATCACAGAATTAATGTCACAGTTTGACGATAAGGACCACATATTGAACCTGGAGATTAAAGGCGCTTCGCGTCTGGTGCTCTGTTCTGTACGATACTCGGCGTCAAGGCCTTCATCGTTTCAAACATAAAAAATAGGGACTCCAAAAGTAGAATATTACGAGGGTTACTACAACGCATAAGAAGGAAAGTTCTTTCAAGAATGGGCCGGAAATTTTCCTTAACAACAAAATGAGCAAGGGCCATAGAAAGTTTACCACCTTTGAAATCCCTAGCATGTTTACCGCGAGTCGATTTGTAATTTTGATCCGGTTCAGATTTTAAGTTATGCTTGGCGACTCATTCTCGACTCCATGCAATTCAAGTCTCTTCATAGTTATCTTTGAAGTCATCCTCTCGGGGATTGTACTTGATTGCTCCCATTTAAAAAAAAAAATTTCGAATTTGAAAATTCTGTAATAAAATTGTAAATTTTGACTGTTCTTTTCGTGATTTATGCTCGAGTTTTTGAATCTGTGCAAAATGTTTTGTATTTTTGGATTCTCCTTAGATAAACGCAAGTTTATTGATACTTGTATTTATGCAAATTTGTCATCTTTTCTGGTCTATATATGAACGATCATTCCTATTTCCATATAGCCACTGATGAACAGCGTATTTACGCTCGAAAGCGCTCTGGCCTTTTTAAGTTTTGTACGTCTTAAAGAAGTGAAATAAAAGACCTTTTATTATAGTTGTGTGCTTCTTCTTTCTGCTATTAGAAATGATGTTGCAAATTTTAACCAGAAGAAGTGGAAGGAATTCATCGGATCTCTCTCCCCCCTTGATAAATCCATCTGGAAGGAAATTAAAAGAGTGAGCTACGATCCCATTAGATCCCTATCACGTTAAATGCCACCCTATGATTTCTCAAACCTATTTTTATGCTTGGAGATAAAGGAGGCACTACGCGGCTTTGCTAGTTGCTCCAAAATGGTATCCCTTGAGATCTTGAAAAGACCATTCGCCCAATTTCCGCCTCTGCGAGCAAATTACGGAATGGCCTTCTCAGACGTCGAGAAAGCAAATGCAATCGCGAATTGCTATCAAAAGCAATTCGCAATTAACATCCCTGACAACGACTTTCATGACCATGTGTACCAGACCGTTGAAAACTTCTTGTCCGCCCCCCACCCTGATCCCGTCCCTTTCACCTCCCCCTCGGAAATCTTGGAACTCATCAGCAAACTTAGAAACAAAAAATCCCCTGGCATAGAAAAAATCTCAAATAGAGCCCTTAAATTCCTCCCCCTTAACATCATCTTTTATCTTTTTTATGTAATAAATGCAACCCTGACCCTCCGCCACTTTCCTGCATGCTGGAAAACAGCGATCGTTATTCCCATCTTTAAATTTGGGATGACCCCTCCAACCCAGTTTCTTACTGCCCCATTTCGCTCCTCTCCTCCCTCAGTAAAATTACTGAACGTATAATTCAATCCAGACTCCTTAAATTTATTAATAACAATGACATATGGATCCCTTTCGCCCCGCCCACTTCACCACCCACCAGTTCCTTTGCGTCGTCGACTTTGTTGCTGAGGGCCTTCAAATTAAAATCCTGTTGGTGCACTCCTGCTGGATGCTGAAAAGGCATTCGACAAAACGTGGATCGCAGGAATTATTTATAAATTTATTAGAATGAATATCCCCCTTCCCCTTATTCAAATCATAAACTCGTACCTCGACAACAGGAATTTTCATGTTCGGATCCTAAATATCCTTTCAGACCAAAAACCAATTAAAGCCAGAGTCCCCCAGGGTTCTATCCTTGCCCCCCTCTTGTTTAATTGCTATGTCAACGACATCCCCCGCTCCCCCATACCACCCTTTGCCTGTATGCAGATGATACTTGCATCATCTCCGACAACAAAAACTTAAACTTCCTACATACCCACCTTCAAAATCACATCCGCACCCTCCAAAATTACTAGAATGGATGAAAAATCAGACTTAATGCGCAAAAATCCCAGGCACTCTTCTTCTCCGGTAAACGCTCCCCTCCCCTCAATCATAATCAAAGACCAACCTGTCTGCTTTCAGGGCACGGCCAAATATCTCTGCTTCCATTTGGACAGTCGTCTTACTTGGCGTGACCACTTAAACTACATTCTCAAGAAATCCAGAAAACTTGCGGGAACCCTTAGCAACCTCATATTTTCAAATCATCTGGGCTTAATGCACTAAAGACTTCGTATTTACATTCAAGTTATAACTGAATAATGCGAACAGCTCTAAGGCAATGGATTGATTTTTACTTTTATATATATAGGCGAAAATATGAATTCCAGTTTCTGTCGGGAGAGCAAGTTTCAATCAACCTTGACCACGAATCAGATGTTTTTAAAGTCATGCATGTATGTGTTTGATGTGTGTGCGTGCGATTGTGTGAAAGCCCCAGGCCGTCCGGCTCGTCCAGAGCAACAAGTTGGACGACCGGGAAGCGTGCGATTGTGTGTGTGTGTGCGTGCGAGTGTGTGTGTGCATATGTGAGTGCATGAGTGCGCATGTGTGAGTACCTGAGTGTGCATGTGTGAGTGCGTGTATGTGTCAGTGAGCCTATGGAGACGATATTTCACGAACGAATGAAGCGATTCGAACGAAATTTGGTACAAAATTACAATTAGGGAAAACCGGAAACCTGTTGCTTAATGTTAGAACATGTATTAGCAAAATAGGATTTCTTTTAGCAAAATGCTAAAAAAAACTAACATAGGTTAAATCTTCATTTGGAACTTGCATCTCCTTCAAGGAAAAAATAACAATTTATAGTCTGTTTGCGATTATGAAGACCTCGTAACTTGTCAATATATATATATATATATATATATATATATATATATATATATATATATATATATATATATATATGATAGCTGATATGGGACCTCTTGAATAGGGTATAATGTATAATACGCTATGGAAAATTTGCATCGTCTTGTATGACACAATATTGGATGTACATATGCATGTAATATGCTATTGTTTGTCATTAAGGTATATGGTTTTAGAAATAGACTTTGTTATTATTGTTATATTATGTGTCAATATTTAAAGTCTTCTTTAAGTGGAAGCTTTGTAATTTTGATAATTTATACTTGTGAACATGTTTCACACATTATTCATACACTTTTTGGACATGTTTCGGGCATTTACTATGGATGAATTTCGATAGGGCTGGATCTTGACATTTATATCTTATATTTGTTTGTGTATGATGTGTATTTGCATCTTACAATTTGATACATTCGTGTTCCTTTTTGCAATATACCGGCTCTCCGGGAGTGTTGTCGCGACGCAAAGCATGCTTAACCGGGGTGAGGGGGTCACAACTCCCCCCGGCCATCTTTTGGTATATTGTTTCCATCCATACCTCTTTTCTTTTTGAAAATATTTTAATCCTCTTTTTAGTGCAGCTTTGCGCCTTTTAAGTGTGATTTCAGATGATTTTGTAATGTAGTATTTCACGGTGTTTTAATATTATATATATATATATATATATATATATAAATAGAATGTTTCTTTAATACGAAGCATACAAAAGGAATTAGGAATAAGGATAGTTCATAAATGAAAGTGTTACTACATACATTCTAACTTTGGATTTACTAATTTATATATATATATATATATATATATATATATATATATATATATATATATATATATATAATATATATATATAAATATATATATATATATATCTATATATATATAAATATATATATATATATATATATATATATATAAATATATATATATATATATATATATATATATATATATATATATATATATATATATATATATATACTATTGCGATAAAGTGAGACAAAATAGGATATATCCCAAATAAGCCTGAAATTAAAGAACTATTCACTACAAAGGAGGAGGCGCAAATGCTGCTCAAATTCTCTAGTAGAATACATGAATGAAAGTAGAAAAGAACGGGAGTGACCATATGAATTACATAAGAATGGTAGGGGTGGATTGCGACACCCCTTTCCCGCTTAAAGCAGCTTTTACAACCCGGGTAACGCTCACGGAACCAACATAATTCCATGGTCAGCCTCCCAAATGTGCGAAAATAAAAGCACCAGAACAGACTCAGAACCAAAGAAGTAAACGAATCCATGAAGAAGAAACATCCGCTAGTCCAACCCGATGGAACGTCTCTTTATATAAGTAAAGTTGCTCATGCGCAGAGAAATATCAGGATAATAGTTACGCAGTCATGAATATTAAATCTCTATATCAACAATCAGATTACAAATTTTCTTTAAAAAACGATTTGTAATAATGTTGTACAAAATTGACTGGATAATTTATTTTTATAGCTTCATCTGCAAATTTTTTACATTTGCAAATGCAGTCTTTCCTAAAAGTATTATAATTTTGGTTTCTTCTAAAATGTCCAATTATTATATTTCTGAAGACATACTTTGCAAGGTTTGAATTCCAATCGATAATATGATTTACCTTGATCCTGTATGAATCTTTTTTGTCGTGTAACTCTGTGTATATTCCATATTTCTTGTGTTTTTTGATAGCTAAATCCAAGAATTTTACCGATCCGTCCTCACACGCTGGATTTTCAATAAGGTCCAATTCGCTTGGGTAGAATGAAAAGTCAAAACATGGGGTGTTTTCATAGCCCCCAATTATCACATCATCGACATAACGGAAGTAGGGCATTTCCGATAGGATATGAGTGCCTCTTTCGTATTTAGATAGATATATATCTGCTAGTATTGACGAGCAACTCCCTCCCATAGGTATGCCCTTGATTTGTTTGTAAAAATTGCTTCCGTCGTGTAGTATGTTTTCCTTCAATACCAATTCCACCAAGTCCATGTATCTTCTATAAGTTATAAATTGCTTTAGATCGTATTCTTCATGTAGATCTTTCAGAATCAATTGTAAATTATCCAAATCAATATTGTTAAAAAGATCTCGAAAGTCGTAACTCTTAAAGTTGATATCGTTATGACAAAACCTTAGTCGGTTTATCAGTTCCTGTCCGTTTTTTATCATAACAGAGTTATGTCTTTTAATATCATGCATAACTATTATGAGTAAATCCAAAAGTTTTTTGTTTGCTATTTCCAAATATGAACCACATCCCACCGTCACAGTTCGAAACTTGACAGGTATTTTGTGTAATTTGGGGATCAGGACCAAATATGGATATTTTATTGTTTTAATATCAATTCCTATTCTTTTGTAAAGTGCCTCTATTCTTTTAG